>OX377204.1:23137614-23632814 GCA_947396885.1 Heligmosomoides polygyrus polygyrus | reverse complement strand
TGGATGGCTTATTTCATCTTACACACCTCCCCATCGTTTTCTATGATACGCAGGACGCAAGATTCATCCACTGCAGTGGGCGAGAACTTCTTATGCTGCCGAAATCTCACCTATTCGCTTTTAAAAGCGGTACTCGACGCTACACTTACAACGCTGAAATTTTCACGTACGAGTTATCGTGGGCGGGGCGATGGACTTGGGGGGCGGAACTCACCGTGGAGCGCGCTCTTACTGATGCGGCATGCATGGAACAATACATCTCGACTATTTTGTAAGTGAACAACTTGGAGATCCATAACGAGGTGCGATCCTACTGATGACAAATGCAAATGGGGTGCCATTTCGACTAATTTCCTTGGTAATTGTTACTTTTCCATCCCGTTTTCCTGTATATAGCCGGAGGAAGGGATTTTGATGTCTGTTTTCGTTAATATTTGTCGCATTCACCTCGGTTCTGTGCTGCTGCACAACAGTGAGTTGCTTCGAAGGAGAAACTGATCGCTTGTTTTCTCAACAATTACTCGTTCCTCTCAAAGAAATATTAACTACTGATGATACAAGGGAATGCCATTTTGATAGTACCTTTCAGAAAGATGCGAAAGTTTTGTTATACGTTTCCATTCTTTTGTGTCATTTTTTTTTTGATTCGGTAGATTGACACAGACTGCTACGACGATGAAACATAACATATGTCTCGTTACAAACATTTCTAATTTTTATAACGTATTTCCTGCATATGATACGCCTTGTGTAGTTTGATAACTATAAGCATCTCTGGAGTTCGATGTGACGTAACACGGTCGGTTTAGTTTGTAGTCACGACGAATCTGAATGAGTGAACCAACCATGACCAGCCGTTTCGTCAGAAATGAAAAGGACATGATGAAATACTCATTCCACATATGTCAACAGTCACATCCAGTATATGGCTTTTAGGTGCAGTATCTTTCGAGTGGATCTATGCGGCCTAAAAGCAGATCGGAATACATTTTTGCGCTACGGTGTAACATTGACATTCGAGTACGGTCGTATCAATCTGTACGCTCTATTTAAGCGTGGTGGTAAATCAAATGCTTAACATCGAACCATATTTGTTCATTCAAGGTGCGATACGGATTGGGGGGGGGGGTGGGCTTCGAGCGCAGATTCAGGCTAGGGAACGGACTCCAGGGTGGGTGCGATTCAAGCTGGTCGTGTGGAAACTGCTTTCGTCGCTCAGGGGGAGTCCGCAGCTGGATTCTGCGCTCTTCGAGCGCAGATTCAGGCTAGGGAAGGGACTCCAGGGTGGGTGCGATTCAAGCTCCTCATATGGAAACTGCTTTCGTCGCTCAGGGGGAGTCCGCAGCTGGATTCTGCGCTCTTCGAGCGCAGATTCAGGCTAGGGAAGGGACTCCAGGGTGGGTGCGATTCAAGCTGGTCGTGTGGAAACTGCTTTCGTCGCTCAGGGGGAGTCCGCAGCTGGATTCTGCGCTCTTCGAGCTGCTTCCGTCTCTCAGGAGAAAGCCGGGTTCTGCAGAAGCATACAGCTGGAAAAATGGGCAGAAAACGCCTGAAAATCCCACCATTGTGTATACGTTAAAACCCCTGGACTTCATCCAGTCAGTTGAATGAAATGCAAAAACGCCAGCATGCATAGGAACCGAACCCCCGACCTCCATCGGCTGAACCCGTCCTCCTACCTACTGCGTAACGATCCGTCTGGCAGCTGGGCCACCAGCGGGCACACAAGTGACCGTTGCGCATCGATCGATGCCCACGTGGTCGCTGACGCAACTCACGTGTGCATTCGCGTTGAACAATTGTCCCCCTACACCAATTGCGCGCTCTCACGTCACGCGTCTATTCAGATCTGCTTCTAGGCCATTTAGCAATTCCCGTATCTTTCTGCAGTCACTTACACTGCAATTCTTATCCATCTACACTCTTCCTACTTAAACACAATCTTTTTGTAGCCATAGGTTTTGAACTATATCCTCAACTTACCATCACAATTCTATTTTTGTTAGCAAACATGAAATCAACCAGGTGTTCTAGGACATGCCCTCAAGTGATGTTGAGTGTGCTGTTTGCGGAAAAATGTTGCTGAAAAGGAATATTCTCGTACATCATCGCAATGTACACGGCGTCTCTCCAAAAACGATAGAAGAAATGAAAAAACAGACTAAACTAACTGAAAAGCAGAATATGGGAAAGTCCACGCTAATCTGTGAATTATGTGGAGCAGTGTATACGTCGAAAAACGGGCCAACACATCTTCTTTTACAGAGAGTAAAGTTACGAAGAAAGGCGAGAAGGTCACAATCAGTTGAACATCTCACAGTGGACAAAGAAAACATCTTGTTCTGCTCGTTGTGTTTCGAGAAACACCCCAGACTTCCACCTAACCCCCGTTGCACAAATTGTAAACTTTTGTAACAAATTGTAAAGCTTGGGTCCATGCGCTGTGTGGACAAGTCGTTGTAAAACTATGATGCAGAGGTTGCAAAAAAGGCCATTACACCTTAAATGTTTATGATGAATAAATATTAAACACACTGTGTTGGCCGCTAACTTATGGTTAGTACACTCGTCATGGCTACTGCATCCAGCTCTAACAACAAATTCAGCCCAGTTGAATTTCATTATGGCTGGTAATGTACTAAACAACATTCTCCTGCGAATTAGACACACGAGGACAAATACCTGCCGTGAAAACCGATTTACCTCGTTTCCAAACCTACTTCACCGCTTTTAAAAGCGAATAGGTGAGATTTCGGCAGCATAAGAAGTTCTCGCCCACTGCAGTGGATGAATCTTGCGTCCTGCGTATCATAGAAAACGATGGGGAGGTGTGTAAGATGAAATAAGCCATCCAATTTCCACAGTTCCGTCTAGTTGCCCGAATCCCTGCACGTCGCATGAGTTAGAGCGCGCTCCACGGTGAGTTCCGCGCCCCAAGTCCATTGCCCCGCCCACGACAACTCTCCCGTGAAAATTTCAGCGTTGTAAGTGTAGCGTCGAGTCTGAGTAGGGGGGGGTGACCCCCCGAGCCACATTGCGCCCCTCCCAGGGCCTTGCACGGCGTCTCCAACTGCAGGGGCCAGATTCATCAACGATACCCTCGAGACAATGGATGAGGAAAAAGAGCGGATCACGTCGGAGAAGGCGCGGACGCGTTGCAGGATGGCGGCCGCACGCGGCAACGGGACGAGTTTCCCGCCGGGGAGAAAGGGCGGAGAATGTACGTCGCGTCCCAAAACGAAAACCACCGTACACCGACTCGGTCAAATGCAATTTCTTTATCAGTGGCCTATGATCTTAATCGGCTCTTGGCGTGTTTTACATGTGCATTTTCATGTCAGTTTTACAGCAAATTGAGTTGTAGGGCTTTTTGTTGTTGGGACTGTTGTTTTAAAATTTGAAAGCAGCACAGAAATCCCACTGGTAAACGCGCGCAGGTGTTTTCAAGTACTTTTTTTCTCACCGATCCTCGTCTTCTGAACGTGCCAACCTTCGAATATGCTCCTCTGAATGCGCTTGTCGGTCTCCTTGATATTACCCTCTCGCGTGATATCGATTAGTTCATGTTCTGTGGATTATTTGCGCTTTGTTTCAGGTAATACAGCACCATGCCTAAGCAGATCACTGAAATTAAGGATTTTTTGGTGTTGGCACGCCGGAAGGATGCTAAGATCGTTAAGATCAAGAAGAATGCACTCAACGTGAAGTTCAAGGTTCGATGCAGCAAGTACCTTTTCACTCTGGTTGTAAACGTGAGTTCTTCTTTTTCATATTATTGTCCTTTTGTGCTTCTTATTTGGTTCAATTTTTCATATCACTTGTCTCAGCATGGGCTGTGCTTCCATACCATATTTCCCCCACCACATCTAACAAGATTCTGACGCAAAAACAAAAACGCTGCCGGATTTCAAAAAACGATTCGAATACGAACCAAGCGTGGGATGTTGTGCGTTCGCAACACCGGTATTTCATGGTAAATGCTATAGGATTGACTTGGCAACTGCAGTTATGGAGCCGCGATTGTGAAATTCAGTTGCTTGCTGAGTGTATGTGTATCTCGGCCTGTTTTGCTCATGCGTTTCTCTTAGAATCCACGTTTCCAAGGAAACACATCCGTTTCGGAGTCGTTATTCTATTAGTTTGGTCCAAAACTGTCGAATATAATCCGCTGCATTTAAATTGAACAACCTGCGCTCAGAGTTAATCTTGTCAAGCGAATGAAAACTATCAGAATATAAACGCTCTTGCTGAAGGTCTAAAGCTAGAGTTCCACAACCATGCAATAGAAGGCTCACGGGAACGGGATATCCGTGAGGATCGGCCCTTTTGCTTCAATAATCGACCCATATCTTTATTAAGAGATCTAGAAACAGTTTGTGAAAAGCAATTTACTTTCCAAGGCCCCTGTTATACTCCCGCGGGAGCTTCCGCGGATGGGCGGAAATCGCGTCGGGACCCCGCGCCGGGCCACTCGTCGCGGCCCGCCACGCCTGCCGTCCGCGGATCGTCGCCGACAGACGACGAGAGGGGTGTTATACTTCCCGCCCGCGGGAGGGCAACCAGCCGCGGTGCACTGCACCGCGGAAGGGGGTCGTCCCGCGGAGTTCGGCGCGGGAAACGCGCTCCGATGCTACGCTAGCCGTTCTGAGATGACGACGACCGTCCGCGGTGCACCTTCCATCCGCGGACGTCCCGCAGGAGTATAACAGGGGCCCAAGAGTTCAGCAAGTACAGTAGGATCACAACGTTGCCTTCGCGTGATTTCGGTATCCACTGGAGAGCGGATTTCCGAACGTGCGTTTCAGCAGTATCGCTCCGCTGGACATTTCTGTCTTTTGAACAGTTTGAGTAGATTTGCGACCGCTTGAGGATTTTTTTTAAACGGATGTAGTGTTCATGTGCTTGTTTTGCACGACTACAGAATGCACGTCCTTGTAATGGTTGGCCAGAATGTTCTAGCGGTTTTGACTAGTCCACCTCAAACAATCATCCAAAAAACAATCAAACTCTTTGTTCATTTTCACCGAATTCGTTCGAAGCAAGCACCATTCGAATCAGCACACTTTTTCCAGCGCGGTGCTAGTTGACTGATTCCGTCAGCAACAAACGCGGTGGTCGAAATCCTACAAATTCTAGAAAGACTTGCGTGGAATTTTCTACCTGCGAGGGAATTCTGAAAATGCTTGAAAAGATGGTGGTCAGTTGGCGCAAGGTCTGATGGGTATGGCGGGTGAGGCAGAACGTCAATTCCTAGTTCGTCTAATTTTCGCACGGTATTATGCGAAACCTGTGGGCGGGGCTGTCATGTAGAAGAATGAGAACCCTTCTGTTAGCCAGTGCCGGGTGCAGCGCGAGTCGCTGACCACCTCACTGTTCCCATCGTCTTTTTTTGGGGTAATTCGGCTTGGGAAGTGCCTGGGGGGGGGTCGTCAACATCAACCCACTGCCCCGATCGTCTTCGGTTTCCGTACAGAACCCACTTTTCATCGCATGTGGTGACTCGATCCAAAAACGGTTCGCTTTCATTCGAGAAGCGAGGAAGAACAGATTCCGTAACACGACGATTTTTGGCGATCACTCAAATTGGGGGTGGGGCTACTTTTCGAGCTTTTTCACCTTACCGAGGCGTTTCAAAACATTTGTAACAGCAGTTTTACTGACTCCTAAACCTCCATTCTCGAGGGCTGTTTGCGGTGGATTTGCCACGAAGGCCTTCAAACCATCGTTCTGGATTGCCTTAGGTCGCCGCTTCGGGATGCATCTTCAAGGCTGAAATATCCGCGCCCACCTTCAGTTAATTTTCCAGCTGTTTGACGGCGGACTGGCCCAGTTTGAAATCGAGATGAAATATCGTTCGGAATTGCTCTTTCAACATATCTCAGTAAGCCCTCGAAGAAACAGTTATTAAGCATAAGTGAGATACAAATTATTTTATCAGGTAGAGCAGAGTTTCGTATTAGACTTGCATAAAGATGCCAGATAAGTGAACATTGACTGAGTAATAAACAAAGGAAAAGCGGTTGCACAAAAACTGTCAGAACTTTCCGGCAAACCCAATGTCTTCGCTTCATGGCATCCTAGAACGTGCCAATGCAGAATTCGAAGAATGGCTACAACCATTTTTAGGTGTGAATTCGCTTGCTAGGTCAGTTTCTACCTTGACATAAAATGTAATAAATTCACCATTATTAAACCAGGTCGGCGTGCCCCACACATTGCAGATTAGGGTAACATTACCGTGTTGACCTACTGCTACGTTTTTTTAAAATCTAACTGGAAGTATTTCTGTGAACGCATAGTTAATCATGATTCCACGAAATCCCAGTGAAGGTGTGCAGGCTGGAAAACACCTTTTCCTCACATTTCGCTGCTTGAAGGCTGTATTATCATCATGTCGCTACATGATTCTTCATTCATGACATTTCCGTAGCAGAGTGTAAAAGCCTCGAGGAGAAATATCGGTGAATGGGACAAAGTGACAATTGATTTACATCCTGGAAACTAGTTCATTTATTTAGTTTTCTTCTTGACTTTTTTCGTAGTGACGCAGGCAATTCGTGATAATGAGTGTAACTGTGCTACAACGAAGAGTGGGGATGGAGATGTTGTGACAATTACATGCTCCAGAAAGAAGAAAGCGCATCGAAAGAGGATTAGGAAAAATGTTTGCCTAGTTCTACTCGAGAAGTTCTGTAGTTAGTAGCTGAAACTACTTGCAATTAATAAATAATTAGGTCTCTTATCAGCGAGAACCGGATTTACATGAAATATTTGGGCGATTTCGAACTAATTCAGACCTATAATCATCGTGTGATGAAGTTCAGAGCATGCCCCTCATAAGGAAAGGTTCCCAACTCATGGTGAGCTTTTGCGATGCTATTTTGGCAGGATGTAGGGCCTTGTGAGTGGAGTCCAGAACCGCAGTCAGTTTTTGCTGAACGCTTCTCTAAAGACCTGAAAAGGAGGCCTGAAGGCGTGCGCGCACCTATTATCAACCCCTACGACACCCGAGATGTGCATCGTAGCGCAGCCGGTAACACTGTCGCTTCATAGAGCACACCGGCGGGGTCATTTCGAGTCCGAGCGCTACCATGATTTTTGCATGTATTAGTCTGTTGTTATTACACTTTCTTATGATCACAGGAGTCAATTTTAGACCAACAATGCATACAACAAACCAAGGCTCTCTTCATGCGCCTTTATATGCGCTTGTTTTTCAACTATGCATATCTGCACCCTATCACTTCTCTGCAAATAAAAAGCCTTATACGTTATTAAATTGAAAGTCTTATATTCATTATTTACCTTCCAGTCAACAGCTATGGTACAAAACTATAAAGCAAGTAAAACACAAGCGCTTGTCACACCAGCTCCATCTTACAAAAGCCAGTAAGGAACAATCCTGGCAAGGAATGACCACTTCTTCTTCGTTGAACGCGTAATCTGTGGGTGTAGAAAAGGGTCCGGGTGAGCATCGACGTAACCTCACTGTTGTCCTACCCCTCACAGTCATCATCAGGTGTCCAGTCGAAATCCACCTACTCATCGAAACGCACCTGTGAAACCACCTAGATGATACGTGTAGAAAGGTGTCATTCTCATTATACTCCCTCTAACCTGTCCCTCCTGTTCTCCCTGACAGTAGACATCTCCATAAATGGCGTCCAGGAAGAGCCCTTATTGTACCGATATGGCCCGGTTCCATAATATCCAAGCGTAAGATGAGCGTATTTGTGTGCAGTTACGGTATCGGTGGTGATACGGTATGATAGGTGGTGGTACGGATATGCATAGTTGAAAAACTAGCACATATGAAGGCGCAAATAGACAGCCTTGGTTTGTTGTAAGCATTGATGGTCTGGAATTGATTCCTATGATCATATGAACGTGTAATAACAACAAACTAATCCGTGCAGAAGTATTGGCAGCGCTCGGACTCGAGCTGAAAACCCTGCCGGTGTGCACCTATGAGGTGGCAGTGTTACCGGCTGCGCCACCGAGGCACATTTCGTTGGGTGTCGTAGGGGTTGATAATAGGTGCACTCACGCCTTCAGACCTCCTTTTCAGGTCTTTAGAGACACGTTCTGCAAAAACTGACTGTGGTTCTGGACTCCACTCACATGGTCCTACATCCTGCCAAAATAGCATCGCAAAAGCTCACCACGAGTTGGGAACCTTTCCTTGTCAGATATTACGTGAACGTGCCGTGAAATGTGGTAAATGTAGTAAGTGCGCCACATCGCATGGTTAACTGTGGGTTGCGGTAATCGGCACTGTTTTCCGTAATGCAGGTTCTCGTCATTTATAGGAAGGATGTTGAGAAATGTTGATATTAAGTCAGGCTCAGAGAAGCAAGGATGAATAAAGGGCCGCTGTTTTCAGACGACCCGTTGTTAAGTGGAACAAGGGTGGACAATTAAGTTATGGGGTGTGTAATACTTAAGCAGGAGTCCAGAGGTCTCTTGCACGATATTTAAACAAATCACTGTCTTGAGACAAGGCATTAACAAAAACAGACGTTAGTGTGACCGAAAACCTTTGCTTGCGCGTGGTATGAGTGCTCTAGTGCTATTTCAACGGAGAGATGTTGTTGAGGCAGGGGAAGGAGAAGTCTTCCTTGTTTACCCAAACTGGTATTGCACCCTATTGTAACTTCTCTCAACCTTTCTGTTTTAATTGCAAAAATTCTGTAAAATCACAACCCTACTACGACCTCTTCACATGTCATAGACATAATAGTCAGCCAGAGCAGTTGAGAAAGCATTGAAACTGTGTTGTGTGATTGCGTCACGAGCATTTACAATCTTGATGTGTACACGAGTAGGCTAAATACCTCGGTGGTTATCTCACTTCGTCAGAAGGTATCTAACGGTATTCGCATGCATGGGAACTGGTCCAGCTCATTCTTGGAGTACTGCAGCTTAGAATTTTTAGCTTTGTGCAAAGCAGTGTCATGTAAGGCTAGTTGTCGCGATTCCGTCACCGCAGGCAGCACTTATCGCTTAAATTTCTAGGATGGTTAGAATACGGACGTATTAGGCCTGTATTTGAGGAAACATTCCTCTCCAGTCCCTGAAATGCACCAAATGATTGGCTTGTCTTTGCACATGTCGCAGGCTTCCCATTTTATTTTCAATTATAATTCCACTTCACCTGAAATTCTTCCCGTGGGAAGTGTAAAACGAGGAGCGAGGGAGCTCTGGCCATTCATCGTCATCCTGTTGTCCTTTGTGAGGGAAGAATAGCTATTATGGCGTTACTTTGCTGCTGCCAAGGGATGTGGTATATTCACTTACTCTGCAATGTGCGCTTTTAGCCCAGACTCCATTCCCGAGATCAGCAGAGACACTCGTAAAAGATTAACTCTTGTTTCAACCTAACAAGGGAACTGTCTCAACCTACGCCGGAATGGCAAGAACGAGTATAGGATAAATCTCCGTCCTCCAAATCGTAAAAGAACATGTTTTGTTTTTGCCAAATTCTTGAAACGAACGAGTAAGGGGGTATAATGGTTAAGGGTCGGAGCGTCGATCTTACCACGGCTGCGCAAGGAGCTTATGTCCGACTTGGGTGGCGCAGTGCTAGAGGTGCTGCTTCATGGCTGTGACGTCACGGGTTCGACCCCCGTGCTACTTCGCGTTTTTGGACTTCTACCATGATATCGGGTTTCCATACAGGGTTCCATATCTGAACTTCTTTTGGAGTTTGCTAATGTTTTCACCACTTATTCCTTGTTGACATCTCGTGATGCACCAGTAATGTCCCAAATATGCAAAATACAATTGCATGTAAAAGATTCCTGAAAAAAAAAACCCTCAACAACAATTATACACAGGAAAAAGTGCATAAAACAGTAGGACCTATCGCAGTATGGGCAACGTATGAAGGCTACAGTTTTTTTCACATCCCGACTCATTACATGGGTCTAGGTCTTCCCGGAATGCCATTTCACTCGGGCTTTCGAAGCAACCAGGATGTGTGATGATGATGTTTCATTTTTTTCAGAGAAATCTGAAGCAGTGGCTAGTATTTTCTCTGCTGCGAGAATGTTTCGATTGTTGTTTGAGATTGTTTTGAGAGTTAGAAACATTGTAGAGGTGGTGTTAGCAGCAGCTTATTATGACCGCGCGACTTCGTAAGCATAACAGAGACGGCAATATTGATTGAGGTGATAGGTCAAGTTGAAGATCATGAGGTACCCTCCGACATTGTGAGTACACTGTGGCGGCAATCACTTCACCGGCAATGAGAACCATTGATTGGCGTGAAAGTTTCATGTATCATCGTATTTTGCATATTTGGGACATCGACGAGATACCGACAAGGAATATATAGTGAAAACATCGGCAAACTCAAAAAAGTTCAGATATGGAATTCTGTAGGGAGATCCGATACCATGGTAAAAGTGCGAAAACGCGATGTAGCACAGGTACCGAACCGTGACGTCACAACCATGAAGCAGCACCTGCGCCACCCAAGTCGGGAGATAAGCTGCTTGCGCAGCCGTGGAAGCTCGACGCTCCGACCCTTAACCACTACACGCTCTTACACGTTTGCTTCAAGGATTCAGCACAAGCAAAACATGTTGTGTTACTATAGTATTCGTTCTTGCCGTTCCGGCGTACCGTTGAGGCAGTTCCCTTGTAAGAATCCACTCTCGAATGAGCAGCACAAGTGCAGGTTTAGTTCACTATATGGGTCATTAGAAGCTTCTAATGACCCATATAGTGAATTCTCTGGTGCTTTCTTGACGTTGACAATTAGGTTAAATAGGAAGGTAGTGACAAATTCTAGGGCTATAGTGGTCTGTGCGCAACTCGCCCCGCAACCGCAACGTCGACACACGAGTCTCGCTTTGCTTCGTCTGGTATACCAGCCACGTCTCGGGACGTATGTATAATTAGCACGAGTTGAATAAAATATCCTCCATTCGTAACAGTTAGTGTAGTTAAAAGAAGTCAAAAATAGCGTTCTCTAGAAATGTGAAAGTGGTTCCACATCCAGTGGTGGATCAAAGCAGTGCGTGTCGGTCGCTCGCAAATAAGGTTGCATCACGAACACGTCCAAGGCTAACAGAGAACATTACGAATGGTCGTATAGGGATAGTGCTTCTCCAGCGACTAAGGAAGGCTTAATGGGGGACGTGTAACTCCTCGCAACGAAAACTAGAATTTCACATCTGAGATGAGCTTAAAAACAGGATTAAAATAACAAAACTACACCCACCAAGGCTGAAAAGTTCTCCATATTTACAAAGAATCCGTGCGATTCACAAACTCTTCACCTGGATTCGAACCCTCAACAACTCTCCAGCAAACACGTTGCTATCTACACCACCACCGAGTCTACGGCAAGTGCTGCGAATGAGTAATCTAAATGTTCCCTGAAGCTTCTTTTTGGGACCCTACCAAACTCGCATAGCTATGATTAGCTGTCTTAGTTTTAAATGTTTGTAGGTTGTATTCTGACGGCAAGGCCACTCCAGGTGTAACATTGGCCTCTTCAACCCGCCCTGAATTGTCTCACTTTTTACCTACATAGATGCCCGTAGGAATTTGAAAACCATTACGGTGTGCCTCAGAGCTCCCTACAACCCTTAAAAGGTCACCTTGAAGAATTGTTCATTGACCTCTCTTGTAAGTTGCACCTTAATTTGTAACATTATTCTTCACTCCTAGAGAATATCTGTCTTTCTCAATCTTCTTTTTCTTCCTCTCTTCTAAAAATCAATTCCGAGCGTCTTCCAGATAGAGGATCTCGATGACGGCTAGAATAATTTTTGTGGGACCCAAAATTTAGGGCGACTTTCTCTGAATTTTTGAAAGTCGCCTAACCGAATAATAAGAGCACAATGTTTGAAATTGGCGGGATCAAACAGCTAACCATCTTCCCACTTCGACTGCAGTGACAAGCGCTGCTTAAGGAATTACCCATTCTGCGCTCTCTACTGGCAAGCGCAACAACACCGCATGTCTACGGAGGTCATTGTCATGGTCTTGTGGACCGAAATATACCAAAGTAAAATCTAAAAGCTGACCAGTAGCGTGTGAATGAATGTAGTTAAGGTAATGAGGTCTTTGCGGAGTGGTGAGCCTTCCTGGTTCCAAGATACGTTGATTTTCTTCAGTTGCTATATCGTTTTGTCACGAACAATAGTTTTTAATTGGATAACAGATGAAAAGGATAAAGGTCAGAGTTAGTTAATTCGTTTATGGGATGCATTAATGGATTCTACAGGGTGAACAAAAATAACGTGGGCAAGATTTTTTATCCCCCATATCATAATTATAAAACAGCCAGCAATTCGAGAAAACGACGACTAAATTCCAACGATACAAGCATTAGGGCACATCATGTTCAGTGGTTTGGAAGTGGCCTCCCTCGGAGCGGATGCAGAAGGCAGAACGTTTTGCGAATTTTTCGGGGATGGGCCGCAGGTCATCAGTAGACAACCATTCCCACTCTTGGCGCAAGGATTCCTTCAGGGACTCTAAAATTTCCCTCACACTGTACTTCATCGGATTCAAATCCGGAGAATACGGCGGCCATTCCGAAGGCGTGATGAAGTCGGGGAAATTGAGCTTGCACCACGCCTGCGCACTCTTGGCTCTACATATGTGCGGGTGCAGAGTCTTGTTGGAACGTCCAGTGGGCATCACCGAAGTGCTGCTGGGCCCAAGGAAGAACTATGGACTCGAGAATGTATCGCTGGTACACATCTTTGTCGATTTTCACTCCTTTATCCACGAAAACCAGGGGTCTTGCCGCTGGCGCAGATTCCGCCCCAAACCATGACGGATTGTGGGTTTTGGACGATAGCAGAAGTGCTTGGAGCCTCTGTAGACCACATCCTACCATTTTGGCGATTGTGCGTCTGCTCCACGGTGAACAGCTTCTCATCCGTGAACAGAATCTGTTCCCAGTTTACGACGACCTGCGGCCCATCGTCGAAAAATTCACGAAACGTTTGGCCCTCTGCATACCCTCCAAGGGAGGCTACTATGAAACCACTTGAACATGACGTACCCTAATGTTTGTATTGTTGTAATTTAGCTGACGCTTTCTCGAATTGTTGGTTGTCCTATAATTATGACGAAAAAATCTTGTCTACGTTATTTTGATTCACCCTGTACTTCTACGGGATGTCGTGGAAGCCATTTGGATGTGGCCTACGGTGCCAGCTGATGAGGAAGTCAGTGTTTTATCCTTCGCATTCAATTCTGGTACCACCAATTTTCCAACGCAGAAGGGATGGAAGGCTTGGTTAGCCTGGATGGGAAATCCGAACCGAGAACCTGGAATTGGAGTGGTCGCGGCAGCCGGCACTTCCT
This sequence comes from Heligmosomoides polygyrus polygyrus, assembly GCA_947396885.1. Lineage (NCBI taxonomy): Eukaryota > Metazoa > Nematoda > Chromadorea > Rhabditida > Heligmosomidae > Heligmosomoides > Heligmosomoides polygyrus. Next base: position 23,619,482 of record OX377204.1, on the reverse strand, counting down.
CCGATTGAGACACTACATGCCCGATTAGATGGAATCAGGAAATAAACACTATGTCCTCCTCATTACCGTCTTGTGGGCTAAATCCCGCACGAGAGATTAGATGCAGTAGAAATTGTGTCGGGAATTGGTTGTTAACTAAACGAGCTCAATATTGTTAATTCCAGAACGGACTTATACTTTTGGTATGCCATGCAGCTAGTATTTTTTGTTAAAAAATTGAAGAAATTCGCCTTAAGAAGCCTGTCTTTGCAGCAATATCTGTCCCGTGGAAAGTAGTTTTGCCGCATTCACTTTTATTCGCATTTCATGATCACTTTTTTCGGGCCGGCGTGGGTTTGTAAGAAGTGGAGCACAGTGGAGACAGAGCGCGGTTTAGGACCTACATACTATTTCTATCTTCTTTCGCTTATAGACTTCGTTTTCAGGACAAGGATAAGGCCGAGAAGCTGAAGCAGTCGCTGCCTCCGGGTATCCAGGTCATCGACTTGAAGTAGACTGGGCGTATCTATGATGCATCTGTTGTTTGCGTTGTTATTATGATGATATAAACGTTTTTGTCGTTCCTCGAGAAGAACAGAGAGCACATGAAGTCTTGCGAAAATGCGAAGTGAGTCGACGAATGGAGATGGAAGCAGGAAGTACCTTGCGTGCTGTTTATTTGTTACTCAGGCTGTGTAGGTCCGCAGCTGATTGCAGCAACTCGGAGAGATTGCTTGGAGCGCGAACTTTGAAGGGTGTAATCGAGGCGGGCATATTTCGACGCCAAACTCGGAAAGGAATGCTCTTAAGAGGTAAAATTAGATAGAAATCAATTGGCGTTTTCTCTTGTGAAAGGTGTTCGGCGGTGTTGAATTCGCAGGGCTCTCATCTCCAATACTCGGATTTGTACAGGGACACGGTCGGTGAGGACTGATGTGGCGCCTGTTGTCGCGTCATGCCGGCAGGGTTCTCGCCATAAACATGCAACTTTGGAGAGAAATCGGTAATATCGATCGATATTTTCTGTTGTGAAGCTTTTTGCCGGGTCGTTCTCACATGATTTTCACTTCAAACAGGTAAGTTTGCTTATATATCGATAAAATCGATCGGCATTTTGTATTGCGAACAGTGTCGTCAGCGTCAGATTCACACGGTTTGCACCACTATTGTTTCAATTTGAACAAAATTCATACTAGTAACAATGCTTTAACACATGTGCTTAAGCCTGGAGCGGCTTAAGCAAATGTGTTTGCTCATTTGCTTAAGCCTGGAGCGGTTCTGCGGCAAAGCCGCTCGCCTCAATGGTTAAAGATAGGGCAGGGACGCCGCCGGCGGCGAGCTCAGCGTCTCTGCCCTATGGTTAAGCATAGGACAGAGACGCTGAGCTAGAAAGGTGAAGGCCCCCACAGAGTTCTGCGGCAGCTTTCCTCTGCCGCAGAACTCTGTGGGGGCCTTTACCCTTTTATCAGGCCGCATATGCGCATGGCGTCGTGGAGACTTTTAGGATGTGCATTCACCGAGTAGGTTGCGTGTTGTGAGTGATGCAGTCAAGGGCCGGGCAAGGATTTTTGCGTCTCCAATGCGTTGCCGAGAACCAGGAAGAACGCAGCCTCTCAACCAGGGCTGGGCGGAATTTCTGTTCTCTGGGAAAATGGCCAAAAATGGTCAGAGTACAGAAAATATCGTGACCTTTTAATGTTGCCAGGGGTATCCAACTGCCACAATTTAATCTGTGTCACAAAACATAGCCTTTACGACCATAAATGCTCTTGGGCTATTCCAAAGCTGAAAAAAGTCCCTTTGATTAGACGCCGCACCATGCACTTGTCAGACTCGTTTGATTGGTGGAGGAAGTGCTACTGCAGTGCAATTTCTTCGTAGCAGCTTTCACGCTTTACAAAAAGGATTCGACGAATCTCAATACTATCACTGCCCAATTGATCACCATCAATTAAAGAAAAACTGTGACGAGCCAGACGAAGATCCGGTGTGATATTTTCATTTCACACAAACTACACTACGGCGCTTTGAAATAATGTATGGTACATTATTTTCACTGCAAGCATCAAAATTTCATAAAACTTCGAGCCCTGCCCCAATTTATTGTGGTGAATTATAAATTTAAAAAAAAAATAGATGATCTGTTTCAATGACATGCTCCTTCGCGTTCATCAGGATGTGTTCAGTTTGGTTTCGAAACTATCCGACTTTCGTCAATGAGTGCCCATTTTGACGTGAAATGGCATAGATGTCTTGCTTATTGGTAAAAATGCATATTTAATGGATAGATAGATAAAGGATAAGGATAAAGGACGGCGTCACTCAATCCCTTTTGGGATGCGCCACGCGTTCTACGGGATGTCGTGGAGGCGACTTGAATGCGTATTTGGCCGATGAACAAGTCAGTGCTCTATCCTTCCCAGACAAATCTGGTACCAAATTCACCGACCCCGGAGGGATAGAAGGCTTGGTTGGCCTGGGCGGGAAATCCGAACCAGGAACATGGTATCGGGTGCACGCGACAGTCGCGCCTCCCCCGACTGCGCTACACGTGCCCGGATAGATAGATATCATCGAGTGTTTCTGATTTTTCTGTTTACTGGTGATTTCTGCTTATCTGTTATCTGACAAACTCGATTTTCTGTTTTCTGGGGAGTTGTCCAACATTTCCGCTCACCCCTGCTCCCAACTAAGGGTAGGAACTATCCAACTCTAGCGATGAAACCATGCCGTGTGGAACCATTCGATTGGCCATCAATTTCGCACGAATGGACAGCTGGGCAGATGTAGGGATGAATTCTCTGAGTCAAGCAAGGTTAGGCTTCCTGGAGATCTTGTCAGGACAGCATGAAGGAGGAACACAAATCCTTCGCGTCCAATGGGCCGATCTTTACCAGGGAAGGATCTCAGGCGTAGATCAGAACGGGAGAAATGGATAGCATTGCGAGAATCTTCACCCTTCATATAGTAGAAAGACATGCTTCGTTTATACTGAGTCCTTGAACCAAAAGAGCTACGGGTCGTCGAAGGTGGTGTACAGTATCGCACCGTCAGCGCATGCCCACGTGCATACGTGCGATGGCTGCGGGACGTGGCGAAAGGCTTTGCGGCATGCGAATTGGTGGCTCAACAGGGTGCGACGCTGATTCACAGGTGCTAGGGCGGATGTTCGACTCTCGTGCCATGCACTGCATTTTTTTCATGACCGCTACCTCTACCAATTTGCCTCCTACACATCTCGAACACATTTGTTTCACTCTAAATTGTCAAATAAGGGTTTATTGTGAGCTATGCTTCACTCAATTCTCACACATTCTGTATGATACAATGTTTTGTGTCCTTCAGCGAATGTTAAACAGTGAACTCACGGCAGGTACGGATGACTAGGGCTGCCGAGGTCGTAATCACGGATCTTGCCAAAACTTCTTCCAGAGGAGTTATTCGTGGTGCTGATCATGGTCTGATATCCGTTTTTCGTATTACGCTAGTGTACATAGGTAAGCTGCAGTAAGTGGCGGTGACTAATGAAGGTAAGGTCATGGTCACCGTTTTCCCCTAAACTTTGTCTATAGGGGCTATCTGGGGTGTTGATCACGAATTTGACCCTTATTTGACAATGTAGAGTGAAATAAATGTGTAGGAGATGTGTAGGAAGCAAACTGGTAAGGGAGGCAACGGTCATGAAAAAATGCAAAAACAGTGCATAGCACGAGAGTCGAACATCTGCCCTAGCACCTGCGAAGCAGCGTCGCACCCTACTGAGCCACCGATTCGTATGCTGCAAAGCCTTTTGTCACGTCCCATACGTCAGCGGGCGAACGTATGCACGTGGGCACGCGCTGACGGTGTGATACTGCACCCCACCTTCGAGGGCCTGTAGCTTTTTGGTTCAAGGACTCAGCAAACACGGAACATGTTTTTCTACTGCACGAAGGGTGGAGATTCTCGCAGTACTATCCATTCCCCTGTTCAGAGCTACGCCTGAGTCCCTTTCCTGGTTAGTATACTCGAGATTGGAGCCTTCTGCCAACTGCGCCATGGGGAACTTCATTGCTTTCGAGAGCACCGAACGGATAAATCATCTTCATATAATGGTAGTGAGCAATCTGAAGCGATAGTGTTTGAGGGAGAAGTCTTGAAGTGGAGAACCCGTAGAGAATAGGACTGGCAAAGAGCTGTCGAGATCGCTTCCTCTCCTTCTTCTTCTGAATACTTCTGAATACATCTAGTTGTAGGAGTTGTGTTCGCACTGAGGATCTTCCGGAGTCACAGCCATCCACGGACACTTCAGATTCATCTGACCGCACGGATTATGACCAACGGCACAGTACCTGAACGAAGAAGAGAAAGGCTCATCAAGAGTTCTCCTCGTCGACGGGGCGATTGGAATGGACTTACCATTCGTGGTAGAAGAACAGATACATGGTGATGAAGAGCACCGACACGTAGAAGACGAGCGAGATGATCTCAAGCCGCCGGATTACCGTCTGCCACTTGCTGTTTAGGTCGTCGTGCGGCTTCAGTGTGCTCATCTCTTGTCTTAAGCAACGAAGGAAGATACTAGTGAGGCGACGTAAGGTAAGGGAATACTGTAGAACAAATACCGTATCCCTCCGACGCTCTTCTCGATTCGCATAGCACAAGTTATGATGTCCTCGAGCACTTGTTCAAAGTACTGGTACAGGACCATGTTGTCGTACTGGGTGACACTCAGCCTCCTGCGCAGGTTCTGTCGTGGAGGCGTCGTCTCCTGAATTGGCGGCGCTATTTAAAATAGGTGCGATTCTGCTAGTGACAGCCATAGGATTCTCGCTTAAAAGATACCTAAAAGGTTAAAGTAACAGCTGTGTAAGATAAACATTAGTTACAGTGGGGCGTGGCAGAATGATAATCACCCGTATCGATTAGGAAGCGCGTCAGATCGATATTGGTCATTATCGTACCACGGCCTAGCACAGCGAAATCAGTATAAAACTCCCTGAAAGTTTCGCCGCTCTTCAGAGTTTTATGCGATCTTATCAATGAAAGTCGCAACCCCCGATTGCATAAGCATAAAATCTTGCACTTCTCTGGCCTAAAATTCTCTTTTCAAATGCCGCTTAGGTTTTTGTTCTTTTTTATCTTAATTATTAAGGTGGTGCAAAAATAATGGCCGTTTTGAAGCTACCGCTTTGGAATACTACAACTCCCTCAAAGGAAAGCTTTTCAATCGGGATAACCACCAAAAAACCAATACATCTTCATCGACGAGAAACTAGTTTAGATACTTCAGCAGCGCAGAATTCTGGAGTTCTAGAGATGACGAAATCGTGGAATGCTTTTTGGAATAGCTTTGGTTTCGTAAGCTTTTGTCGCGCAGGAAAATGTCGAGATGCGTACTGAAACATAGCCAGTACGAAAACGGCTATTATTTTTGCATCAACGTAACACTTCTGCAGGTTAAGGTGTGGTTATAAAAACAATAACTAGAACTAAGTGGATCTAACATCAGAGAACAAATACACTAAGAAAAAAATATAATAAAGCAGCTTGAAAACAAATGGTAATCGATAGCTGGACCTTTATTTTACTGGGTTGTTCGATAATTAATGTCGTTTCTTCCCATAGATGGCGTGAAATGGATATTTTCATACAGCAGTGGTTGCGGGGCTTATATTATTATATACCACAAGTGCTCCGTGACGCCTATGGGCGTGCCTTTAGATTCGTGTTGAGCGACCTCGACTACCTCCAGGACTAAAGTTTCGTACCGCCTGGATGACATCCACAAAAATTCGATAGTTTGATCAGTGTCGATTGGCGGCAATCGATACTTCAAAAGCAAACGTCAGATTCGTGTTCAACGACCTAGACTACCCCAGGGCTAATGTTTCCAGGCAGGTAGGACGTCAGGGTATTTTCCGCTTTCGCTCTGGAAATTTCAATGTGCAAGATGCCTGTCATCCTGATCGTACAATCACTAGTGATGACGACAAAATCGCATGTCATACACCGGCCAGCTTCGATTTACACCTTTGCGTAACCGAACTGACCAACTAACTGGCGTATGACAACTCGGGAGATGGCAGAGAAGCTCGACATGTCGAATTCAGCCGTTTGCTTGCGCTCACAACAGATTGGTTACGTAAACAAACTGGGTGTTTGGGTTCCTCACGAATTAGAGGAAATCCATCTCACCAACACACCAACATATGGGAGGGAAGAGTCGACTTTGAGCCGTTTCCGAGAAACCGAGCTATTCATTCGAATGTCTTCTTTGTCAGCTATCGAAACTGAACGAGGAAATCAAGAAAAAACGCCCTGAACTGTTCAATCGCAAAGCCGCGGTGTCCCATCATGATGACGAAAGACCCCACACCTCTTTGACAACCAGTGAAAAATTTACAGAGCTCAATGGGAACTAATGCCACACTCACCCCAGAGACCTGGCTTAGCACCCTCCGACTACCATTTGTTTCGCTCCCTTCAAAACCATTTGAAAGGAAAACTTTCGATTTCGATCAAGCTGTTAAAATTGAGTTGCAGCAGTTCATAGCTTCTAAAAACCAAAACTTTATCGAACTTGGATTTTTTCAACTTGTAGAAAGATGGCAAAAGGACATCCAACAACACGGTAAATATATCACTGATTAATCTTCGTTGTTAATGTAAATAAATTCACTTTGAAAATATGAAAAAAGACCTTAATTATTGAGCAACGCAATATTTTTTAATTTGGAAACTATCCGGAAATCTCTCCAAGTCACGGTCAAAAGCTTTTATGAGGAACCTTTGCGGCAGAAGCATCCCGCAAAAACATCTCGACAGGTCGTTTTCAACACCTTCTCCCCGTAACTGCTCTCTCTCGTGACCCGAAGAGACTACCGAGAGCATAGTCGAGTCAAGCGAGCCCTCCAACACGCTCTGCTGCGCTGATCCATTGCCTAAGACGTGTGAGAGAGACGGATGAAGCAACGAGCAACGAACTTGACTCGACTACGCCACATGCAAGAGGAGGAAGCGGCGGCGTCTCAGATCGGTTGGAACGGGTACGACTCGACTCGACTATACCTGCGACGGTGGAGGTGGCGGGATGTTTAGCTGGTAAGCGTTATTCACGCTGGCACGGGGAATGAGGCCGAGCAGCGAGACCGCCACGCCTCTGGCCTTGTCTTGCAGACCGGTCCGCACGTGACCATTCGACAGCAGATGCTCCTGCAGACAGCACACACTTAGACGCCGGCTCCTCTCCTTGTTCAAGCGAACAGCTCAGCTGACAGCACAACGGAAACGGTACTTTCAGGGATGGGCGCACAGCGAAGGCGACCACGCTGATCGGGCAGTCACAGTTGCGTGGCACGGAAGCGACTCTACATATAATTGGTGGCCAGCGAGGGGCGTGTACAACTCCCATCTCGCGACGGCGCTGTGCGCTCATCCCGGAAAGTACCTGGAAACATTGTCGCGAAGGCGCTTCCATTCTTTGCTTTGAAGTGAAATGTGACCTCAGTTCAGTTTGGATGGGAAAACACAGCACTGATTATATACGACCTAATCTTCACGCGGTTCGATGGATTAGCTATTTTGGTCCTATCCGGGAAGGCGGAGGTGCTCTCGCTCCAGTTCATGGCCGCGTATTATGCGAACGAACGCCCGTCAACCGGAAGTTTGACGAGTCTCTCTTCACTCAGTGCAATCTCTTCATTCAAAAATTGACGATGTTAAGAGCAATTTTCAAACCCCTTGTAACTGTTTTCGGAAGAGATATAAGAGTTGTATGCTCATTCCAAAATCCAATATTTTTCTTTAGAGCTAAGGTTAGATGAGTTTTTAAAACATATCTTCTCAAAATAAAAGAATACTTGCCTTTGTTAACGACTGCTTAATTTCAGCTGTGAACAAAAGTCGCCAGCTGCTAGACGACGAAGGGGGTTGCAGTTGTATTTAGTATTGGATTCACACTACATCTCCTTCCCCTTTGGTTCCGTGAAGAGTAGACAGCCTAGCAAAAAGCATTACTCTTGTACTCGCACCCCTTTCCGTCACGTCAGCTGCCAAGGGTTTTGCCCAACGTTTCCGTTCATTCTGCGCTACGATTCTTTCGTTACCACCTCGTTCCTACTCGCTGGGCGATCAACTGACGCGACGGTGCCTCAGTCTTCCCGACAAACCGTCATTTTCCACAACGCGCATTCGCTGTACCTTCTCAAGCTCTGCTATTTTTCCTCTGATCTTGCTGACCAACGACATGCGCTTCGGTGAACGCTTGCCTTTTCTCGCCTGTCGCTCTTTCCTACACCCTTGTCGCATGTTTTCTTTTTATTTTCCCTGCCTTATTTTCTCGTGGACGCGTGTAGCGCAGGCGGAAGAGGGGAGAGGTGCCGGTTGTCAGGAGCACCCGATAGCAGGTTCCGAGTTCAGATTTTCCGCGCAAGCCAAGAAATGTCTCGACATCCATGTCTCCGTGGTCGGCAAATTGGTATCGGACTTCTCTAGGAAGCCTGAAGTGCTAAAGTGACTTGTTCATCGGCTCGCCACCGCAAGCCATTGTTCGGCCAAATACGCATTCAAATCGCCTCCACGACATCCCACAGAAGACATAGAAGTGCAATGCGTGATGCATTCCAAAAGGGATTGAGAAACGCCGTCCTTTTTCCCTATTTTCGCGTATTATTTATTTTTTCGTCGTTCAGATGTATTGCTTAGCATTCTGAAGCTTAGTCTCCGCGCTATGTAATTTTGCATAATATTCCTGTGTGGCTCAATTACCCAAGTTTGTGGCAATTAACTATCATGAAGTAGCTGGTTTGAGAGACGCAAAAGAGACCTGGTTTACAAAAGCCATTTAAGGCCTATGTCACATCATATAATGAAGCACCTGTAACTAAGTGGGTAGAAGGGTCCGCCTGTGATGAGGTAGGGGAACATAGTGTTGACATTGTACTTTCACGCAATATGCCTGTGTAGGGCGCGTGTAGCACAGTCGGAGGAGGCGCGACTGTCGCGTGCACCCGATACCAGGTTCCTGGTTCGGATTTCTCGCCCAGGCCAACCAAGCCTTCCATCCCTCCGGGGTCGGTGAATTGGTACCAGACTTGTCTGGGAAGGATAGAGCGCTGACTTGTTCATCGGCTGGCCACCGCAAGTCATTGTATGGCCAAATACGCATTCATGTCGCCTCCACGACATCCCGTAGAAGTAGAATGCGCTGGCGCATCCCAGAAGGGATTGAATAACGCCGTCCTTTATCCTTATCCTTTATGCCTGCGTAGCGAGACCGTTTTCCCATGCTCAGTCCTGGCAGCCAGCGAGGCGCGCCTCGTGGGCTCGCATGGGTGACTGTGCGGGTGACTGGCGAGAGGACGCAGACAAGGCTAGCGTATTCTCCCACGCTTGCTCCTGGCAGACCACGTTCGAAAATATTTATCGAATTCCTAGTTCTCCAGCATGTGCAACGAATGGGTGCAGACGACGTGCCAACCAGGGGTGTGCGTTAATTTTTTTGGTAAATTTTTAACGACCATTTTTTATCGATTAGTTTTTACGTTAAAATCGATAAATCAGAGAAATTCGTTAGATAAAATTTCGCTTAGCCACAGTCAATTTGGCCGTATTTTAGCATGTAAAAAGCCAAATCCTCTTCTTTATTGATTTTTTCGACTCCATCTCAATGACAATTATATGTCTATGTCTTCATCTCCACAAAAATAATATAACTCCATCTGTCATCAACATAATTGTCACACGAGAAAACCGTTAAGATTCTGGAACCAAACAGTAACATCTGGACTTCTAAGATAAGAAATTTCCTACTATTCCCAGTTCGTTCAGCTTGTGGAAAGTTGTCCAGGTTTTGGAGAGATCCAAAGTGATATACATTAGAGCACGGCTCAACGTTCTCAAGGGTTTTCATTTGTCCTGGCAAAACTCCTTGCAGAATTTGCTCTCGCTAAGTACACTTTTACGACCCAACATTCTTCTATACTGCCATAATTGTTTCGGAAAACTACAGAAATGAATGTTATGCTTAATGAAGAATTCAGTCAGGCAGAGAACACAGCGAATTCTTTGGTACAGTCTGTCTTTGGAGGATACGAACGAAGTCCATAGCTCCATATCTGCTTTTTTCACAGAATACAGTCCCCTCTCGTTATAACGCGTTTGAAGGGACCGGAGAAAATCCGCGTTATAACGGGAGTCGTGTCCTAACCGGAGCTGACCTTTTTCACACTCTCTTGCGCGCAGAATTTTCTAAAATCGCATTAATTGACTAAATATGACGTATAGCATGGAAATGTATGGCCTCGAAGGGAGCGAGAAGGTATAAAACAACTTCAGATTACTAAGGAAGCGCTATCCTTGGAGATACTCTCTGGTATGTGCATAATTATGACAAATATATGTGAGGAATCATGAGAATGAGACGTAGGTTACACGTGGTCATCAACAAAATATGCAACCTACTGTTGCAAGATCTTTGTTGCAATCACAACTATTGCTCCAAGGGGAACTCGTACATGAATCCCCTGTCTTCCGGGCAGGATGTCTGCCTACTATACTATCAGCGCTGGTAAACCGTGCCTCATCCGAGATATCCTCATTGCAAATGGCTTAAATCACACTCCTCCATGGTTTGGGAACGTTGAGTGCGATCAAACAGCGTTGTTGCTGTAATTATGTCCACGAAGCAGATGGTACAGGCACGAGTCCCTTATGGTTTAGATCGCTACAGAACATCATGTAGCAATAAATAGCACCTACACCAGCTGCTCTTGGCTTCGAGTGTGGGGCGTTGTTTTGAATAATCTGAGTGTCACCCCTCATCTTCTTTCGTTCCTGATAGAGGAAATCTCCCAACATACGGCAGCTTCTAACGACTACCGGGAGTTTCCAACCGTGCTCGACATATTGCTGACTATGAACACTTCGTGGGTCGCGCACACATGAAAAACGTCCATATGCATCCGACTCATTGTCGAACGAGGCCATAAGAGGGTAGGTCTGCTCGCAGACGCGGTCAGCATCTTGCTGCTCTTCATTTTCCGTGTGGGACCGGAACTGAGCCCTGGTCGCATTATAACGGGAGTCATTTTGAACGCAGAGTTCCTCCCAAAAACGCGCTATAACGGGAGTGGTGTTGTATCCGACGCGTCTTAAGTGGAGTTGATTTGTACTGGCGCAAAGGTAAGCTGGCCGGGGCCGGAGAAAATCTACGTTATATCGAGAGTCGTGTCTTATCCGGAGGCGTTATAACGAGAGGGCACTGTAGTTATTTTTGTCCCAAAAGGTTCTGTTCTTACCGCAGACCTCAGCAGAGAATCAAACAAACAGCCACGGACCGTTGATCAAATTTTAATCTCGATTCGAATTTTCCTGTATTGAGTATTTTTGTCTTTGGCAACACAACACCACCAATTACGTTCTATCAGTTAAGCGGGCTCATCGTTGCCTTAACGAAGTTCTACAATACTTGGCCGCCGCGCGGAAAATCCCTCTAACGTTCCGGAAAATTTGCGGAAAAGGGGAAAGAACCTTTCACTTCCTTTGTTTCGTTTCCTATCCTTGTTTTGTCGCATAATTTGTGTTTCGTAGCGTTTTCTTCGAGTTTTCTATGTCTTTTCAACCACACTTATGAAACAAATATCACAAAAACCGTGAAAAAACTGAATGGGTGGTAAGTATGAGGGACTAATATTGTAAGGAATCGTGTCCCACGCTTCCTAGTGGTAGGATAGCTTACCGTAACCCTACCTTAGCGGCACATTACTCTCCCACGCTAGACTACTGTAGCATCAGCTAAGCCTCCTATATCTCACGCTTCTATCTCCTATTACTCATGCATTCCATCCATACTACCGTAACCGATGCTCGTATTTATAGGAGGAGCTCCGTGGACGAGGCAATCGAATGGAGGTCTGACCGGCGGACGGCTGCGCGCCGTCTCTACGAGCCCGAACCCTCAACCCGACTTCCACCGTCTGTCGACTCCGTCTCCCGTCACCTCTCCACACGCCCCACTGCGCCTTCGTCAATCTGATCTATATTGCTTCTTGCCTGTACTTATGCAGATAAACATATATTATCTATCGACTCTCGGCAGAAGCACTTAGAGGCGGAAGGCCTCCTATGACTGGTAGCAGCGAGCTCGACGTGGAGGACGATGGCAGTACGGTAGGTTGTAAGAAGTTTTCTTCCGGTTAAATTTCTGTAATTTTTTTCGCTCTGCTGGGCGTTTGCTAGACATCTGCTTCGTGGCCAGAAGGAGATCGTCTGCGGCGTCAAGCTTTGTAAACGTAGGTTCGGGATCTTAGGGACGGTTTTTTTTCTGTATAGGTGCACCTAGTTAGAAGTTAGTGGCGTAGTCATGCTCAGTTTAGGTTTCGCGCGATTTGAATTCGGGGAGCGCTTCTCTCATGAGGTCCTCTTTGTGCATCAATTTCAAAAGCTCACGAGCTGGTCTCAGACCAGGCGGCGAGCCTCCTTTTGTGCCTTCAGAACTAAATTCTATGGACCAGCACATGCGCTCCGAACTCAAGTCGCGCCAGCCGGTAATCAAAGGACTCTTTGTGTCCAATTTGTCTTTGTGCGCTCGAACGCATGCGAAGCCGTTCGAGCGGTGAGCGCAGTTTGAAACGGTCGACCACTAAGGTTTGACGAGAGGAAGATGGAAATTCCCCCGGGGGCCTGCTGGCCGATTATTTGAGAAATGTTTCGAGCAGGAAATCGCGAAATAGCGCAGAGGAGCGTAGATGAGGTAAAAGCCCGTTTGGTGGCTAAGTGGCGGTAAGGAGTACTCCCAGGTTGTGAAGGCGGTCGCTCCGCCAGTCGCCCGAGAGCGACAGTTCGAGGATTCGTGAACGGTAAGGAAGTTACCTATCAGAGGATTTTTTTTCGGTTTGTCGGATAGTGAAAATTCGAATTTAGTGTACGGTATGGAAAATATTCAAAGTTGTTTATTTTAAGCAGTCGTGGTATTCTCTTGCGCTTATCTCAGAGTCCATCTCAGCGAGAGTCGCGTGAAATGTGACTCCCATGTTTTTGCAAGCCGCCCGAGCAATCAGATAAGCTCGGCTCGTTTCTTCCCACCAGATGCTTTCACAGGAAGGGCATTCCGCGGAGGGAACCTTTGTCCCCTTATCTGATCGGTTCCCAGCTCGGCCGCGTCAACATTTCCCCTCACGCGCCGGAGCCGGCCGAGCGTAGGCGAGGTTACGGTATCGACCAATCAGGAACGCGCCATACTGTAAGGGCCGCCCCCTCAACGGTCTCGGCAGAGCTCCACCCTCAGCTCCTGCCATTCGACTCGACGATGCCGACGACGCGCAGTGGTGCGCAGTCCTCTTCGAGCTCCAGTTCGTCTTCTACGGCCCCGACGGCTTCGTCTTCGCCTCCAGTGCCCACCGGAACTGATGTTCCACCTTCAGACTCATCTGAGCCTTCTCTGGCTCCCATTGCAGAGGCTTTCAGGAGGATGGAACCGACCACGCTCATCCAAGCGCAGGACATCTGGCCGTTTCGTGACGCTACTTACGACAACTTCAACCAGGTACTCAAGGGACAGAGGACGCTGAACGAGCACGTCAACGAAGGAAACACCGAAATCGCCCAGCGCCTCAATGAGACGTTTCAGACGATGGGCCAACGTACGCCGGTAGTCGCAGTATTGAGTGATCAAGCTCCATCCCTTCTAATGGCTCCGTTTAGTGGCTCAGGCGACCAAGGAATGCACTTCTCGTTCTGGCTCCGTCAGCTCGAGGATCTACTGCACATCCGCCCGGTCCCGCCAACGGACGAGCAGAAGGCCTACTTTCTGATAGCGCACCTTTCAGGTACGGCTCGTGAGAAGGTAGAGGAGCTTCCCCGAGAAAAGCGGCTCAATTACGCGGCGCTTACGGAATTTTTGCGGACCTATTTTGAGGGACCTCAGCAGAGGTACTTAGCCCGTCAGAAACTGGCCGCGTGTAAGCAGGAGCCCACGGAAACGACTACAGCTTTCGCGGACCGTCTCAAGATTTTGGTAAGATCAGCTATGGCCGGACTGGATGCCGAGACGCAGAACGAACTGGCTCTGGCAGAATTCGTCTCCCGTCTCCGTGGAGACATCCGCTCATTCGTCAGGATGCACAATCCGACGACGCTGGACGAAGCCCTAGAGAAAGCCAGGTTAGTTGAACAAGTTCTTACAGAGGCCGCAGCTGATCGTCTTCTTCACCCGACTCAACCGATCGTCGAAGTTCACGCGCTAGACCATGGACACTCGCCGAGGAGGTCGGGCTTCGACCAAGCCTACCAACCCAGGAGGCCAGAATTCGACCAGGCCTACCAAAGGCCTGAGCAGGTACGTCGCTACCGTCCTCAGACGAGTAATCAGAGGGTCACTTTTCAGAGCCAGGGTGGAAACCAGAGACGACCCTTTCGCCAGGAAGCACCCAGGAGATCGGACCAATGCTACAACTGCGGAGGAACGGGACACTTCAGCCGCCAATGCCCGTCACCTCCAGTTGGACCAAGACGCGACAACAGGAGTACAGGTAGGTCTCCTAATTTTCGTGAGCGATCGAATCAGCAGTCCTACGGGCCCCGGCAAGACGCACGCATGATGCCCTGCGTGCCGACCTCTCCGCCAACCAAGCAGGTACGATTCGACGATGCCACGGAACGACTACAGGAGCTTTCACTAGCCGTTGACCGGACCAAGAGCGAGTTGGAGCAGTCGAAGGCCCAGATCGCAGCGCTTCGCCAGAGGAACGAGGAGCTCGCCAGCTCAGCGTTCAGGTCAACCATTTCAGCTCCGACTTCTCGTCCGGACGTCAAGGCTTTGATCATCTGCTCGATGGCAGTCTGCCTCTTGTCAGGCGCTTCAGCTGAGGCTGACGCTTGGCTTTGCCCCAGCGAGAATCCGTCGCAACTTTTCTTCGTGCCGAGTGCATACAATTGTTCCCGGCTGATGCCAGACCACCTGACAAATCCAGTAGAGCTTACTTTACAGGTTTTTAGGCCTAACACGAAGCAGTATAACACACCAGGCTCACTCTGCAGGATCATTCGGCAATCGGTCTACTTCTCGGTCAACTTCTTTGGGGCGCGCCGCGAACTTCACAAAGATTCCCAACTGGCGGTCTCTTCAGAGGAATGTAAGCGCATGCTTCAGCACAAAAGATGCGACTTCGGCGAAATGGTCCACAAAGACGGCATCTGGCAGACTGTAAACCAACTTGAGTTCGAGTTTCCGTCGGCCCCCTTTGGCTGTTGTTCCGACCATGAGGCACATATGGTCAACTGCTATCTCCTCGAAACCGTCATTCACGCTCGCCACGGAACTGACGCTCCGCAAGCGGCGATTGGGGACCTGTCCTCATGCCAATACAAGGACGGAGTCTGCGTTTTAGCTGACGGCTCAGCGATCATCTGGGAGCCTGATCAGGAAGAAGAGTGCCGATTTGTCTACGTCGCCAAGATGAAGGGCCTACGCATGGGTCACGTATGGATCAGCGAGTCAAAGGAATTCGCTCTATCGTGGTCTACGGGATTGCAGACAGTCCAAGACTGTCTCAAACAGCTGGTCGTGACCGACCAGGGTTACGCCGTGTCTTTCCTCCGTAGAACCCCCAGATCAGCGGCACCAGAGGCTGGATTGGTAACATCCAACCAGCTGTCCGCTCAGCTCCTAGCCGTAGAGGGATCCGTCCAGATGGCACTTGCAGCGACGTTTCAGCACGCCATCAGCGCCCTTTGCGAACGGACGAATATTCTGGCGATTTCTCTTCACGCGTCCTTGAGGAGCAACCCGACACTCACCATGCGGAACCTGCTAGGACGAAAGGACGTCGACGCGACTCATTTGGGCAATGGTTTTGTCCAGATACGCAGATGTATCCCATTACCGATGGCCGCCATACGACTCCTGCCGTTCAACTCGTCGTGCTTCGAGTACCCACGCGTGGAGCTGTCACTTCCCAGTGGATCAAAATGGCAGGCTTTCCTTAATCCCGCAACAGGGGTCATCAGCAGCACAGCCGCGGCCGCGGATTGCGCCAGCACCAGCCCTTTCTATCTGCTGGCCAACGGATCCCTAATTAGGTTCTCGGCTCTGGACGGTAAGGTGACACCGGTCTCGATGCAAGGGATCGAGACGATTTCGTCTCTCCCACAGTTCGCTTCGGTCACTGTAGCCCCAAAGCTAACGATATTCCACAACCTAATTCTGACCAATTTCAGCGAGATCGCAGCGGACAACCAGCTACAGGAAATGTGGATTGCAGCGGAACACGAGAGATTGATCGACCACGTCACGCACATGGACACGCCACGCACCAGGACAGACACCGCCCTTTCGCAGGTAAGCATGACATCATTTAATTGGCCATGGTCCCTGTTTTCCCTTTTTGATTTTTGGGTCATCTTGTGTTGCATGACGGTCACACTACGGCTTCTACATTTGGCCGTAGTGACGTACCTCGGCGTGACTTTCTCCAGGCTGCTGCCTGGCTCCCTGATGAATAATCTCTGTAGATCTTCTCCTTCTCCCCCCGCATCACCCATGCCGCCGGTACCCGAGCCGCCCACTGAGGACACGCCATTGAGGACTATCAGTAGACCCCGTTTTGCCGCACCTTTAGTCCTTTCCCAGGTCAAGATCGACACCGAAAATGGATGGCCACCCCGCGCAACTACGGTATCGGCACAGGTCATGGCCTTACCCACGGGACAGCAGTTCTTCGTGACGCAGATTCCAGTGTCAGCCAACCACGTCCGAATGCTCGCATTGGTCGACACCGGCGCAGGGATTACGGTAGCCAGCCAATCCCTCCTGCCGCTGCTTGGTGTATTCCAACTCGATCCCAGCCACGTTCCCTCAGCCGTAGGAATGGCCGGAATCCCAGTCCGCTTCGTAGGATGCGCCACAATCGATTTGGAAATTGGAGACCAACAGCTGAAGCAGACTGTTCACTTCACGGAGTCGCAATGCGTCCCCACGGCAGCCAATTCCTACAACATGATCCTAGGAAACGACGTCCTAAGCCGCCTCCCAGCCTGGTCAGTGGACTATAAAAATCGGACGTTCCATATGGGAGACACCCAAGTCCAGATCTTCACGTTCGTGGTAGAGGAACTTTCCCTACCGATCCCACCGACACCAGAACCCCCACTGGAGATCGCCGTACGAGCTGCAGAAACCGTCATCCTTCAACCTGGTTCAGAAACCATGGTTCCGTGCTATGTGGCCGACGTCTCCAGGAATCTCGGGCCAATGATGTCATTGGGCAACGTGCTCAACAGCGAAGCGGTCTTCGTAGCTCCAGCGGTTTTCAGGTCTGACGACCCCCGCCTTTTCCTGTCCAATCCGTCTCCAGCCGTCCAGGTGGTCTACAAAGACCAGCGACTAGCGACAGCCGAGACGCTTCAGGTCGCCCCAGATGGGTCTCTCGTGGAGATCCAGCCGTGTTTTTAGCGGCGCCCAGGTGCTCGCGCATCAGGTTGCCCAAGCTGATGGCTTGACCACTAGAGCAGTGCCTTTTCAGATCGATCTTTCTCATGCTGACGTGACAGATGAACAGAAGGCACGACTACACAACCTCTTCGTAGAATTCCAGGATCGTATCTCCACCTCTTCGTATGACCTCGGCTCATACGAATGGGACCCCATTTCGATTAAGACGACGACGGAAATCCCACCTACGAAGCATCGACCGACTAGAGTTCCGACCCGATTTCAGAAGGAATTGGACGACCATATCAACAAGCTACTCCAGGCCGGTAGAATCGTGGAGAGCGACACTCCATGGGTGCACAATACGGTGCTCGTCAAGAAAAAAGACGGATCACTACGGGTCTGTTTGGACTTTCGCCCATTGAACGACATTACCATCCCGGACCACTACCCACTTCCGAGGATCGAGGACCTCTTGGAAAAGGTCGCAGGTAACAGGTTTTACACCTCTTTCGATCTAGCCTCCGGCTACATGCAGCTGTTGCTGTCCCCTGAGGCACAAGCCAAGTGCGGTTGGGCTACGCATCGAGGAGTGTACCAGTTCGTCTACCTGCCATTCGGCCTACGCAACGCTGGCGCGTATTTCTCTCGAGCAATGGCTAAGATCCTAGCCGGATTGGATGGTAACTGTCTCGCTTATCTGGACGACATCATCATTTTCAATAAGGATTTCGAATCGCATTTGGTTTCTTTGCGGAAAGTCCTAGAACGTTTTAGAATTTTTAATATCAAAGCCTCAGGTAAGAAATTGACCGATATTGCGCAGTCCAAGATCACTTTTCTAGGTCACGAAATCTCAAGAGACTCCTACCAACCGGCAGAGCGCAACACCCGTGCAATCAGGGACATGCCACGACCCAAGACGATCAAGGAAGTCAAAGGATTCCTAGGTATGACGAATTTCTTTCGGAAATTTATCAAGGGTTTCGCCCTGATCGCAGCTCCGCTGTACGACCTTTGCAAGGGAAAGGCCAAGTTCGAGTGGACCCAAGCACAAGAGGATGCCTTCACTAATCTCAAGGCAGCCCTAGTCTCGAGACCCTGTCTAGCATTTCCCAAGGACCAGGAGTTCATTCTCCACACGGACGGCAGCAAGATCGCCGTAGGAGCAGCCCTACTTCAGCGACAGGACGACAATAAGACCTTGGCAGCCGTAGGGTATTTCAGCAAGACGTTGTCCGATTCCCAGCGGAAGTGGAGTCCCACGCACATCGAACTCTTCGCGATGATCAGCGCTCTTCGATTTTTTCGGACCACCATATACGGTAACCTAACCCGCATCCACTCGGACCACAAGCCCTTGACTTTCCTGCTACGTCACGGTAAGACCCACGATAACCTAGCTCGATGGGCCGTTGAATTACAGAGTTATAACATCAGTATCGAATATCTCAAAGGGTCATCAAACGTCGTTGCTGACTGTCTGAGTCGTATGGAGAACCCGCATCACCAATTCGTCGACGGAGAACCTGAAACTGAGGACATCGTCGAATTCCCGGTCTGTCTAGTGTTGCAGCAACCAGCTGCGCCCGTAAGGATAAGTCCCTACGATGTTCTCATCGAGCAAAAGAAAGATAAGCTGTGTCAGCCTTTGATGCATTTTTTAGAGACGGGAACGATGCCCTCCAACATCTCGGACGAAGTCAAGGCACAAATCGAGGAGCTGTCCGAAACCTGCATCTTACGAGGAAACGGTTGCCTCTACAAGTTGCTTCCGAAAGCAGCAGAATCAGATACACCTCGACAACTGCCGACCCACCAGTACAACACGCGATTCAGAAGTCGAACATGTCCGATCGCGGAAGTTCTGCCGATGAACCTGCCGGGCGAGCCGATTCAGTCGATCTGGCCGACGACAGCCAATCAGAGCCCGACGACAGCGAGCCGCCGTGCCTCAGCCAATTGGCACTGTCATCGCCGCCCGCCTCCGCCAATCCGACCGCTGCCGGCTCTACCAACGGATCAATCACGCAGGAGCCAGCCGACCAGCCGGGTCCATCGTCAGTTGCCGTCGACGCGCCGTGTTCTTCGTCTCCAGCTACCGGAACTGTTGTTCCAAAAGCTTACAAATCTGATTCATTCTCTTTTGCAAGCACAGCGCGACGACTCGCATCAACGGCGTCTTCCAGCACGTCGGATGGTCAGGCAACACCGCCTCCCAGACCTCCAGCACTCCCGGCTCCAGCTCCAGCTCTCCAGCTGACCCTTCGCCAGCCTCCGCCTTTGCCTCAGACGACGCCGGAGAATTTCACCCACCCGCTCATCGACGCACATCCATGGGGGCAGTACGTTCGCCCGCGTCGCCCGCCACGGGTCAATCCCGCATTCGTGACCAGCGCGCTACCCCTGGATATCTACAAGCAGTTCAAGGGTGGCGGCTACCTGTCACAGCTCTTCGTCAAGGGACTATTTCCGCGCTCGTTCGTGGAGCGACCGAGCGAAAGGTCGAAGCTGCCCATCTTCGAACTGATGCGCTTGGAGCATGCCGTCGCCTTCCGCACAGCCTCACAGAGCGTGATCGACGACCTTCTTGCAGGACGATACCAACACGTCGAGAACACCCGGAAGCGCTCAGCCGAAGGCGCCATGCCTTCGGTGGTCTATCCGCTCCCCAGGTCGTCGTTCCCAGTACTGTACCAGGTCGTCCACCGCGGACACGGACAAGGCGTCATCCTGGAGGCCAAGGATTTTTTCATTCCAGGGCCAGACCGCCGCGAACTCCAATTTTTGGTGCTCGACCAATACAGCACCAACGTGAAGCTCAACACCCGCGGTTTCGACAAAGACGTCGTTTCGGTCAAGGACTTCATCTGGGTCTATTCCGTGGAACCCACAATGGCCGCGCTCAGCGATCCTCAGGGCACGTTACAAAAGGCACGAGTCGCCAAGGCCACCTCGCTGGACAACCGCGTCCCCTACTTTTTCCGCGTCTCGGAGTTCGTCTTTGTGACCCCGTCATCCTTCCCACGGCAAATCCTGGGCATCGTCCTCTCTTCCATCGACCGTGGACATGGCGTACGCGCGTTCCGAATCGCTTTTGAGAGCGCTCCAGAGGCCGTCAACGTCTCAGTCAACGTGTGCAACTTCGGCACCCGGCCGTTCGAGGTGGATGAGGTCGTCCTCGCCTTTTCTCGCGAGAACGTTTCATGCGCAATGCGGTTCTCGGAGCCTCCAGTGTCGATCGAGGCCCAGAACTTCCTGTGCCTGCAGGCAAGATCCTTCCTTCCCGCTTGTCCCGACGAGGGCCTACTCCCACTCAAGGTTAGACGCCTGCCTCGCGACGACCTCACGTGGCTCGACGATCGTGGCAATCGCTTCCGCAGCTACGCCAGGAGCCCAGCCTACGCCAGGCCCAAGATGGCTCAGCTGTTCAACGTTGCCTGCTCAGCGCTGTCTGCCATCAACTTCCTCAACGACGACAAACGGACACACGAGGTAGATGCCACCGTTCCAAGTATGTCCGCCTACCCACTCCGCCTCGAGTTCACTCTCGACGGCATGTCCTCGGAGTGCGGCTGGACGAACCAAAGGCCGGTCTACCTATGGATCGTAGGCGCCCAATCGCTATGCCGAGCGATCATCCAAAAGGCCGAGTTCGACTTCGAAGGCCAGCGAATCCACGTCCGCGTAGCTGTCCCATCGTACGCCCATCGCGGCACGCTCGGCGCGGTGCGCAGGTTCCAAAGGACCGAGGAAGGCATCGTAAAGGTGACGGTCTGCGTCAAGCTCGGACGTGCGCCGACAGGAGCTGACCCAGTATACGACATCATTTCGTCGTCGAAGCTGTTCGAGGATTTCTCGCCGACTGACCGATCTGTCGCAGCAGACCTCTTAGACATGGTCTACGGAGGAGCCCAGCATAATTATCGGCCTGCTGGTCGCTTACCCGAAAATGCAGTCGTGTCTGTTGCAGGTACTTCCATCACACTCCGCCCGGAACAGCTCGCAGCAATTCGTCTCGGCGAAGGACGATATCCAGTGGTAGGCATTCAGGCTGCATATGGAACAGGAAAGACTGTAGTCGGAGCCCTCATCGCCGCCAGGGTAGCTCGAGCCAACAAGACGCACAGGGTCATCGCCACGTCCACGACCAACACCGCAGTCGCACAGTTCACGGACACGATCATGAAGCTCGACGACTTTCGCGACTTGACCCTCCTTCGCTACGTGTCTGATACAGCACTCACAGAGGGAGCACCGACAACCGTCAACGATATGCACACCATCCTGAAGCGCCTTCCGACGGATTACGCGCACGTGCTCACTGAGGATGAAATGGCACTGTGCGAGACGTTCAGCAGAGGTCGAGAACTGATCGAGCGTCTCTTGTTTCATCCCGACGACGCGCTTTTCCTCAGTCAGGACGAGCGCGAGGAGTACCGCCTTGCCGAAAAGGAGGTTTCACGCATCGCCACCAAGGTGATCGCCATCATGTTCAGGGTCCGGACGCCCGCCATCATCTGCCTGACGACGTCCGCTCTGCTCAACGCCACCGACAGCGGAGGAATCTTTAATGGACTGTTGTCCGAGTTCACGACCATTATTGGCGATGAAGCCTCACAGATTCCAGAGCCCGCAATGGTCGCCATTGCGACTCGTGTTCCAGACGCCCGCCATGTCTACATCGGCGATGTACACCAGCTGGAACCCCACATCCGCTGTAGCCGAACGTCCACCCCGGCTAAATTCGGAGCACTGGGAGTGATGGATCTTCTAGTCCAAAGAAGGATCCCGATGGCGCCGCTGACCACGACGTTCCGGTCGCACCCGGAATTGAACGCCATGCCGAACCGGCTGTTCTACGAGAACACCCTGATCAGCGGAACGACCGCAGAGAACCGACGCCTGTTCCTCGACAACACGAGGTGCCGCAACCGCAAGCTGCCCTTCCTGTTTGTGAAGGTGGCCGGGTACTCTCAGCGAACGGCGACAGGGTCCCACTACAGCACTTCGGAGGCCCAGGCGTGCCGCGACACCATACGCCTGCTGCTTGGCACAGCGATCCGGCCGGAATCGATAGCGATCATCACCTTCTACAAAGAGCAGTACAGGTGCATGGAGAGCTACGCCCAGAACCAGGGAATCGACCTTTACACGGTCGACTCCGTACAAGGCCGCGAGAAGGACATAGTGATCCTTCTCACCACGAGGTCGCACTTCGAGGCTGACCGCGCAGAGTTCCTGGACGATCCTCGACGGATGAACGTGGCCATCACACGCAGCAAGCATGGCCTTATCATTCTAGGCCACGAGCGTTCCCTGACCCGCCTGCCGAACTGGGGACGACTCATCCGATGGGCGCGAGCTCGCGATGCCATCATCAAGCCCTCCGAGCTGGTCGACTGCTTCCCGTGAGGATCGCCATCGACGACAACCACCACAACACCAGGTGACAGTGAGTGCCCCATTTTTTCTTTGTTTTTTTCCGTTTTCCATATACTCGTAGCCATCGGTTCCCTACATTTCCCCCGGGATCGTTGTGATAATGGGCACGCCCGGGACGGTCGTGTTTTTGATGAGGGGAGGTGTAAGGAATCGTGTCCCACGCTTCCTAGTGGTAGGATAGCTTACCGTAACCCTACCTTAGCGGCACATTACTCTCCCACGCTAGACTACTGTAGCATCAGCTAAGCCTCCTATATCTCACGCTTCTATCTCCTATTACTCATGCATTCCATCCATACTACCGTAACCGATGCTCGTATTTATAGGAGGAGCTCCGTGGACGAGGCAATCGAATGGAGGTCTGACCGGCGGACGGCTGCGCGCCGTCTCTACGAGCCCGAACCCTCAACCCGACTTCCACCGTCTGTCGACTCCGTCTCCCGTCACCTCTCCACACGCCCCACTGCGCCTTCGTCAATCTGATCTATATTGCTTCTTGCCTGTACTTATGCAGATAAACATATATTATCTATCGACTCTCGGCAGAAGCACTTAGAGGCGGAAGGCCTCCTATGACTATATGTAGCAATCAAACGCAGAAAAAACGGACAATGAGGTCGAAAAGCGGGAAACAACAGCGGAGAAAAGTGGGGGCGCACGCACATATATTGGTCGAGGAGTAAGGAATATGCCAAGAGTTCTCGAAACACGTTAAGTAGCGTTTTCTCGGTATCGCAACGATACTGCTTTAGCTCATCTAAAAAATTCGTCTAAAATGTATTTACATGAAAAAGAAATAAAATTTCGAAAATGGTGCACAAAATGTTGTTAATGCAATTTAACGGAATTTTCTGTCGTTAAACTTCGTTAACAAGTTTCAACGAAAAATGCCGGTAAATCCGGTGAATCGGTGAATTGTTAATCGTTAAAAGCACACCCCTGGTGCCAACCAATCGCAAGCCGCGATGAACGGGCATGTGAGTGTGTGGTTTCTCCCTTGCACGTACGCACGCCCAGGTACAACTCCCTATGAGTACCAAATGGGAAGATCTCTGCAGCGGTGAGAAGCACGGTTGCGAACCACACTATTCAGACCTGTAGAACTTGCACTGCCGTTCTATTTGAACACTTCCCACATAGACGCCCTATCTCTACGATTCTATGATCATGCTTCGGAGATTAATGCGTTGGTTATGCCCTACACCCTATATCCTCTGGATTAGGCAAGTAAACGTGCCTACAGTGACACGAAGGGTTCCCCATCCAACTTGAACTGCATTGAAATTGTTCACGTAAAAGTGCTGCAGTTCAATACTCAAAATGTAGTAAAAGGCGCTGCTTGGAGAATGGAAACACCTCTGCGCTACACTAGAACAACGATACCTCTGCTTGTGGGTCCTGCAGATGCCGGCGGTACGTGCTGATACTCCTGGAAGTCACCATCATTTACGGACGATGGAGTCCGTCCGCGAAATCGACTCGCATACCTTCCGATTCGTCGTCGCTGGACATCAAAAGACAGCCATTGCAGGTACCACGGGATGTCGTGTTTGACGCGAACGTCGCGCTCGAGGAACACGAACATCGACGTGGTCACCGTTGAGAGACCAATGATGGCCAGCAGAATGAAGTAGTATAGACCTGGAACGAGGATGAGGCTTAAGGAGAAGGCTACCTACGCGATGGGCAGAGCTGAAGGACTATGAGGCGCTTTTGGCTGTCAGTTCTTAGGCAGCTATTGAAGCATGTCCCACCTCGGTAACATTGTGCCGTAAGGGGTCGAATTAAGTGAGGTAAATGCTTCTTGGCTAGAGAGCGAAAGCGTACCTATCAAAGGAATTCCCGAAAACGATCCACGACCTTTGCGATTTGCCGACATGCTGAACTTGGGCATGTCCTCGACGATGGCGAGCAGAATCACGGACATACTCATCAGCGTCATGATTCCCAGCCGAAACTTGGCGTCCCTGAAAGTATTTCATCAGAGAACAAAACGGCTATTGCCCGTTGTCGGCCTAGAGAAGGACTTTCTCAAAACTCATTGAAACACCTTTGTTCAAGCACGTACTGACGACAAAGAAAGAAAACGAATGCCCGTCTTTTGGTGTCATTTAGACGAACCGCCTAAACCCTTCCACGCAACCAGAACCAAGGTAGTAGTAGCAATTTTTGCCAAGGATTAACCAGGAGACTATTCTAACGGCAGGTGTAAACGGCGGGATATATACATATACATATACATGGGCAGAAGCGTCTCTGCCTCAGCAATACAAAAATGCGAGTGTCCTGACCCGAATCCTGCAAGGGACAGAATTTCAACAAATTGAACATTCGGCGCCTATCACCGTCTACGGTGATCCTCAGATCCGTCGGGTGGTCGAGAAGGCGGGGCAACTGGGACCGTACCGGCTTGTATGCGAGAGTGGGCAGTGTGGCCGATGTGCTGATACCACTCGCTTTGGACCTACGTGTCCTCCTTTATGAGACGTTCACCTGTACGCTTAGAGGAGCGACGTTCCTCAAATAAAGCCTATTCATCCACTCTTCTGTTATCCTTGTATATTTCCGCAACCCACTGAACCACCCATAACGGTGAAAGAGGAAGAAGCAATCCTCAAGTCTCAAGCGCCCATAACAGCGCCGTAGTCTCTCGTACTTAGGGGTTTGCTTCGTCTACGTCCGCTGGCCTAGGGGGTAGGGTGGTGGGCTTGCAAGGGAGAGCCGGAGGATTCGAATCCTCCCGTTGTGATTCCGTTTTGCATGCACATAATGGTATGATACATAAACGGGTTCGATGAGAATGACACTGGATTTTAGGAACAGTGATGGAAATCTTGAAGTCCACATCTACTAAATGGGTTGTTGAACAAAGCAACCTAAAGATTATTGTTGCGCTAAAGATTATTCAGTAAGTTATACACAGGCTTAGAAAACGTTGAGACACCGCTTTTTGGTAGAGCCCTTCAAATTGCGTGCTTTAAAAAGCTGATGTTTGTAATCAGCATTGAATGATCTATCCGATGAAGACGAAAACGGCCCGCGAATTTCAAAAGTGTTGATTCAATGAGCTATATTCTGGTCGGTGACAGCCAAAGTTCACATTTTGAATATCAATATCATCGAATCAACATTTTTATTATTTACAGCGCATTTTTCAATTCATTGAATAGGTCGTTAGATGCTGATCCCAAATATCGGATCTATTTTTTAAGTCATGCAATTTGAAACCACCAATAGCTGGCACTCACTTGTTTACGCAAATTTTTCAGGATATTTGATAATTTTTGGATTTTTTTCCCTAAGAGGTTTGTCGAGTAACACTTTATATTCTACAAGAACTGGGAACAAAGCAATGAAATTTGATAAAAGTGCTGTTCAACCAAAAATCCTTACCATTAGTTTTATAAGCATGCAAAGCGAAGCCCCTTTTTCCATGTGTCTCCCTACCATCTACATATGTAGGCCACCGGTAGCCGTCGATGAGGACGAAGCAAAGCAATAGCTGCGAGAGGCTCTCCACCCATTTTCAATCTTCTTGATCAGCTGAAACACTACATACGTGTTGCATTCGATCAAACAGCGGCGGTGGTGTGATGGCGTAGAGGATGCCCGCCCAGTCAACAGGAGTTCGGGTTCGAGTCCCGCCTAGCGCTACAGTCTTGGTCGCAAAAAACCTCGTTATACGATTTAAGTCGATATATTTGATTTTTTTTGCACTTCAGGGGCTGATGCGTTTCTGCTCATTACATCACATCCACCGTTTAAGCCTACCGCTAGCACACTCTCTTGGTAAGACGACTGAGCCCTGCATCGAATGACCCCAGGAAATCGGCTCTGTGATCGCATCACAATAAAAGCTTGCAGGACTACTGCAAACAACGAAAACTTGATCTTGAAAGGAGCTTGGTATGGCGACTGAGAGCACTCACCTCATTCTGCCGCTAGTGCTCGGTGTGTGAAAGCCGATGACGGCTACCAGAGTGATGATTGTGCTGGGAATCACCAAGTTGAACACTGCAAGAAGAAAGGGTATTTCTGGATACTTTCTTCCAACGGCCTCTACCTTAAGCTCCTATACGGCGACAGCGAGGCTGACCGTTGAGCTACGGATGCACTGTGAGAGTTGGTGCTAATGCTCTGAGTCATAAATATTGCAACATTTCTGTTTTTTCAGGTGTTCAATGAACATTTATGAAGTCGGAGATAAGTTCACTCCCGACCGAATAAATTTCTGAGGATAGTATCAGATGCTCCTTTACGAACCCGTAGAGCAAAAAATACAACCCACTCCAAACTAGAAAAGACCAACTGCCGTAAACAAAATGCGCTTGCGCAAATACATCAGGTCGAATGCCTCCCGAACCACACCAGGGGCCGTATGTTCGTGCTCCCCCGTTGGGGAAAATCAATCAATACCAACATATCATACCACGCCCCAATCCCCATTGGGGGAGACTCGGGGTAGACGAGCATACGGCCCCAGAAGTAATTAATCGCCGATCCCCACCTCTTACCAGGGAATGCCTTGGAGCTTCGGATAGGTCTGCATATTTTTCATTTTTTTCAACTTCTCAAGTTTTTTTTTACATGGCATAGCTCTCTGTACGGAGTTCTTTAGGAATCTGAAGGCATTCGCTGCTTAGAGAACCATTGCCCGTCAACTGCACTGGATTGGAAGGTCGCCAAAATCGCCGACGACGGTGTCCCATGCGTTGACGGAAACACAAACAAATCGATGTGCTTCCGGCTGCCGAGAGGTCCTGCACCGGTTCAAGCGAGGTGCCTGGATCGAATATCTACCAGCGATGAAAAGCGAATGCTTTGCGATAATGGTAAAGCCGATAACTAATGGCTGGAACGCAACGAGCCGGGAATTCTGACAACGAAACCGGAGCCTCTCAAAAGGAGGCCCAGATGTGCGCTTGGAGGACGTGTAAGTGCACCTGGAGCTACCTCCGCCTAGTCAGGCCATCATCACATCACATCGCTTGTTGACAAGTCGCGCTATCAGGGATTTCGGCAGTATTTTCACAGTTAGATTGCTGTAAGTCGTTGACGAATCGGGCCCCAGAAGAAAGGATTCGACACGAGCCGAAGTTTCTTGAATCTGGAAAACGCCCGACCCCATGTGGCACCTCAAACGCGGGCAAAAATTGAGTTGGGCTGGACGAAAATCAGTCCACCGTCAAACAGCCTAGACAGGGTTGAGAAATCACTTTCTTCGCTGTAGACGCTTATCCCAAGTCGAAGAGGTCAAGGCGGTGGTAGAAAGCTTCCACAGAAGGTCGAAAAAGGACAAATTATACAGAGATGAAATACACTCAGAGGATGAAAAGTAGAAGAAACACATAACGGCAATTACCTCGTTTGGTCAAACATTTCCTTTGGTCATAATGTTATTTTTTCTGGAATATTGTAGCAAAATTTATGACTCAACCTAATAGTCCTTCGACCCTACCTTGCAATATAACCGCTGATACCATTTCAGCTTTGAACCGGACACGTTTCAGAGTAGAACTACTGCCCTTTAAACAACCTAAAGTCAATTTTTGATCTAAGATGTAACCCTAAAAATTTGACTGTTTCTGATACTCCAAAAACAGGTATATCGAATGATCACAAGATATATTCTTTGAGCTACGGGAATGTGTCCTTCGAGGCACTGGTAGTGTAAATGCTGTTTATTAAGATGTAATACGCTTAATAGAAAGATGCCATGCACATCTATGGTTATGTAGAAACGATCGAAAAAACAAACCCAAGCCTCCACTTTGTATCCCCTGTTAGCAGCATTTACATTATCATTCAAATGAACATATGGCGCCGTTTTACGAACGAAGAAACTGCAGAAAGTTCGTGCTTATCCGCACCTCGAAACAAGCATAAAACGTTCCTGAATTTAAAATGATAATAATTGCATGCTTATGATATGATCAGCTTAATTTTTCCGCGAATTCTGAATAAGCGAGTCCAAAAAAAGGTTTTACACCACTGAAAAGTTGTGGCTACCTTCTTCAGTTGTCCATTTTAAAGCGAAGTGTCAAATTTGAAATGAAATTGGTACATACCATTTTGCTTTCAGATGGACACACTTCTTTTTAAACAGAACACATTTCACGAAAAAATAGACGTATCTAGGTGCATGCTAGACCTGTCATTAGTTTAGCAGTCCGTTTTTTAAGGAAAATCTGACTCAACAACCTCTATAAGCTCGCCGCCTCTACAAGCTGTTAAAAAAATAACCACACTTTTGGAAAGAACATGAAATCTTGGCAACACCGATATTTTACTCATTCCTCATTTTGAACTGCTTCATTAAAAGGATTTCCCTTAGAGAGGTTGCGCCGTGCATTCGTCGTCCAGAACGTCAAAAATTTTGTTCAATTGATCTTATAAAGTTGTTTACCTGAAGCTGCGCAGTGGAACTGCTGACATCTTTTTTTTCTTTTGCGACAGCTTTTGCATTTCTTAGATTTAATGGATTAAATACCATTTACGTTATATTAATGCAGAGTAGAGGGGGAGTGTATGGTGCGATTTTCTGCAACACATCACAAATGACAGTTTGCCTTGCAGCACTTCAGAACAAACCTAAGAATATTGTTCTAGCAGAACGTGTAGGAATATTTAGTTTATTTGAACACTGTAATGGTTTCTTAAGGCAAATTTTTAAAGGCAAATTTTTACAACAAATTACTTTTGAACAAGGAGTGTTCTAAATTTTTTGAACCGTGACTATTTGGTCTATCAGACACATCTATTTTTCTGCAATATATTTATTTTGTTTTGAAAAGCATAAAGTTTGATTTGAAGTGTCCTATTTAAGGTTAAAATGACATATGCTATTTTAAAGACAGAAATTAGACTGGATTCACCAGAAGAAGTTGCTATGGAATTGGTTGCCGAAAATTCAACGCTATTGAATTCCGACTCTCTTAAAAAACATTGAAATGCTCCCGGAAGTGGTAACATATGGGTTTGATCGGGGTAGGTGCTCCGCTACACTGTGCCACTTAAGAGGTGTCTGCATAGTTTCCTAACAGGTTTCTAAGGCTTTTACTTCAAAAAACAGCCACTAATTTAGCGTCACCAAACACCTCCATCAATGCCCAACAACGCAAGTACCTACCGTAGTAGAAGCTCTGTCGTTCGACGACCAAATCGATAATGATCATCTCCCAGAAGAGCGGCGGATCCAAATAGTCGTACAGGAAACCGTCCGATTTCACCGTGCTTCTAATCTGAAATGTTTCACTGAAGTTTTTTTTCCCGCATGCGACATTGTAGCATTCCACAGAGAGAGACAGTTGTAATGTAGGCTGGAAAATAAGGGCGGTGATGCATCTGCCGTGTCAGTGTGACCAGCGTAAATGAAGAGGACAGCCATACCGTGTCCAGTTCCCACTCCTGATTGTCGTAGAAGTCGATTAGTGACAGTTTCGGTGAGTAGAGCGAGTACTTGATGGAGTCGTTCGAGTGAGCCCACGAGCCGAAGAGAAGAGTGCACTGTTGCCTGAAGGAAATCGGAGTCGGTTGGTGAAATGTGCTCCAGACAAATAAAGGAGGAAAGGGCTTCAGAGAGCAGCAGATCTCGAAATTTCTTGAGAGCTTCAAGAAGAAGTT
The DNA here is from genome assembly GCA_947396885.1 of Heligmosomoides polygyrus polygyrus. Lineage (NCBI taxonomy): Eukaryota > Metazoa > Nematoda > Chromadorea > Rhabditida > Heligmosomidae > Heligmosomoides > Heligmosomoides polygyrus. The sequence goes on along the minus strand of OX377204.1, from coordinate 23,589,025 downwards.
CAGGAGAGAATGTTATTGGTGAACTCTTCCTAGACGAATGACAATGGAGAGATGAAAGGCAGGAATTGGCCAATCAATTTTGCTCGGTTCATCGAGTCGTGTGATTGGCTGGTTCGCCTCCGGCACGCATCCCTTGTACACACCCACGGAGTACCCGCCCATAGAACCTGTTGTTTAGACAGAACTCATCAGAAAAAGGAAACCGTTCTTGAGGCTTTTGCAGGAAACCTTCGAAAAACGGCCGACTCACGTGTCGAAGGGAAAGAACTTCACATCGAGTTTGCAGAGGCTCTCCGACGAGAACGGTATGTAGTAGCGAACGTGGCCAGTGTGATTCACGCGAATGTCGTTGTTCGACTGCAGTTTGACGGCGTCGTTAAAGTTCAGACTGAAAGAGGTTGTAGGGTGAGTCCCAATGTATGACAGGAACCGCTTAAAATTTGCTCTTTCTTTAGTGACGTGACCGCACCATCAACAATTTGCTTAATCACGCTTCCCATTGCTTTCCGTCCTTTAACGCCTTATCAACAATTAAACCCGCGGGTATACAGGATATAAGGGGTAGAGATAAAAGACAGATACAGGGGTCATCGTGGGTATCCCTACACCTATACCCGCGGGTTAGTCGATGAATCCGGCCCCAGGAGTCTGTTCTTGTTCTCATGGCAAGGTAACCGGCTGGATGCCACAAGGGCAAAAAAGTCCATTAACATGCTGTATTTAGGAGCCGCCATAGAGAATTTCGGCGATCCTCAGGCACCTCGAACGAGAAGGACCCACTGGGCCACATTGGCACCTGACAGGGAGAAATAAATACGTTGCACCCACTCGAACCAATTAGCGGAACATCTACACGCGAACGATGTTTATGAGATGCTTTAGAATGGGCTATGCCGTTTCCTGGTACTGTTGTCCCATCAGCACATTCCCAATGGTACTGATAGAGCAAGACAACTAGGTTTGCACTCCTTGTTAAGTACATAGACGGAAGTTAGCGGAGCTAATCATGCTATTTAACGTTATCCAAGAAACTTTCAATAGATCCTACAGAATTTTTTGGTGTGCCGCTGATCAGGAGTAGAACATGAAGACTGTTAGGTTGCATCCCAGAGCTGTTTGGTCCTAAGTAAGGTCGAACTTTTTCATATATCAGAATCTTAAGGAGCTCAATCTTCTTATAGGTGATGACCAAAATGCCATTAACATGTCCATTACTTGTTTTAGACACTGTTGCTCGTAAAAACTTTTTGTAAGCGGAGTGTCGTTGTAGTTCTCTAAAAATTTTCTTGAAATTTTCAATCGTTTTCTTACGCGCGTAATGATTTTGTAACGCACGCTTGAAATAAACAAATAAGCGATAAAAGGCACAACATTCTATAAATGACGAGATAGTCACTATTGTTTCAGAGATTTTTTTTTATTTCGTGACATTTTTACATAACAGATGGCTTTTCTTCGACCTTCTCGTGGGGTCGCCAGTTTCTTCTTTGCCGATTCGAATGAGGATAGGCAGTCGCTTTGGTGTCCACCTGTCGGCTATAACTCTCATTGGCGTGTTTCTTTTGAAGGCCCTGACAGCTTTTTCCCCTGGTCAGCGCCGTGTACTGGTGGCAAACTCGTTGCCTGGACTTGGAACAATGGCAGTGATCAGCTTTAAAGCTATGAACTAATGAACGTTCCAATAAATATGCAAAGGAAGCGATGCCTAAAGCTAGCTTTTGAGCTAGTAGCTGAAAATATTTACATAGCCACTTAATGCCTCTCGGCGGGATTGACACATCTGACATTCTCGACCCTGAAATCCCTTGGTGAAGTCAAGACGGACAACCCACTCCCTTGCAAACGCACATGAGGCCGAGGACGAGGACGAAACGCTCGCCAGAGATACGACTCTTTGATGAAATTTTCGTCTTTTACTTAGAAAAAGGAATAATTCAGGGATCTTCGGAGAGCTGAACTCAAAGCAGCAAGTCTGTACTTGTACAACAACCGACGGAGGGATTTGTCGTGAAACGAGGCGAAAACCTATTTGCGAGGACGAAACGCTCGCCACCAGTCGCCAAACATGGGCTAGCGGAATGCAACTGACTTTGAACCAGTTTAAGCAGAGGAAAAACTCTGTGACTTGGAATAATATTTGGCATGTTTGTGAAGGCCGAGAGCGCCTAGTTACGATCAAAACTCTAGTGTCAGGCCGGACTTCTACAACCAATATTCAGCGGTGGCAGGCCCGAACTAAAGCAGTTACCAAATGACGAAGCACTCCAGTCAGATCCTAGAGCACTCAAAATTTAATGTTTGCCCCAAGCATCTCACGAGGGAGGTCACTGAACTCGGTCCGGACATTCTGAACGAGACCTACATGGTCTTTTAGGGCATCGGACGAGAATCACAGAACTGGGTTTCGTTTTTGCTAAGTGCGCCTGGGTGGTCCAAAAATGGCAAAAAATTGTATCGCTTAAGGGCGGACTGATAAGGTAAAAGCGACACCTGGAGTGGCCCTGTCGTGCTCAGGATTTGAGCTCAAATTAAAACTAGATTATTGCAATATGATGATTTCCTACGTTTCCTAGACGAAGCTGCAGAGTACATTCAAGTGATTTATTCGCAACGGTATCAGCAGTGACTAGGTGGCCGAGTAGATAGCAAGGCGGTCTTAAGGGAGGGGGTCGAGGGTTCGATTCCGGGTGTGTCCATGCGATTTGCTCTGGAGTGCTCCCGTTTTTGCAAATAAAGCGTACATTCTGGCCTCGGGTAGGGTACCTTCTTCGCTTAATAACCACGCTTTCAACCTGTTGTCAGATGTAGAAGAAGCTGGTTTTGTCGTGTGGGTTGATGGCGAGCGTCCATTAAGCCACGCTTGTTTCGCTGAGGAAGCTCTCGTCAGATTCCACCTCCATATGACCGCTTTCGAATGTTCTCAATTAGTTTGGAAGTGTTTGTCGCTGTCACCTCATTTGCGAACACGATCGACAAGTATTGATTTGATCCATCATTACGACACGTTCATCATTCTTCGGATTTCTTTGCAGACTGCTTTTATTCTTCTCGCAACTTTCACTATCTAAGCTCACTGTTACCAAGTACAGCATATTTTATCCACCTCGTGTGATTAGACACCTTACTGTGTATTTCTTCCACGTCACTCCCGTATACACTTACGGGAGACTGCTCGGAAGCATTGCAGATAAGAGAATTTGCATTTACCCCCTCGACTCTAGAGGTAGAGAAGAAGTTTCGTTCGAAACTCATCTCTAGGGTTATTCGGGATTCAGACCAACAATCTGGCAACGATTTTCGGTAAAACAATGGATGACAGAAGGTTAAGTTATGTGTAAGTAAAGGGGTGTATACGCAGAATAATCGGCACCTGCTGCCCTTTACGACTTCAGAGATCGAGAAAAGGACGAGGGGATTTTTTGGATATGATACCTATTTTTAAATCTTCGGTCGATTACGGCAGGTTACGGTAGCTATGGGTGAGTAAAATGTCCACTTTATCGGATCGCTTTCTTCTCCAATGTGATCAGACTTATTTTCCATGCTTCTAGTTCGACCGTCGATGGAAAGTAGTGCAAGCAAAGTGATAGTTTAGAAAAAGAGTGACAGATTCCTGGTCTGCAGCTTAAATAATTCCCATAGGCGAAGTCTGGGCGAAATCGGTAGTCACGACTTCGTCACCCTTATTCACCACTACTCAATAATACGGTAACTTTCCCACAGGCAAGATGTGCTCTTTATTTGCAAAAACGGAAGCACTCCATGGAACAAATCGCATGGGCACACCTAGAATCGAACCCTCGATCCCTCCCGTAAGTCCACCTCGCTATCCACTCGGCCATCCAGTCGCTGCCGCCATTGATGCGAATGAATCACTTGAATGCACAGCGCGTCTAGGAAGCGTAGGAAATTCTCGTATTACTATAATAAAACTTTAATTTGAGCTCCACACCTTTTGTAGGTCAAGTTCTGAGCACGAAAGGGCCATTCCAGGGGCCACTTTTGTTTTATCAACTCGCTCTGAAACGATACCATTTTTGTCATGTCTGGATCACCCAGGCGCTTTTAGTTCTGTGACTCTCGTCCGATGCCCTAAAAACCATATAGGTCTCGTTCAGAATGTCCGGACCGAGTACAGTGACCTCCCACGTGAGATGCTTAGGGCAAACATTTAATTTTGAGGGCTCTAGGATCTGACTGGGGTGCTTCGTCATTTGATAACTGCTTTACTTCGGACCTGCCACCGCTGAATATTGGTTGTAGGAGTTCCGCCTGACCGAGTTCAGTACCTCCTTCGTCAGATAAGGAGCTCTATATTCGTCTGCCACTGCCGGTAGTCCAGAGAATAGTTTGCAGAAAAAACGAGATTCCAAGTTCCGGACATTTGTCGAGATCAGATATGGGATCCAATGACTGCTGTACTTCAAAAAGTTCTCGTCATCACTGCTAACCTACGGACGCTTTCAAGATCACTCCCAAATTGAGCGCATAGCTCAGTCACACTTCCTATGGCTTGCGGTGGTGTGCCAATGAACTGTCACCCTGTTGATCACAAGGTAATCATATACCACAGTCATCGTCTCTTCATGATACAAGAATGCGCCATGCACTCAACCTTCTAGATTCACACCTCAGGGTACATAGCGTCGCTTTTTTGACGATATGCGCTTGTCTATGGGAGCGTGGAGCGGGAAGACATCTGCTGTCGCGTGAGTCCGTTTCCACATTACGGGTTAGAATTTACAGCCCAGACCAACCAGGTCTTCCGTCCCTCCAGGTCGATGAATTGATACCAGGCTTTCTGGGGAGGATAACGCGCTGACTTGTTCATCACTTGGTCACCGCAAGTCATTGTATTGGGCAAATACGCTTCAAATTGTCTCCACAAGATCCTGTTGAAGTAGAATGCGTGGCGCATACTTATACGCTTGCATCACCAGGCCTCAGTACTCACTAAAGTTGCGCAATGGTCCAGCAATGGCGTTGACCATACGCACGTATCCAGTTTCTCAGACGGCGGGAAGAATCGAAATGCGCGGTGCGCTCTCTTGAGGTTGTCCGGGACTGGCAGCCAAATGCGAACTCGACGATTCCCAAAGAAATAGGGTGGAACTCTAGAAAACCATCCTTCTTCTTCGGGGTCAGTCTCCCTAATCGCCTTCGTCTTTCCTCCAAAGCCACTTCTGCGAATGTTTGTGTGCGTGCGATCCACAACACAGACCGTATATGACGACGTCGCTGCAGAGGTTCCACACCGGTTAACGAAGCAAGAACCAGTTATTGTCTGGTGTGTAATGTTGCTGCGCAGTGCGACGAGAGGAGGTTCAGCAGCTGCAGCGGCGGTGGCCGGCTGAGTGGCGGCGATGGTGGAGCTGGAGCCTTCGTCGCCCGATGGCTTGGCGTCTTGGAGCAATGCGTGACCTCGGTTGGGTTAGTTGTGGTCGGCGAGAAAAACTCACTTCTGCGGTCGTAGGAGACGCTTCCCCGTTGCAAATCGCCGACGGACTGGTTCTGTCTCCCTCGTCAAGATGGACGAGAAAACCGTTCGCTCTCGTGCGCTGCGATTCCAGCGGAACGGTTCGACTCTGTGGTACTCCGCGGAGTAGCCCCGTTTTCCCTGGCCGTTTCACTGTGGTTCGTCCTTCCATCCAAAGTCAACCTCCCTTCGGTTCGTACGACAGATCTAGTTCCACACATCTCCTATAACTCCTCTGAAACAAAGGCAGTTCTGTGCTCGACTGGCTGTCGCTGTTGTTCCTGTACCTTCTCCGTGGTTTCGTTGCGGAATCTCCCGTTCACCCCTAGACGACTCTTTTTGGCGTTCATATTTGAAAATCACACCAAACCTGCTTTGATTTTCCTACATCGCTGCACCACTAATGTTCCACTTGACCAGCCAAGGTTCCGTTCCTCTAGTGAAGGATCAGGGTCACCCAAAGTTCCACTCCTCTAGAGAACGTCTATGGTAGCAGAATTTCTGCGTAATATAGAACAAAGCTGATCTGTCGGCTGGCCACCGAAAATGAACTCATGGCGACGTACAAGTCCGGCATGCTCCCACGACATCGTGTTGGAGTAAAAAGCGTGGCGCAACTCAAGATGTGGCCGGCTAACGCCGATCTTTGTTCAGTTGTGTGCCGTTCCGTGATGTGATTAGGAGAGCAGAGTTCCGCGTGCGCCAACCTACCAACCTACCAACCTCCAGAATTCTGCCTCGCTCCCTCTCCTCCTCTCAGCGTCTATCCCTCTATGGGTATGACTGATTCCCTTTGTAATTCTCGTACTTGCTCTGCGCTGTTTTTTGTCACCACCTTCTTCTTTTGCTGTGTTTTCTGTTGAAGAAAACCACACACACTAATTCCCTATTTTCTCTCGACAATCGTCTGCTTATTTGTTTTTGTTTCCTATGGACTCACTCATCCATTCATTAGCTCACTCCTATACGTCTACATTTAGCCAAGAGAATAGAAATAGAAATAGAGAAGGAGGCAACCTTCTAGTCTGTTGCGCTCACTCACTGTTCTTACTTACTTAGTACTTAGTTCCTCCCGTGCTGTTGAGCGCATAGGGCGACGAGGTCTTTCCACCGCTGCCTGTCTTGGGCTATTTCTTCGCACTCCTGCCTAGAAATATTCATAACCTTTAGGTCATTCATGAGCGTGCGACGCCACGTGTTTCTTGGGCGTCCTCTAGTTCGTTTTCCTGACGGAGTCCATTGCATGGCTGATCTCGGCAGCCGGTGCTCCGGCAAACGCAAGATGTGTCCGGCGAGGCGGAGTCAACGTTGCGTAACGGTTTCGTAGAGTGACAGCGCCGCAATACTTCTTCGTTCGTCACGTGGTCCGTGTAACGTATCCTCATAATTTGCCGCAGACATTTGCAATAGAACGCGTTGACCCGTCTGATGATGCTAGTGGACATCTTCCGTGTTTCGCTAGCGTACATTGCAGTTGGGACGACTATCGACGAATACAAACACAGCTTTACGCTATTTGAAATAGAGGACGACGTCCATAGTGTCCTGAGCCTTCGGAATATTGCTGTCGCCTTTGCGATCCTACAGCGAACGTCGGTCTCAGCATCTCCATTATTGGCGATCATACTTTCTAAGTAGGTGAAGCTGTTCACTACTTCCAAACGGTCCGATCCTATGTAGATACCGCCATTTGGGCTCGTAATTCCTACGCACATAACCTTTGACTTTTCGGGACTAATTCGGAGTCCGATGTTGCCTGCTTCTTGACTAAGGCGTTCTGTAATTCTTTGTAACTTAACGTTGATCTCAGCGAATACGGCGATGTCATCGGCAAAGTCCAGGTCCATAAGTCGTCCTCTAAACCAAGGAATGCCTTCCTGTACTTCGGCTGTCGTTCTTCTCATTACGAAGTCGAGGGCGATGTTGAATAGCAACGGTGAGAGAACACATCCCTGCCTGACTCCTGTAGTGACCTCGAAGTAACTTGTATTTCAAAGCGTTGTCTTTATGCAGCACATGGAGTTTTGGTATAGACTTCTGATTCTGACTTCTCACTCACTGTTCATGAGATCGATTTTTCTGATAGAGGGAACACAACTGAGGAATTTTTTCGAGGTATTTGAGGAAAGAAATAAAAAAGAAATGTATTTTCGCTCAAGACTACGCCAAATTTGTCCTTTGACCTTTGTCATTGCCGCTATTTTGCATTGAGCAATAATCTTAAGTACTTAATTGTTTTACAAATGATTTTATTTTAGTAGTCTGGACTAGAACTAATACTTCGAAAAGAATCTAAATATTGACCAATGACCTTAGCTTCCAAAAAGTAAATTTATTGCCTGAGTCAGGAAGCCTCCTTTTTCTTGAGGCCGCATCGTGACTACTCAATTGCTGCTTCTCCTTGAAGCACTACAATACCGCTCCTGTCTTTTGGTTCATGGGCGGAGTAGGGGTAAAAACTGCCGTTTTCGCGGTTTTGCCACAACTCCTCAACGGCGCAAATTCAAAAAAGCTACCATTCGAATCTGTGGGCGATCTATCCAATGATATGTGTAGGTATCATACAACGGTTTAAAAAATAGATTTGAGACCTATAAAACCTGGACCCTGTTAGTTGAATTATCTCGAGCGATAGGATGAGGGTCGCCATCGTCAGATTTTGGACACTATTGGATTCAGATAGTAATTTTTTTGTAGGCCATTTTGAAGGGAGTTATAGGAAAATGGCGAAAACGGCGGTTTTTGGGTTTATTCCGCGTAAATTTCAAAGGAAAGGAGCGGTATTGTAGTTCAGTTCCAATGTTCCACATGTTACCACAGATAGTTAAACTTTCTGCCGAAAACCAAGGCTCAGCCAATATAAAGGCAAAATATTCTGCTAATGAAAAGTTCTCTGGAAATTTGATTTGCACAATCAAGTAGACACTGCCGTGTACTAGACAAGTGCTTAGAGCAGCTCACAGTTGTAGCACGCTATTTTCTCCTGTTCTTCCTCTCTGCTGCAGTTAAAAGAACAATAAGAATAAAGGCTAAAGGACAGCGTTACTCAATCTCATTTGGGATGCGCCAAGCATTACACTTCTAGGGGATGTCGTGGATGCGATTTGAATGTGTATTTGGTCACACAGTGAATTGCGATGGACAAGCCAGCGCTTTATTCTTCCCAGACAAGTCTGGCACCAATTCACTTACGCCGGAGAGATGGAGGGCTTGGTTGTACTTGGCGGGAAATCCAAACCTTGAGCCTAGATTCGGGTGCACCTCCCCCGACTGCGCTATACGCGTCCAAGAAAAAAGAATACCTAGGATAAAGGTGGCGTTAGTTAGTCTCTTTGCGGGGTACGCCACGCATTCTACTTCAATGGGACTATGGGATATCATGGAGGCGATTTGAATGTGTTTTTGGCCAGTAGATTCGCTAACCGTAGCCAGCTGATGGAAATGTTTTTTTTGTTTTTCTTTCTCAGACAATTCTGTTTTCAACTCATCGTCTTCCGGATATGATCCTGAGTTGCCAGTTGACAGCAGAAATAAGAGGTCCGTCCATTTTCTACGATCTAGCAACCTTTCAAACGGGTTGCCTACGGCTCTTCCTCATTGCTAAAAGGAAGACCAATTTATAAAAATGTAGCTAAGCCCTTCCAAAAGCGAATCACGCCCAATAAAATAAAGTGGTTTGCAGGAAAAGATGGAGGACTAATCCATTCAAGTCATCGCGAGGCTTCTAGAATACCTTCAAAGAATCAAGTGTTTAGGTGTTTGGTGAACTAATACCGAAAACTACATATAGAAAGTTATTAGGCAAAATAATAGATTCGTGTGGTATATGGTGACAATGATCTAAGAACGAAGTATATAGTAAGGAAATCAAAAATGCGCCCTGAAGAATGTACAAAGAAAAATTTCTATCCATCCAAAGGCGATTCCAGGTAGCACGCTTCCAAATTCATCCGTACGATATAAGCAGAAAGCAGAGTTAAAATTTATTTTTGATTCTGCCTAATCTACAATCATATCACACTTACAGCGTTATTTTTGCGTATTTCCAAAAAGGTTTCAGCGAAGAAATCTTGCTGTATACAACAAAATGTCAAAATTCTATTCTGATACTTAATTTAGCCTTGTGTGCAAAACAGTTCAATCCAGGAAGCGGTTACTAGCGAACGTTTTTGGCAGGGATATGTTGAGTGTACTAGCTTTCACCTTACTTGGAGCGGTTACTAATGGAAGAAGATGAGATCAGCTAAAATTGAAAGTCGAAAACAGCGGAAACCTTCAACCCGACCTAATTTTTTCCCTTGTTCATCCATTTTTGCATTCATTCACTCAACCTGTATTTCTTCACAAAATGTTCTCCGATTCACTACTCTACTCATCTGTCGAATCCAGCTCCTACCTTTTTCGTCTCGTTTATTCAATCACTCAAAATTATCTTCTACGTTGCTTACAATCTCATGGACACATAGACAAAATACGCGTTCCAATCTCTTGGCGAGGTTTCCTCTGCGTTATCTATTTGTTGCCTTTTGTTTCCAATTTCTTCACTGTCTTCGTTCAAGTTTCCAACTGCTGCCTGATCCTATTCGTTAGCGTTTTTGTTCTCGAAACAAAAAGCTAAGCAGCCCTCGCGGGAAGCAATTTGCTGTCACGCTTATAATGACATTTCCTTCTTGTTCTTCTGCTTTTCTGTTTCGCTTTCTTGCTCTCGCCCACGTTCCATTTTCGGCGCATTCCTTTCCACTTTTATTCTTTGACTGCACATTTCCTCAGTTGCTTCTGATGTGCTTGCCGGTTTCGAGCGCATAAGAGCCCGAAGCATAAACTCCCATGAAGGGGCACGTTCCTCTTCCACTTCCTTTGCTGTGCCTTTGTCAGTTGCACAAGGCTTGCTTTTTGTTTTTCTTCCCGTCTCGTTCATCTCTTGCCCTTCGCTCACCCACACCTACGTCGCCTGTTATTACTACTTCCGGCTGCTTACTTTGTCGTTTCGCGTTGAAATTCGACGTCGGAATCTAGTCGGGAAGACTCACCCATCCACTGCAAACTGGTCCAGAATTGTTTCGGCCACTTCGGTCATTGCTCCACCTTGCAGAGACTACCCTCATGGGTGGCGCGAGCAGAAATTGGTGAAGGAACGCCAAGGCTGCGGCCATCTGCCACTGCCTTGACCGCAGTCTCCGTCACCTTGACGCGACGGCAAGGTGAAATCGGACAGCGTGTAAAAACGCTCCGTTCGCCCGCAGTTTTCAGTTTTCAAGCGGATTTTCGTACATTGTGTGGCGACGCACAGCGGTGACATCGAAGGCTATAACCACAGCCAGGTATGTTCCATCTCGGCCCTTGTCGTCGTACCCCAGCGGCTTTACCACATCACAGACCAACACCATTAGCGGCCTCGTCCAAGCACTCCGCGCGTCGCTGTGGGACGCATTCAGCGGACAGGCTTGAAACGCAAGTATTACTCATTTCGTGCCTCCTCTGGAATCTGGTTTCACGCACCCCGCTGGTGTCACCCTCTTTCTTCGCTCCAAACGCATCACCGCATGTGCTATTCTCGTCTTCGTGGAAACTGCAGCTCGTATTCGGATATTATTATTGTTAGGGATTAGGAATACCTCTTCTTCTTGTTCTCCTGAGCGTTTAGTCCCGCGCGGTCGCATGGTCCGCTGTTCTTGTGATCTGTCGCCACCTCATCCTATGAAGGGCGTCATCTGCCGTGGCGCCGACTTCGGCGAGATTTCTCTTGATGACGTCCTTCCATCTTTTCCTTGGCGCTCCTCTCGGACGCTTTCCGGGTGCCTCGAAATCTAGGGCCAACCTTGTGGGGTGATCCTCTGGTCTTCTAAGGACGTGTCCGTAGCACCTCAAGCGCTGCTCCCTCATCTTCAGCTGGATTGGGGCTGTCATCATCACTGCCCCTCCTCGTTTCGCACCCTGTCCCGACGGGTCCATCCACCTGTGCTCAGAAGACCAGAGAATCAGGGATTAGGAATACCTAACTGCCGTAAGTCCAAGATTGGATTCTTTACGCTTGCACAACGCTCTTGAAGAGTAACGATCTCCCTAGCGTTATCCGTTATGCAAAAAGAATAGCTGATCGAAATTTATTAAATAAAATTTTTTCTTTTTTGTCTACAGGACAGTGTACAGCTAATGCACTGGCTATCTTGAGGCCTGTTTTTGTTCCTCTTTGTGTTAGTTAATTCTGGGTCATAATCAGCTTGTACTGCCTGTGTCTCCTTTGTAAGCGCACCTTAACGTGCATAAATAAATAAGTAAATAAATAAATATTTAACTAAGCAACCTCAGGTCAACTCTATAGATTACTCTAAGTATTAGCTATGCTGGGAACTTCCAGGTCAAGGGGGTTGGTGCGGTAGGCGTAATCGGCGGAGACGTTTTTCTAGTGCACGCTTTCAAGTCTCAGGTTCGAACCTCCGTTGACGTCAGATTAGTCTTTCAACCTTCCGGAGTCCGTTATTAGGTACCGAAACTGGTGAAAAGCGTTCATTTGCCTTGTACAATCTTTTCTGGGCCCGTGTAGCGCCGTCGGAGGAGGTGCCGGGGGTCGCGTGCACCCGATAGCAGGTTCGTGGTTCGGATCTACCACTAAGCAAGCCTTCCATCTCTCCGGGGTCGGTACCAGATTTGTCTGGGAAGGATAAAGTGCTGACTTGTACAATGGCTGACACCCGCAAGTCACTTTGTATGGCCACTTATGCATTCAGATCGCCTTCGCGACATTCCGTACATAGAATGCGTGGCGCATTCCAAAAGGAATTGAGTAACGCCGTCCTTTATCGTTTTATTTATCACAATTCCTGCCGTCCATGTACGCAGGTAAATCATCCGAAGTGAAGTGCGTGGAGCATTTCAAAGATGACAATGCTTTCCACCATCTCTTTTTCTGAAAGCTGATTTGTTTCTAATAAAAAAAATGAGGGAACAGAAGCCGAGAACCAGATCTTAGAGAGCAGGCAATTCGTTATCGAATATTCCATGTGAATCACCTCAGAATCGTTGTTAAACCGCACAGTTATGGGGAGAAGTCGCTCTATTCGAACAGTAAAAACATCGTTTTACATGTTCGTTGAAGCGTAAAGCAGCTGCTATAGAAGTTATAAACTGCAGTATGGGTGTATACTAGTTTCGATAAACTTCAGCTCCAGACAAGACTCGAGGCCGCTGCGTAGCCAGCACAGTTATGCCCTTGAATGTTTTTCGAATATACGGATGGTTTCGAGTGTTCAATGCGATTTTTGAGTATTCGATTCGAACTCGAATGAAAATCATTCGAATATCTATTTGAGTAGGTCGCTCGAGCACAACTGCAGTAGCCAACTCGCAAACGGTGGTCGTCGCTCTCCCCTCCATTCCACTGCTCCGTATCCCTCCTTTAATGATTCTATCACCTACAGCATCAGTTTTGGTCACCACTGAGGGTGTGCACCCCCAAAAAAGGGAAAACGAATCTGTCCTAGTCGGGAGGGGCCGACCGTAAAGTGTCAATTTCGTATGCCATTCCATGCCACACAACTACGTCTCCTGAAATCAAATGAGAGCCCTCGCATCATGGCACAACAGCTGAAGCTCTTGTGGAAACTCAAACAAGGGATTGGAGATGCAAAGCACTATATGCTCCCTACGATTAGGATTGATCCAGAAAACCCTTAAAGCAATATAGAAAGAGTGGCTGTCGATCTATGCTATCAGGGCGTAGCTGTACAACAAGGGGCGGAGCTCTGATTCCACGAACGAAAATTCGTCAACTTGATTTCAGTTCTGTCATATTCGCTGTTCTTTCTGTTTTTGATTGGAAAGATTTTTCTTCCTGTGGTTGCTAGGTCTGCAAACTCTTTCACGTACTAGCTGACTGTCAGCGTTATTACCGGTGGCAAAAACGCTTGGACTCATAAATTTTTTCGGCCGTGGTGTAGGCCAGAGCTGATTCCGCGAACAGCTTCACGCCTGGCCAGAAAACCCGGTTCTCTTTGCATGACAACTCTGAGTCATTCGTCCTCTCTGATCCGTGGAACACACCCAGAATCCTAGACAAGCAGTTGTTCAAGTGAACCTGAGCACCCTGATACCCTTTGTTTTGCTGTACAGTTTTTAAAGTCAACACAGTGGTGAACAAACCTGTAGTAGAGCGAGAACTCGGGAATCCATATGTCCGACGACGAGAGGAAGATTTCCGTCGCGCCCTCGTAGCTGGACGGGTTCCATTGCAGGAATTCGTCGACCCAGTACTAAAACACAACGCTTTAAAGAAGCTGTAGCTAAGGTTTCGTCTGTATATTTTTAGCTACCTGGGTCCTGGAAATGGTAGTATAATGCTGAGGCTGGATTTACGATTGGCAGGACAATGGCTTAGTGTTAAAGGTTGAGTTTACCAACAGAGGATAGTAGGCAGAGGGAAAGTTTCTGATAGTCATATGACACGATATAATTCGGTGAATGCTATAATCCTAGCACACCATTTACTCACCTCCACGCTTTTGTGAACTCCAGGTAATGCTTCAATTTCTTCCCCCTACCCAATTACCCTAGGTAAAGTCATTCATGAATCTGGCCTCTGGAGACTTGGAGAATCTTCCTTCCCTAGTGCATTTCCTTTGTTTTAGGGGCCCCTTCCATGCCACTCAGTTCTCTCCTCGACGTGCCCAGGCCCGAAACAGCCTAGCCAGTCCATCATCACTCGTCATTGTCCGATTGATATCGGGCATGTTCGGGCGAGTAAAAACGAGGAAAACGGCAATTTGTCTTCAGAAGTCCGGCTGTCGCCTTCAGGGCTTTCTTGGGAAGTAGTTATAAGAAATGCTTAGCGTTCTGCTGTATCTGTTCATTCCACCAGAAGTACATACGCATAAATGACAAATTCTACTCCTTCGTGGTTGTCGTGGGTAGCAGTTTGAAACCACACTTCGCCTAAATGCAGCTAGCAGAGACGCGCCTCTAGATTTCTGCTTTCTATTTCAATTAGGATAAGGACAAAGGATGCAGGACGGCGTTACTCAATCCCTTTTGGGGGGTGCCACGCATTCCGCTTCTACGGGATGTCGTGAAGGCGATTTGAACGCGTATCTGGGCTATATCACGACTTGCGGTGGCCAGCCGATGAACAAGTCAGCGCTCTATCCTCCCCAGACAAGTCTGGTATCACTTCACCAACTCTGGAGGAAAGGAAGGTATGGATGACCTGGGCGGGAAATGAGAATCCGGAACCTCGTATCCAGAGCAGGCGACAGTCGGCACCTCCTCCGACAGCGCTACTGGGCGCCCCAAACCCTTACTGTGATTCAATTGGAGACAGCTATTTAAGTGACAGTAAGGACCAGAAATTGTAGATATATGCATACCATTTTCATTTTAAGACGGACACTTTTAATTTAAAACCGGAGAGTTAAAAAATGAAATCGAACAGATGTACCTATGTCTTAAAATATGGTCTAGTGAAGTAAAAAATCATCGGTTTTGTAGAAAAGTTTTATTAAAAATTTTCCTTTTCAGAGTGTTTTAAGAAAAAATACACTGTTTAAATACACACAAAATTTCCATCATTTGAGCGTAAGCCATACTTTTAAAATCAGCCAAAGGAGCTGGCGAGCAAAGGAATTAATGATGTGTTATATGGAGAGACTGCGCCACACACTGTTCTTATATGCATCGCATTCCTATTCACAAAGGAAGAACAATCACATTAGAAGCAACGATATTCTCTACAGCGTAATTTCAGTTAAACAGCATTTACAATGTCAATCTTGTTCTGGATGAGTGCAAGGCGTAGTCTTTTCACTAAATTTTTCTCATATCAGAGTACTGAAGAATGAACCTAGAAGGTAAACGTTGAAAAAACGAAAGTAAAAAATAAAAGGGGGGGGGGGGGAAAATGAATAATCAATAAACATCGCAGGATCTTTATGCTCATTCAAAGAGTGCATAGTTTTTCCTTAGACACCCAGCGTAGCACAAAATCTCTTAAAACAAAAGACTACTGCGCCTTTGTTGAAATTTTCTAAAAAAAAAATTTAACAATTCTATATTAAGGTCAGATAGGCTTGCTAAAAAGTGTTTGATTTTAAATGATAAGGTTCCGGTTTAAAATGAAACGTGTCAAGTTTTTCTTAAGGCTAATTACCTTAATATGGTATCATACAGAAGAACAGGAGATGAGAAGGAATTCGAAAACCTCAGAACTGCTTCGGCGAATTGGCTTCTGACTAGGCAGGACAAAACTGCTCCAATGCCGGTGATCTTGTGTGCAAATAACACTCAGGTCCCGCAGAAGTAGGAGCAGAAGGCGAGGCGCATCTCAGTGAGAGTGGATCAACGCCGACTATTATTCCTCTTTTTCTTTTGAAGCTTATGAACTGCCAGAAGGCACTTTTGCAAACCTTTAAGTCGTGGCGGTAAAGAATTCTACCCCAAGAGCGTTTCTCCATACAATCGCACGCCTCTGACTATGACAACCCAATGGGTCGTAAAGTCAACGGCTATATTCCGAAGTAGCGCGTTAATAGCTTTTCTTTCAGGAGAACCAGAAGGCAGAGGCCTTCGAACTGTCATTCCGCTTCTAGCGTGTATTCTGAAGCGTCCCGTTTCCTTACTCTACCTCCCATATTTTCTTGCGAATATTCCATCTGAACGGGACAACGGAATTTGGCTTGCACGATTTACAAGAGAAGTGCCTCAACGGCCAGAAAGAATACCATGGAGGGAATATCCGTCCTTCAAGTAAAAACGAAGTATGTTTTGTTCTTGCCGAATCCTTGAAAGAAACGAGTAGGAGACACCGAAGGCTTGTGCTGGTTAAGAGTCCGTAGGGGCGAGGCTACCATGGAGGCGCAAAGAGCTGGCGACATGGCGTTGGTGGAGCAGGGCTAGAGATGCCGTTTCGTGTTATGTCGTCGTGGTTCGATTGCTGAGCTAAGCTTCGTTTTCGCACGTTTACCCTAGTATCGAATTTCCATGAGAAAACGCGATTCGAACGTCAACCTCTACGCCTGCGCGACCCTGGCAACGCCGCCAGTTTTTTTCGCCTCCGCGATAGATAAGCTCGACCCTGCGTACCCTTAAGCAATACAAACATTTGGTGCATCCTACTTGGCCTGGCCCCAACGATTCGGCAAAAACAACGCATATTTTATTGCTACTTAGAGGATAGAGATTCCTCTTATAGTATTCGTTCTTGCCGTTCCGGCGTTCCGTTGAGACAGTTACCTTGTTAGTGTTCTGTGAGTGTTGTTTGTACCGTCGACGTGGTCGACGGGCTATGTTCGATCCAGCAGGTCTCTCCTCTCGCACGCTCGTAAAAATCCCGTCTCGCGATGTCCCGTGTTGGCCAGCGTGAACTTCTTCCTTGTAGGTGACTTCTTGCCCCCGGCGGCGACGAAGACGTCGACCGTGACCATGCGACAGCTTCTGCCCGTGATCGCCATAGCGATAGCCATTCAACACGCCCAATCACAAGTCGTCACCAAAGACGGTAAGCGGTTTCCTTCCAATCACACTTACAGGCAGTGCCCTCTGTAAGCTGGCGAATCTTCCCAAGCATAAGCAATTTGCGTCAACCTTTGAATAATGACAACGTCGACGGTTTTCTCCTTCCAGGCTTTCCGGAGGTAAAACTGTACAAACTAGTTGTTTCAACTTGATGTGTTTGGGCTGCATATAGTTGTTTCTATTATTATTTTTCTTTTCAAAACGGTTGTTTAGTTTTTTCTCATCTCCAATAAATAGGAGCACGTGTAGCGCAGCCGGAGGAGGCGCAGGTTTTCGCGTAGCCCGAACTGACTGAAGGCTCGGGTCGCGCCTAGGAAAACCATCTTCCATTCCATCGGAATAGCCCAAGACAAAGGCGCAAGACCTGCACATGTTGGCCATCACATCCATTTAGAGGCCAGTTATGCATTCAAATGCCTCGACGACACTTCGAAGAAGCATGAGGGGCGTTCGTCGTTAGGAGTAGCGCGAATGTCTTTTACTTTTAAGGCTTGACACACCGGTGGGCCCCCGGGATCATCTCCTCATGGAGCGGTGTGTAAATGGCATAATTTTATTCAATGTGACGCATTTATGAGCCACGCGATAGGCAAAGTCGATAAATAAAGAATAAATGTTGACATTATTCAAACTTTTTGGAGTGTAACATGCAATCTACTTTTTCACTCTGCTGCATATTTTTGAATTAATTTATACAATTTTCTCGTCAAATCGGAAACTTTTAAATTCAAAATGGCCAATCTTCTAAACACACTTGATGCTTCTGAAATAAAAGGTTTCTTTACGGCTTCCAAATCGAAACGAGCTTCCTACAGACTAAATTACAGACTTTCCGAGATGATTAGAAAAAATTTTGTTCACGGAAAATTTGGTATAATTTTCTTTCAGTTTTTGGTTCAGCTGCGCGGATAGAACATGAAACATTTATTGGGCCAAAGGTGGATACAAAATCAGTGATGCACAAAAGATTACAGAAAAAATTGGTATATTGAATATGGACAAAAGTGAATTTCTCGATAATTTGCCTAAAGTGGAAAGTACTCTTTTTTCAAAGCGATTTAGTATTTTATTTCCTGAAAAAGCAACTATACATTCAAACAAAAAATTGTCTACTTTTACAGAAAACCTTCTTCACAGATATCCCTTTTGTTTAGAAAAATTTTCTATCTTGTAGTTGAATGTTTTTCGCGAAGAATTGAGGATTGATGCAGGAAGCTCATTCCAGATTTTCACAACACCAACAGAAAAAAGTTCTTGAATTTTTTTGACTGCAGTTTTTGCGGTTCGATTCTAAGATGGTGCCTTTCGTAATCACGTTAAATGAGGAAAAAGTGAGGTGTCCCTTTTTATCAATATCCAAGTGATCATTGACAATTCCAAGCGCAAGGTTTTGATCTTGAATGAGTGTAAAAATTTAATAAAATTTTTATTTTTAAGAAAAATAAATGAAAATTGTTCCAAGGTGTAGCAAGGCAGCAGTCATTTAGTGCATGAAAGGACAAGATCGCATCACGCACTCGAGAAGCTCGATGCGTTTTTTATTTGATTGATAATGTAAATGCTGTCTACATGAAGCATCAAAGCGAGGGCATGTGTGTTCTTTACAATCGTTTTTTTGTATCGTTTACAGGTGTGAAACTCTATGCAAACAGGAGTTTTGCTATTAACCAAATAAAAATCGCGAGGCCTTGGACGAGGCCGTACGATTGTTTTTCCTTTAAAAGTGAGAATTTATATAATTATGTATATATTATTTGTATGTATTTTTTGTATTTATATTTAATTTCCTGGGCGCGTGTATTATATTATATTTATATTTAATTTCCTGGGCGCAGTCGCAGGAGGCGCGACTGTCGCGTGCACACGATACCAGGTTCCTGGTTCGGATTTCCCGCCCAGGCCAACCAAGCCTTCCATCCCTCCGGGGTCGGTGAATTGGTACCAGACGTGTCTGGGAAGGATAGAGCGCTGACTTGTTCATCGGCTGGCCACCGCAAGTCATTGTATGGCCAAATACGCATTCATGTCTCCTCCAGGTAGAAGTAGAATGCGCTGGCGCATCCCAGAAGGGATTGAGTAACGCCGTCCTTTATCCTTATTATCCTTATATTTAATTTCAAACAATGTGATCACTTATTTGGTAGGTAAATCCAAGCTTCAAAGAAAGCCTTCTTTTAAAATTGAATAAAAAAGAAAAAAATAAAGAAAACAATTTTCCCTAAACGAAAATTATTCCAACCTTTTTGAGAGTCTCCAGACTCGGAAAAGGGACGTTTCGATTTAGAGGATGTTCAGTTTGATTTCAAAAGCTTAGGGTTAATTTGAAGAGAAACGAGAAAAGAGTCCAATTTTTTGGAAAGTGTCCGATTTGACGAGAAAAGTGTCCAGTTTGGTTTGAAATGTATTCAAGTTGACGTGAATATGGTGCAATTTTGGCCTGTAATGGCTCTCGATATCGCGATGATGCGCAAGCTTGAGTTTGTCCTTCCCAGACACGCGAGGTGAAATGAGTGCTTGGTTGGTTGGTTCCAATTACATTGTTCTTCATATGGATTTTAGCCATGTAATAAATAAAAATAATCATAATAATGGTTTGGATAGGCAGGACCCGAGCCACACAACGATTCAGGGGTGGAAGAGGAGGAGAATTCAAAAGAGGGTTCCGGAGAGGCAAACGAGGAACAAGTGGGCTAAGGCTGGAGTTACTCTCGATATTGCGCACAGGTGAGGTACGATACCGTGAATCCACCTGGAACATCGCACCCCATTACCGCGCATCAGGAACGCGTCCAACGATGTCTGGCTCTTCAAAAGGTCCACGACTACGTTCATTTTTGCATGCGCGAAGTGCCGCTCACTCACGCGGTACTCATCACGGCCAAGAGCTAGACTAAAGCTCTTTCTGGTGCCGTCTAGTGGCGAGACTATCGCCTCTGCCGCTCAGTAGACGATTCCACACTCCATAAATCTGTCTCGACGACGCCGCGTTCGCATTGAGATGCACGACGTCATCCGCACGCCGAGTGCAGCCGTTCATGGCTTCAGGACTGAGCACGTCACTTTCCCATATGTTGAGTTGATGCATGGACAATTCCGAGTCGGACCCGTTCCACGATGCGGTGTGCGTTCGTTGATGCAAAAATGATGGCCATTCTCGAGCAGCAGTACTTCAAGAGCATATATCTTAGCTGGCAGGTTCCGAAAAAGTCTCATATGTGAGCCAATTTCAGAAAACCGAAAGCCAAGCTGAGCGTAGACAGACAGTTAAGTCCAGTGCGAACCGGACTTTCCAGCTTTTCTCGTTGTGCACGCGGTGCCGTTGGTATCGTATTTTTGGGCTGGGCTGAACTCCGCATCGAGGCCATGCCAACCTTCTATTCCCAGATGGTAGCAAACCATCTAATCTAAGAAGGCGACGTACTGACCAAATTAAGGGTTGTAAGGGACGTATTGACGTCTGCCACTATTGAAAAGCCTAGTTTACCACCGCCACACCATGAAGTGGAAGCAGAATGCATGGTGTATACAAGCCGATTAACCAACATCAAACTTTAACCACATCCCCTTTATACGTTACTCTTCAAAAACACGTGCGCAGTGCTCTTGAAAGTCATCTGTGACGGCAGAAGAAGGTAAAGATCGGAGGGAACTGTCCTAATCGGAAGGGACGTGTAGCGATTTGCATCTCCAATCCCTTGCTTGAGTTTCTACGAGAGTTTAGTTGCTGTCCTGTCATGTGAGGGTTTTTCATTTAACTTCAGGGGACATGGTTGTATGGGATGGAATGACATACGAAACGGACACTCAACGGTTGTCCCTCCCGACTAGGATAGATCCGATCGAAGACACTCAATTCCTACATAATGTGCAATGCGTTCTGTTTCTACTCACGAGCTTCCACTGTTGCACGAGCAGCGCAGTGGAAAAGAGGCGCCAACTTCGTGGTTGCATTCGATTTGGATCAATTTCGCGCCTGATCAGTCGTTCTTTTTATGCCTCCGCTAGGAAAAAATGTTAACGCGCTTGTCTTCCAGGTATCACTGAAAAAGCTGGAAATAATCGAGGCTTTTCCTTCCAGGTCGTTTCATTGTAGGGTTGACAGTTCCACAGCGCTAGGCTCTCCCCTCTCCTCCCCCCCCCCCCCTTCCGATACACTTTCGGTCCTCCATGCGATGGTCCAGTCCCGGGGGGAGAAATTTATTGCTCTGCCGATAGTCCACATGGATTTTTTTCGACAGGCTGGTGGATGCGTGTGAATCGACGCAGAGAACTGGTTCCCCAATTAAGGCCATCACTCACGCCAAAAGGCTCAGCTCCTTTAAGCGCGCCACCCGCTTCACCAGCGAGTGGTCCCCGTGGATGGAGGCCAGTATTTTTCTCCCGATGCCTCCTGGACGAAAGTAGCGGCAGCTGTCTGGTTAACGAATCTGAATTCTTATTATTTCCACCTTAAACGGTATACATTCAAGATCAAGCTAAACACTTTCGAAGTTGAAATGGACGCCTTAATTTAACAAGGACTGTTCAGAAGGAAAAGAAACTATCAATTTAAAAATTTATTTGACTTCTTTTTCGAAAATTTGGTCTCTTGCACAAAAAGAAACTATTGTGCATTTATAAATTCTTGCTCGTTTGCCACAGAAACGTTTTTACTCCCATTTTGAACTGCAGAAAATAAGCGTTTTGCGAGGGTCCCACGAAAGCATTGTGCTATGTGGTTGTGTGTACGTCGGCACTTCTATATTACTGACGCTGAGAACTCCATTTACGTGGAGTTACGCAGAGACAAAATATAAGGACAAAAGGCAAGTGGCGACGTTTTTAAATCCTCTTCGGAGTGCGCCGCGCATTCTGCTTTTACGGCGTACTGCCGAGACTTTTTGGATGCGTTTTTAACCTCTACGATGACTGCTTGTGGCTAGTCAATGAACATGTCTGTACCTTATCCTTTCCAGACAAGTCTGGTACTAATTCATCGATTCCCCTGATGGATGGAATGCTTGGTTGGCCTGAGAGGGGAATCCGAAATCTCGAAGAGATAGAAGGCTTATGTACCTGGGCGGAAAATCCGAACCAAGAACCTGGTATCGGGTGCACGCGACAGTCGGTACCTCCTCCGTGCGCCAGTTCAGGAATAAGAACAAGGAAATGTTCAAGAATATTAATATTTATAAATATTTGTGTATGTTCATATGCTCAGGAAAATGGCAGCAAGCAAAATCAAATTCAATTTAATTTCAAATTGGGCGGGGCACACCCGTACAACCTGTTCTGTAAGGTAAGGATGAGGATAGAACTGACAGGCTTAGCCATCTCGAGCTATCGTCTAGTTGAGCGACACAGACCCGTACAGGTTTCTCCCACCCAACTTGAACTGCAGACGGAAATTTGATTGTGATGCTCCCCAGTTCTGATGCCAAACTGTTACAGTGATCGACTTCTGCTCGCTGACGGATCCGCGGTCGTGCGGCGCCGGCACTTGCATCCGTCATCGCTCGGGCAACCGCTGCAAGTGTCCGCTTGGATGGATGGGTCGGAAGTGTGCAAGTGAGTGAGCCTCGCACACGACGACTGTGCTTTTTCAGCGGCCGAGGGACTGGTTGACACCGCTGCTGGTGCCGGCGAACAGCAGACTCACTTGTCCCCTGACATTCCCTTCTGCTCTGCTTCACTTCCTGACAACGTCTGCAGCAAGTTCTGCTAGCTCAACGGCAAAACCATAGTGCAAACCAGCGCTCCATTACGAGAGCAGCCTGATAAAAGGATAAAGGATAAAGGACGGCGTTACTCAATCCCTTCTGGGATGCGCCAGCGCATTCTACTTCTACGGGATGTCGTGAAGGCGACATGAATGCGTATTTGGCCATACAATGACTTGCGGTGGCCAGCCGATGAGCAAGTCAGCGCTCTATCCTTCCCAGACAAGTCTGGTACCAATTCACCGACCCCGGAGGGATGGAAGGCTTGGTTGGCCTGGGCGGGCAATCCGAACCAGGAACCTGGTATCGGGTGCACGCGGCAGTCGCGCCTTCTCCGACCGCGCTACACGCGCCCAGCAGCCTGATAGTTGCATTTTTTAGGAAGATCTTAGAAAAGCAACAGGAGCAAAAGCCCCTGCTCGAAATTTGAGGCAGCAGATCGACTTTCAAATAGATATCGACATAAAGCAGCTCCTTGGGCTCACACATGACTTCATGAAGGGCTATGGCTATGCATTTGGGGATGCGCCACGAATTTCAGTTTTGGGTAATCGTTGTGACTTTTTGAGTATCTTCAAAACCGTTTTGCGCAGCAGCTAACAGTTCCGTCGTTTCCAGACAAATTAGGTACTAATTCGGCGCAGTAGACACATGAGCTGGACGTGGAGTTGAACCCAATTTGAGCACGAATTTTTAATGTCACCCATTTCTAGGCGGCTGAAAGCGCTGTCAGACCCAATAAATTGGTCAAGTTCAATATGCTTAAGGGATCACACAATGGGTTCATGAAGGGTTATGGATCACAAGCAACTGACCCGAATAATTCTGTCTGAATTGGGACGGAAACTGAGAAAGCCCAATAATTCATGGAGCGGCAGCATCGCTTTCAAAAGAAGGCACCTATCAGCCGTTAAATTGAGAGAATTCGCTAGCAACGTCGCTATTCTACCCGTCTTACTCAAGACGAGACCAGCGGTTCCTCTCCGCTCAAGAGCGTCATACCTTTCGTTCATAGCATTTACGAAGAAGTCCTATCGCTGTAATGGAGAGTGGGAAGGCGCTCTAATGCTCTTCTGGAATGTCATAAAAGCCATTGGGTTGTGGCTTGCCGACCCAGCAAATGATTTGGCAGTTGTGGTGATAAGAAGAACCTGAGATGCAGTGGTTATTCCTGAGTGCCTTCCACAGCGAAGGTGCGTATTCTCTAGATTCCATGGATTACGACAGATGCACCTTTGTTTGGTCCAAAAGATTTGGCAATGAGAGCTTTCACGCACCTCGCTCCCAACATTTTACGTTTAGGTACTGAATGAGTAGTAGCAAGAAAAATCTGGTCCTAACTGAGAAAGTCAGGTTTACAGACCTAGACTGCGGAAGGCTTGGTTGGCAATGACACAGAGTTGGAGTCGAGTGGTTGGGATTGCAAGCGGATATCACGCCTCTTCTCATCAGAGTCAAGCATGGGACTCGAATTTTTCTAAAAATTTACGACCCCATTCCCCTTCTGGAGCACAATGGATACGGCCCCCTCGTTTTCGTCACGGTTTTATTTCTTATCTATCCTGGTTTTCAAACTTTTTATGCGATCTCTGTACTCATTAACGGGATTGTTCTTTCCAGGTGTGGCCTCGAAATATTAGAGAATAGCGCTCATCCTCGTTTGCAGAAGGAAACATGTTATAACCACAGAACTGAACCCTTCGAAGTTCTGAAAGCAGGCTGTTCTACAGTAAAAATAAAGATTTTGTCGTAACGGTCCTAAATCAACCACGACCGGCCCAGTTTCTACAGATTTTTCGAGCTGTCATGGACATGCCACATTCTTTCTACCTGAAGGAGCGAGATATCCTGCACTATATAAAATTTCTAAAGTTAGCAGCCAATAATGACCTGTCATTTTTCGGAAGAGTTTCAGCTCTTTAGGTTACCTGCTTCAGATCGACAATAATTTTATTTTCATCAAAAACCGAGCATTTTGATGATGACCCACTAATCATATCGGGGCGGATAAGCTTGATTTTTTAGTGTTGGAAAATACGCAGGTTTTGAATGTTATAGTGTACACTTTGACCTTCTGACGTTCTCTCCTTCAGAAAGAAGAAAATGATTTCCTCGAGTAGTCGTCTACGCACGACCAACGAAATCAAAGAATGCGGTTGCCTACACTTAAACTACCATAACTCGAACAGCTTTTGGAACCTCTAAAAAATTACTAGAGTATTAAAAACTAGAAGAAATAAGGATTTTATAAATTAGAAAGCAAGCGTAAAAGTGACAGATTCTATGTAATTAGAGAGGTTTTTGGAACATTTTTTTTAATTTTTGGAACATTTTTTCGGCAAGTGATGCAGAATCGATAACATTTATCATAAAGAAGATTGTTTCAGAATAACATCATTTTATCACCATGTATCAAAGAGGGATCTTAATTTTGTGCGACAAAATTTCACGTGTACGGATCGTCTGCTTCACGTAGAAAACAACTTTATTTTCGAGAAAATCGGCAATAAATAAATAAATAAATTTTGAATACGATCCCCTGTGATCATATCGAATATCATTGCAGAAAAGCTTTTTTACTGTATAGCAATCAGGGCTAGAAACTTTATAGGGCTTTCCTCAAAATGGGAGAAAATTATTCCGTGAAAAATTCATCCCTATGTTGCGATTGCGTCATCGATTCGAAGAGCGGTTCAAACACTTTTTGTTGGGAAAGCATTTAAGTCAGCATTAGTAATTGACTCTTCTTCGAGTAGAGAAATGAATCGTGTCCATGATATCCTAAAAAACTACACAAATTGAACCGGTCTTAATTTACTTGAAGACTGTTACCAGAAAATCTTTATTTTTAACAGTAGCGTTCAAAACTTCAAAGGATTCAATTCTGTCCCACAACATATCTTCCTCAGTGAACGAGCCTTCCCGCGATACTCTACAATAAAAGCGTCACCAAAAAAAGATGAAAAAATACGAGAGTCCTCTCCGAAAACCAAGGGAGATCCCTCTGCTTTCCATTTCTCGAACTTTAAACTTGACCCTGCTTCTCATTGCTCCACTACCGGCGCTTATATCAGTCTTCCGAAATGTAGCAATTATTCAAAGGTTTTTGATTGGGACCGATCCACGTGCAACGCTATTGGGTGCATATCCCCGTCTGGGGCCGAATTCATCCAACAGTAGAGATACCCTAGGGAAATCCTGCTTGCTACCTGCGGTGGGTAGCGGGTATTATTCGTATTCATGGAAGGAATCAAGGGTAAGGTAGAACTAACCTCCGCGAGAACGGCTGGGGACGGATTCATCAACGACTAACCCGCGGGTATAGGGGTAGAGATACCCACGAAGAAGCCTGCGTCTTTGACTCCTGCGTTATCTTTACCTGACTCTAATCTTATCTCTACCCAATACACCCCGCATACCCACGGGTTTCAATGTTGATGAATCTGGCCCCTGATCTCACAGAAGCGTCATGTTGTCAGTGGGACGCGGAATACTCGCAGGTATGCGGGTATGCCCACGACGATCGTCGACTATCTCTACCCAATGATATACCCAATATGTGGCAGGTAAGGTTTACCATGAATGCCTCATCGTAGGTCCGTCTATTCGCATGATGCTCCCTTCGAATATAAGGTTGATGAATCCGGCCCAGATCTTGGGATGAATTGGAATCATTTCTGAAATGGTTTCGCCTCTGTGGAAAACTTCAAAATTCTGGAAGTTCCCTATTCGTGCTCAAGGTCCTTGAAGGGGCAGAGGGCTTGGTTTTTGAAACGTCGATGTTCATCCGGTATGGTGCATCAATTGGCGGATAAATTAAACAAGGGTAGGTGCAAGGCCCAAAAGGTACATTTCAATGTGTTGAATAACGCGGACTTGATTCACGTTCAGCGGATGATCTGACAGTAACAAAAAAGAGTCAACTAAAGTGGTAGCGTTGAATTGTGTTCTACAATAAAGGTTCTCAGCGAATTTCTCGCTGATTGAATTTTCGGAAGGGATTTTGGAGAGTTTTTCATGGGCGCAGAGTTTCATCTGCTTTTATATTGGAACGGATGTAATCTTAATTTCATTTTTTTCTTTCAATTTCAATTTTAAGCACCCAATTTCCTCAATTAGGGGATGATCGAGCGCAGGAACTGGCGAAAAGATTAGAAATTATAGTGTAGGTGTAAAGGAGATAGAGATGTATTTACGTGTAAGCAGAAAACGATTCAGATCACTTCCGAAACTTGGTGTTTTGCCTGGAATTTGGCACTAGAAATTGATGTGTGTGCTCCAAAACAGAGCGCACCAAAAGGTTTTCCACTGTGATGCCTTTATCGCGTGAAAGGCCCTATCAGCCTCGAATTTTGGAAGAAGAAAAGAGCAATACCAGATTTTCTGTTTGAATCCGTGGAACACTTAACCGCCACCTTACACGTTCGGTGGCTCTAGGGCCGCAGCCTCAATTTTCGAGCATTATTCAATTTCGCTTATCATGTCCACCATATAGTCCTTCCCCAGAGACGACAAAAAGTTGACGACCTGAAGAAGAGGCGCGACGGAACGGCGGAAATGGACGATCGCACACTCGTAGAGTACATTTTCCGCTATACTCTATTAGCAGAAGAACTCTCCTATTGAGGCGTCCCCCTAGAGAGGAAGATGTGGGCGCGTGGTGTCTTCTCGGTAGCCAGCGGACTACCGTACGTCTACGCTGGCCGACAGCTAGCCTTCAGGCGCCTACATATGTACCACTGGATGCGCCAAGCATTCAGATTTGATTGGTGTGGTTAACAGAGACGACACCAGCATGGTGGTAACTAAATTAGTTCTGCTTACAGTCCACGAATACAGCGAAAAAGTATGCGAACCGATTAATGCCGAGCCATTGCCCGGAAAAATGATGTGAATCCTTTTCTCGGGTGACCTGTGATGGCCTATGAATAGACCCTTAGGCAACCCTAGCTGCAGTTAACCTTCCTCTAAAAAGGATCGATTTGGTACTCACCGACTTTTACACCCCGAAGGCATTCTCACTCAGAAATGCGGGAGGAACAATGAATTTAAGGTTCAACATAGGGTCCTTGCCTGTCTAGCACCTTGTCAGCAGATACTAAAGAGGTTCTTCTTGGGCGTCTAAGCAATTCAGTCAGTTATTTGCAGCTACCACGACTGGTTTGGGGCGTGTAGCGCAGTCGGAGAAGGTGCCAGCTGTCGCGTGCACCTGATATCAGTTTCTTGGCTTGGATTTTCCGCAGGGGCCAACCAAACCTTCCATTCCTCCGGGGTCGATAAATTGGTACCAGACTTGTCTGGGAGGATAAAGCGCTGACTTGTCCATCAGTTGGCCACCGCAAGTCATTGTATGGCCAAACACGCATTAAAACGCCTCCACAACATTCCGTGGAAGTAGAATGTGTGGAGCATCCTAGAACCGATTGAGTAACGCCGTCCTTTATCCTTTATGCTATGATTGATTTAAGTTTCTTATCGCAGAAAAGGACCTATAAGTGGGTCCCTGTTAAGACAAAAGGTGCGGATTTATACTCCCTACATCATTTCGAGTTTGTGCTAGAAAAGGCAAGTTGTCTGGGTGTCCCCTAAGACGTCCGCTGCCCAGTCACAAACGGTCCTGTTACCGTGTGCACCACGAGTCAATCGGAGGTTCCATTCCCTTCCTAGTCAATCCTGTCTTCGTTGCTTTCAGCGTCCACGATTTGGTAGCAGACTTGACCACTGTGTTGTCCATCGACTGACTAGCGCGACAAATTGTAGGCCAAACACATTTCGTTCTGTTCCCACGACATCTCTTAGAGATAGATTGCGTGGTGCATGCCAAACAGAGCCTTATTAACACCGATCTTTGTCCTTCCTTGTTTTACGATTCTCATGCCATCAAATCGACGATCATTTGGAAAACATCTTCCGCAGGAATCTCTGACCTCCTAAGTTCATGTTCTCGGACAGGCCATTGGTAGAGTTCGCCTCGAAATGAGCGTCGAAGTCCAGTATCATTTAACTGTGAATGCTCTCTTACCACATTCCCAGGGCTGAAATGCATTGCACATTCTTTAGAATGCGCTACTGCCTAACGTTTCGGTGTTTCATCCCAAAACGATGCTAGTTTCCTGCTGCTGACGACCTCTTGTGGAATGATCGGCCCGGATATCCGGCCTTACCCCCGGTCACCCCATGCCAACCCGCTCTTTCCGTCGTGGCACGACACAGCATCCAACACGTTCCTCTCGTCATCGCCGGCTACCATTTCTCGAGGAAAAACCGTCGAAAAAACGCCTTTCCCCCAATTTGCATTGATTTTTCTTCGCCCACCCTTAAGGAAAGGGCGTCGTGGTGTCCGTTGATCGCACGTTCGGTCTTCTTGAAAAATGATGCTCTCTTCGTCGCCGGCTTAGCTTCACAGCGGTAATGCCGCCGAACGGGCACCACCCTACGAAGCCACCGCGGTCGCAGCTCACAGGCTTTGCGCGCGAACACCGTCCATGAGACAACAAGCCTGCAGCGGTGGCACGAACACGAAGGGCGGTCAAAGGGCAACGACGACGCTTCGTGAGCCACGGGGGACCAGGCAACTGATTGGTTCTCAAACCATACAAAGTGGCTACGTATGACCGGACCGCAACAGGTGCTATGACAGCGTGTAAAAAAAATTATGGCTCGGTCCATGTCGCGAATGTGGGCAGCACTGAGATGTGTGAGCGCGGTAGCCAGTCATAGCCAATCAGAACACTGAGAGTTTGAGCGCGCTAGCTAATCATAACTAATCAGATTGCGCCCATGTATGCTATACATTAGATCCGAGTGAATCATTTTCGGATATCCGATCCAAATCATCCAAATGTCCGGAGCTCGCCAAGTAGCTGTTATTCCAATCATCCAAGAAATCCTGGGTCCGAGAAATTAGCGTTATTCGAGTCATTCAATTCTCTGGAGATTTACGTCGGATCCAATGTATAGAAATGCCCTCTCTGACTGGCACACCCTCATTGGCTGACACATTCCCACCTCCCAATGCTGCCTACATTCGCGTCCTCCCTCCTTCCTCAACTTCTGTGCCTAAGAATACGCCCGTATTTTTGGGCTATTACAAAATCAACAGTCATTCGCCTCAGTGGCTGACACGACTCCCAGCAATTGATCGATATTGGATAGCACCCGTATTTCTTCGCCGTCAAGTCGGATAGTTCGGATTCGTCGTTTTTTCCAAGCCCGGTTAAAGGATGATGCAAATAATGACATTTTTGAAAATCCTCAGATCTTGGGATGATTCGAGGAAGAGTAGCTTTAAGAAGAACGATTTTTCGGATAATCAAAATAGTTGATTTCTCTTCAGATCTCATATCAGATATATGAATCGGATTGGACACGAGATTTATGATCAAAATCACTTGAATGAATTATTCGAAAGTGGGGTCTGATGAAAATCAGCTCCATGTGAATCGTCCTATAAGATTCAGCCTTTCCATAAACGCATTGTTCGCGGGATCGTTTCAACCGGGGCTTGGAAAAGTTCATGTACCCGAGTTATTCGAATCGGCGTCGGATAGATGTTCAATACCAGTGCCACTCAGAAGGACACGCATACCACCATCGGCCGTTTTATAGCGCACAGTGCGAGAGAAATGGTGAAAGAAAGTCACTAATGATCGAGAGACTCTCATTTCGACAATTACGCGTAGGGTTTCTTGTAAAAATTCGGGACGCCTAGTGTGCTTTTCTAGATGAGATGTCGGTCTCATACATCAGCACATTCTGCACTTCACGTCAACATCAGCACCACTGTGCCCCTCTACCACGTGCTTGCCCAGTAGACTAGCTAAAATACCGCGCCTTTTCCCAGCCAAGTCTTTCTTAAAGCGGTAGTACCAGTACCCTTCCAGTTCCTCCTATGTGTATTTGTCTGCGTGCCCCACATTCAAGTTGGTAAACTACGTCAACTTTGGCACACTGTCCTAACTTATTGGATGGGCGTCTGGTAAGCACTTCATTTCCTTTTGGACAATTTGCCGCTCGATGTTCCTTGGAACGTCAACAGGCACAACATCGCCTTCTAGTTGAGCCAGAGCTATATTCCGTTGTCTGTTTACGTAGTAAAAACCCGTAGAGCGGCCATTAATTTTGTCCGAACAACGGACGGAGTCATCGTCGGACAAACTGGTGGATTAACCGCTTTTTAGCTAGTTGGTTGTCGCAAAAATTTAGCTGTTTTATGGGAATAGGTGCCCGGCTCCGTCGGGAAACCAGAACAATAAAGCGGCCGGTTTTTAGCAACATATTTTCAATCTTAAGGACCGTGCCAAGACGTGTACCGCAGCTGTAAGCGGTGGGAGGAAGAGGAGCGCTGCTCGTGGACCAGACCGATCTCGCCGTTCTTCACTGACAACTGCGCTCTGTCGTGTGGACTGTGCCAGAGTAACGGGAAAAGTGAGTCCATCCGGATTTCGATCAATTGCAATCGATTATTGATCTATGGACTACCCAGAGCTGCCTCTGACACTGCCTCCGATTCTCGACAACATTGCTTGGTTCGTCGGCAGATGGGAGAGCAAGACGATGGCTGGCGAAAGGTAAGGCTCGACGGCCGGATCCCCCCTACCCTCATTTTATTGAGAAACCCTTCTTCAGCTTCCCCGAGCCGCTGTCCGGACCGTATAGGGAGACGCTCGATGTCCAGATCTCCGAAGTGCCGATGTTCGACCGACCGCTGGTTAACGTGAGGCGAGTATTTCCTCGCTGTCTCTTCAGTTGCGTCCCCAGGAGCTCGTTGAAGCTCCGACTTCGAGTCGTGTTGTGGATGCGTAGACGTCGTGACATTAGCATAATTCTAGTGCCACATTAGTCTAGAACTGCAACCATTCGCCACGGCGAAGTGCTCTGCTCGGCGTCAGCTCTCTTTCATCTGAGCGCTTAGGTCCATTCTTCAGATGTCACCTAGAACGCATGTCTTTGAGAGTCCTTAAAACCGAAAATCGATTTGTATTGATTTCAGTCGAATAGCGGTCACGACGGACGGTCGTGACACGCACACTATGGTCGGCTTCATGGCCAGCAAACCCTTCCTCGAAGACACCGGCTTTGTTGAGTTCGACAAGCCGAAGGAGGGTGACGACCTGGTCGCCATTGAATCCGTCGGAAACTATGGTCAGTTTCACGTAGTGAAGGCCCTGTTAACCATATAGTCGTATCACAGATAGCGTACACTGCAGTTTAAAATAGGCTGAATAGTCGGCAGTCTGAACGTAAGCTCTTGCATACATCGGCTGCATCCTCGAACAAACACTTCGCACCGAGACTTAAAAGCCCGGATCAACCCACTCAGCCTCCCAGCTGGCGATAGGTATCTATACGTACGTAGCAAAATCGCAAATTAAAAAAATAAGTGCTGCACACACGTTTGGACCAATCTTTGAAAGATGCTACGAAGTAACACTAAGACTAAAAAGGGTCAACGTGCTCCAGCTCAGCACGTAGAAATGGAACGCGTGGCGTATTCCAAGGAAACCATACAGCGCAGCGTTTTGTCCTCGATAAAACTATCATCCAATCTAACGCAAACGATACCCACAAGGATAAGTATTAGCAAAAGCGGTCCTTTTCGTAGACGCTGAGCGTTCTGCTTCTAATCACAAATACTATTAGGTTGGAAAAAAAGTCTTTTCATTTTTTTCAAAGATTTATTACTTCACAACTACAAAGTCAAATCAATTGAGATGAACTCTATTTTGTTCTACTACACTTCTCCAAAGACTGGGTAATTTTCCAATTCCTCTCGCTTAAAAGACTGCAGTTCTGGAGTCGAACCATTGCTGAATCCAATTTTTGAGGTCTTCATCCGTTCCAAAATATTTCTCTCCAATTTCTTGCTTGAGAGCACGGAAGAGATGGTAGTCGGCACGAACGAGGTTAGGGCTATACGGTGGATGTGGCATACCTCCCAGCAAAGCTCCTTTATTGTTCTCTTGTGAGTCTTGCAACATGTGGTTTTGCATCGTCATGCAGGATCATCACCTTCGACTTCTCCGGCCTGTTTTCTTAGAGAGTTGCGAGGACTTTGTGGAGTTGGCCGCAGTATGTGACAGCAGTAAGTGTCTCTCCACTTCTGAGAGTTTGCCGATAAATCACTTCTCTGATATCCCACCAAACACTCAAAAGAATCTTCCTTTCGTGAACATTGGGCTTGAGATCAGACTTAGGGCTCTCTCCCTTTTGTACCCATTGCCTTTTCCTCAGAACCTGGCACACAGAACCCAGGACTCTTCGCCTGTTACAATCCGCGGAAGAAACGATTTTCTTCCTTATCTGGACAGAAGAGAAGCAGCGATGGAGAGCCGTCGACCTTTCTGAGTGTCTGACAGGGCATGTGGAATCCAAGCTCCAAATTTCCATGAAAGCCAAGATTCTTCAGATGGATTCCTACTATCCTATGAGACATTTCGAGCTTCTCTGCCAGCTGACGTGTCGTCTGCCAACTATCGGTACGAAGAAGATGGTGTAGTTCACTGTCGTCCAATCCAGTTGGCCTTCCTGACCATGCTTTGCCCTCAGTGAATAATCTCCCTTTAAAGACTTTCCGAACCACTCATAACAGGCGCGATGAGTAGTAGATCCCAAGCCATATGTATGGTTAATTTGGTCTGCTGCCTGACGTGCTGTGGATTCTTTAATGAATTCTTGAAGAATGCCGTGCTGAAAACGGCCATGAGGTAGATCTGGCATTGAGTTCGGAAGATTGGATGGATAACGAATTACAAGAAGAGTCTTAACCTGTGTCCGCGTGCGAACGGTAGACAAGTGTGATAGGATTACGAAATCAGCAATCAACATTGGCTAGTGCGTTTACAAGGGGAAGGGTTAAAAAAATTTCGAAGTGTGAAGAGACTTTTTTTCCAACCTAATACCATGGATGCAAGCTGACAGCGTTTTTCCTATTTGGGGAGAATTCCGGTGTTCAATTAAAACAGAGGTCAGTATTTAGAAGTATGTTTACTTGCGATGAAATTTCTTACGCCAGGCAGGACTCGAACCCGCACATTCTGTTTTCCGGACAGCGGTGCTAATCCTCACACTGCCAGCGCTGTTTGATCGAGTAGAACATCCACGATATCTTCCTAGCAACTACATACATACCTACAGCACTCATCGAGATAAGGAGATAGAAATGTAATATGTGTTAGGTACGGTGGGTGGATTTAAGACGTAGCATCGCTGCCCGGAAAGCAGAAGAAGCGGGTTCAAGGTCCTCCTGGCGCAGAAGATTTGATCGCAACTAAACATCTCTCTAGCTATTTCTATCTTCTATAACAGCGGCACGAGGCTCAAGCAAAAATGAAAAACAGCAATGGTCAGTGTCTCATCATTCACAGTAGACTCTACTACCATCACAATGTCCTCTACAGGTGAAATGCTCACTTAGCCTGGCTATGGAATTGATAATAAAATGGATTCTTTGCCGCACGAGCAGCGCCTGTGTCACTAAAAGTCAATAGTAAGAGACGAGTAGGGGACAGTTTCGAAATGCAAAATTTTACGAGAATAAAAATTCTAATTTTTCATAGAGCATTATGCACGAAATTATTTTTAGCGGAGAATTCAGTGAATTTCTTCACATTTTTAATGATGATTAGCAGCTAGGAGCAGGTAGCACTGCGACGAAAATCGTCAACGGTGCACATTTGATCCCAGAGTACGACTTTGCGCCCAAGCCAGCGAAGCCCTCTTGCTCTCGGTAGTAAGCGAACCGGTGGTAGAATTCTCGGAAAAGAACATAGTCAGCTCACTGCTAACAAATTCGCTTCTGGTTGTTAATGTGAAAGAGAGTTACGCATCGGGAGTGTAGAGGTGTTATGTGTGGCACACCTAAACAATTTATGGCGTCTATAGCTTACGCTGCTCTCATCGGCTGATTTATTAATCCACCTCTTCTGTCTGGACAATGTCCGTGAAATTCATAATTTATGGCTAAAAACTGTTCTGCAATTGAACTGCAGTTGAATTCCCTGCCTCTCTTAAATGTTCCGCCAAAAGAAGCGCTCGATTCGTGTTCGATCCCACTGTTCACTTGAATGAAGACGCAACTGACAGCCCCGGATGACAGCCGCCCCCGAGTGCGAAGTAGTGCTATTCTAATCCTTCAGTCGGCCAGCGCCAGCTCTTTCCGGTCGCGCGAAAACAATCGGACGCGAGGGCGGGTTCAAACCCGGCCTTGTACGGACATTTAGCCCTCAACTACATTCGCCACTAACTGAGCCAGTAACGAAAGTGATGCTCTGTCACATCCGACTGTGGGAGGGCTGACGGTATTGCAAGGTCTAGAACATCTGGAGCAGCGGTGTTCGGAAGGAGCAAATCTCCAAAGGCACTAGGAATGGTCAACGAAATTGTGCTGGAACTGGATGAGGCAACAGGGTGGCTTTTGCTCCTCAAAGAGCTTTGCAGAAGTAGTGGAAAACTACCACGTAGAGAAAGACTGTCTGAGATGACGAGGATGAAGACAGCGAAGAGGGAGATAAAGAAAGGAGAAGAAGAAGACCTATCCTAACCGAAGAGGGGGAAGGGCGGCATGCAGTGATTTGTGTCTCCAATCTCTTGCATGAGTTTTCACGAGAGCTCCAGTTACTGTTTCATCATGCGAGCTTTCA
Organism: Heligmosomoides polygyrus polygyrus; assembly: GCA_947396885.1. Classification (NCBI taxonomy): domain Eukaryota; kingdom Metazoa; phylum Nematoda; class Chromadorea; order Rhabditida; family Heligmosomidae; genus Heligmosomoides; species Heligmosomoides polygyrus. The sequence continues at coordinate 23,553,707 of OX377204.1, read as the reverse complement.
TTTAAATTAGGGTACATGGTTGTGTGTCATAGAATGACATATGAAACTGACATGTTACCTTTGCTCCTCCCGACTAGGATTGATTCGAAGAAGAATATCACCGGTGTCGCAAAGCGAGAAATGTTCTCAAAGTCACACGATTCACGTACATAATTGAGAGGAAAGCCTCCAGAGCTCCAAGCTTTCGCGTCGTACGACCAGAGTCGAAAATTTAGTGGGCCACTTAGATATGAGCCGTAACTAACTGAATCTCACGGATACATTTCCTCTTGTTGCAGCATTGAAGCAAAACGGAGACAAAAAGGAAGTTATACATTTTTATTTTGACAAGAACTACATACATCATCGTGCACTTGCGGTGCCTCAGCGACTGTTTCTTGGATGAGAAATGGGAAACTTATCAAATGGCTAATGGCTCACCACGACAACTGCTCCTAAGAATGAACAGAGTCGAAGTTGAGGAGTGCCAATCATGCATAAGATATCCCGGAGAAGTGAAGTGCGCGGCTTACCGTAAGAATGTCGGCCAACGCCTTATGCTTCAAATCCTATGCTTAGCGATCATTCGACCTGTCTTTAGACATCCTGTAGCGCGCTGACCCATGCCACCAACACTCTGCAGTCCGAATCCAGAAGTGGAAAGCCGCTGATGGACCAGAATTTCGCGTCGCGCTCCCTCTCGCACGACCGGTGTCCCCGTCGTGCCCTTCCCAGTTAGATGTGGTGTTCACCGACCCGAATTCAATTACGAGCCGTTTGCAGCTGCTCGGCTGGCCGACTGCCTTCCGAACGACCGAGAAGGTGCCGGCGGAGAAGCGGAAGCGACAGCTCGTTGTCGGAACACTATAATGGCCGATGGCGCAGGGGTCGCGGGGAGAAATGCCGCATGCAAACTTGGCCAATCAGCTCGGGGTGCGCGACCGCAGCGAATTCATGAACAGCACAAAGGCAAGAACGACGAGATTAGAGCTGGTCCTGGTCTACGTTCGGCTGCGAATCCTCAAAGCAATCTTCTGCGCCCCTTCAGGATTCTGTGTGGCAGCTGGGTGGACACATTCGCATAGTCCTACGGGATATTTCGCTGGAGGCTGCCGAGTAGATCCAACTCGATTAACCTTTGAAGGAATTGTTTTCGCCGCCGAGAAACGACTGGAAGAAGTTTCAGCAGCGGCTGCTGCTCGTAAGATGACGAGAGAAACCCACAGCTGAACAAAAACATTCCAGCAATTCAGACTTAGCGTAGCTGCCTGCCTAATTGTGCTAGTTTCTTTCGGCTTGTAAAATCCCGAATATACGTTGGTGCATCTTCAGGAGATCACACCAGTGCCGCACAGAAACATATAAGATAACAAGGACACCTCCAATTAAAAGTTTTGAGTTTCTTCTTCATCTAAGACCACTGAAGAACAAGGAATTCACACCTCCTGAAAAGCCGAATGCAATGAACTGTTCAAGAATACTAAATGGTAGAAAATCCAATGTTATTTCGTTAGGGTCTTCATTGTCGCACACCACGTATCGACCAACAGCTATGGATTGGCACTATAGTTGTGCTCTCAAATTTTTTTTTGAATATTCGAATGGTTTCAATGCCCACCAAATTTCGAATATTCAAGTTCGAATGTAATCGAAGAACGGGATTCTTTGAATATTCGAATTCAAATGCATTCGAAAAACGCGATTTTTTGAGTATTCGAATTCGAATTTAGAAATTCTAACGAAAATCTTTCGTATACCTATTCGAATAGGTCATTCGACCAAAACTATAAGGTAATTGGCACGCAGTGCGCGACGACTTCTGTAAAATGGAGCAATGTCGTCATTATGGCTGTGCCCAACCTCTGCAGTATTGGATAAAATCAGAAAACAACCGTTGAGAAAAACATCGTTATTGAGGTCTCACAGACGGATGGGCGGGTGTACCGCAGTTGGAAGAAATGATGGCTGTCACGTGCACCCAATACCAGGTTATGGGTTCAGATTTTCCGCCCAGGCCAAGCGAGCCTTCCATCCCTCCGGCGTCGATGCACTGGTACCAGATTTGTCTGGGAAGGACAAAGCGCTGTTCAAAGTGATCATTGTATTGTACGGCCAAGAACGCATTCGAAACGCCTCCACGACATCTCGTAGAAGTAGAATGCGTGACGCATCCCAGAAGTGATTGAATAACGCTCTACTTTATCCTTGTCGTTGTTAAGGGCTGATGCTCGTAGAAGAGGGTGTGGTGCGAGGAAATGTGATCAAGCTGGAGACCACATACAAGCGGTCGTACTTTGGTGACAGTCGAACATTCAAGTCGGTCAGTAGATTTCATACCCCTTCTGCAAAAATTCTGGATCGCTACAGGGCTGCATGCACATTTAGGCGAAGCGGATGTTCATTCTGGTGAGGCCGGACATCTTGGAGGAACGAGTCATCATCACTGATGCGCAAGGCGTCACGAAGAAGTGGCTCAAGAGGTGCGTTTGCTTCATATTTGCAACGAGTTACAGCCAACAGCAAAAGTAAAAAGTGAAAAAGAAAAAAGCAGATCAGAAAAAATAATAAATACCGTTGGAAAACGAAGACGGTGGGTGAATTAGGACCTTTCTATCCCAGTAGTGCAAAATATTCAAGCACTATAGTCATCGAATTAGTCCGACGTAGGAGTTCCAAAAGGAACAATCAATTCTTTAAAATTTACATCTTTTCATGAAAGGGTTCCTCCTTGATACGAGATCTAACACTAAATTCCCATTTCGGACGACTTGTCCTAAGAGACAGCGCTTCTGGTCTTCGAAGCTCTGAGCTTTCTCAGCGTTCGAGCACCAGGGCAATGCTTTCGTTTGCATCAGAGATCGTCGAAAATTAGGTGGACCAGTCACATTCTTTTCGCTGACACGAGCGTTAGACCAAGTATTGCAACCGATTTCACTCCATTGGTTGTTAGAAGTACAGGATCAGAACGTTTCATTCCTTGTTTGATGGGACCTGTTTGTGGAAGCTCAAAACGAACAGTACATATGACGCTCTGCGTTCCTTAGAGCAAGGAAAATCCATTGGGCAATTTTGGCACGCGAGGGGAGTAAATGGAGACTTTGCGCGCTCGAAAAATTCTAAATTCGGACCGAAGGAAACGGCGAGGGATGAGCACCGCGCATCCTCTACTGTCTATATTATGTAATCCTTAAAGGAAACTTGATTTTCGTATCCGTATCAAGAAGGGAGAGCAGGTCTGAATCAGATCTCTGTATCTCAGGTGCGAAGTGTTGCGTTTATTTCTACGGATACCCATATCACATTTTGGGATTGGTGCTAGAAGAAACTTCCACAACGGAATGGCAAAATCACCGAGGAACACCTACATGCTAAAAGAAAGCAGAAGTTGTAGAAAAATTGGAGGAAACTGAAGAGTCCAACGCCACATGGCGTCGTCATGGGCCATAAGAACAAAATGAGTCACGGACGTGATGTGGTGCTGCCTGTGATTATGCCATGTGAGATGGCCCACTCTGATTGGGATGACGTTAAAATTGAAAAGTGTTCGCGTTTCAGGTTCAAGCGAACGTTCAACTACTTGGAGGAGTTCGTGCCCGTAGACAAGGACACTGCGAAGAAGGACTGAGAGCGAATGACGGAAAGTGCCTCGAAAGTAAACGGCCACCCACCAGTTCGAAGCTTCCGGACAGGCTGATTGTGTTCTTCACTGCGTCCTGTAAAATACGAAGTTTGAATGATGTTCGGGTATTTTGTCTTGCGTAGGAGTATGCTTCTAGTGTGTGCACCTTGCTCTTCGTCCTATATTTAATAAAGAAACGATTATTACCAGTTTGACGATCTGGTAGAGGAAGACGCTCATCGAGACGGAGACGATCTTGCTCGGGTGAGTGACTGGCCGAGTGCCTTTCCTGAAAGAAGCGAGTGCAGTGGTCCCTTCCGGGCAGCGCCTTCCTCTGGCTTCGTAGGTGTTCGTTGTGAAAAACGCGGGGCCGGCGGCTCCCCTAGAAGAAAGTGTCGAGGCGCTCTCGTCTAAGAAGCCGCGCCGAGACCTCTTCCCCGGGGTATTCGCAAATGGACCCATTTGAAACACTTCTGCACGCACTACAGGCCGAGCCAAATCACATTCGGCTCGAAGGGAAGCGACGCGAGGGTGTTCGCGTTCGTACGTTCGCCGGCTGAAGCGACGTACGCATCCTGCTTAACAGTCGGCCGACTGACCTCTGATTTCGCTCGCGTTCGGCATTCGTCACCGATGCCGTCGGGCCGATGAAATGTGAAATCTGAATGAGGGATCGCAAGGGGAATTGGTCTTCGGAAACACAGCCGGCGAAAGAAGGCGGCAGGACCCAAAGAGCCGCTTGCCCGCCAGAGGAAAGAGCCCCAAACATCCCATCCGAAGAGAAGTCTTTAGACTGCAGCGCCAGTTGTGCCAAAAAGAGGCTATGGCGATAGCACAGAAAAACCTTTCTACTACAAATACTTTATGGGCGTTACAGCCTATAACAGGCGAACACCCCATTCCGGAACGTGATCGGACTAACCGTAAAGGTCTATTCATAATCCACGACGCCAACGACGAGAGCTACTGAGTTGCCCGTGTAAAGCATGGGACTCCACCAATGCCTAGCGATCGCACAGAAAGTTCCGTAAGTAGTCTAGGCCTGTGAGAGCAGACGTTCCCGTTGCGAACCATGAATTGGTCCAACGCATGATTCACACTTGGGGCGAAGATTTGGTCAAGAACTCTTTTTTTTGCAGTGCACAATTTGTTAAGTTGGCACCTGATTTCGTGGATTCAAACATTTTCAACAAAAGTATTTTTTAACAAAAAACAGATAACCATATTCTATCAAATAAGGTTCTAAGGTTCTTCGGAAGGCAGAACTGCCTCCCATTTGTTAGGTAGCTCGTCTATTCTGCAGCTGTATAATTCTTGTCCCTTCAAGGCCAAGAATCCTTTGAGGTGAGTTTTGACCTGGTCCACATTAATAAATCGTCTTCCAACCAAGAAGTGCAGCAGCAAGCTAAAAAGGCGGTAGCTACTTGGCGCACAGTCTGGGCTGTAAGTTGGATGAGTTAGACGCTCTCGATCAAGGTGTGATTTTTGAGGCGCCCGGTTCACGACGTGCTCTCCGTTTGGTGGCGTCAAGGAGGTGTTGTCTCATGGAAGCTCATCAAGAACAGTTCCATTATTGACGCTGAAATCTACAATACTTTTCCCAATCTAACCGCGCGCAGGCTAAACTCCGCCAGAATCGGTTTCAGACAGCCTTTCAAGAGTGGAATTGTCCTTCAGGAAGAACGCCAGATAAGACGTCGCGAAGGGGACGCTTCAAAAAATCGAAAACCTTGGCTGGAAGTGCCTAACTCATCCAACCTACAGCCCAGAATGTGCACCAAGCGACTACCACTTTTTAGCTCGCTTTAGCGCTTCTTGGTTGGAAGATGATTTATTAATGTGGACCAGGTCAAAACTCACTTCAAAGGATAGTTGGCCTTAAAGGCACTAGAATTATATAGCTGTAGAATAGACGAGCTACCTAACAAACGGGGGTAGTCCTGCATTCCAAAGGATTTTACCTTGATAAAAATTATCATTTGTTATTCGTTGAAGATGCTTTAGAGTCCACAGAATTAGTTGCCAACCTAACACAATGCATATTCTTTTCAACAAAACAACGAAAATAAGGGAAAATTACGAGGTAAACTCCCCATTGTTGCCCTGCAGTGTTCTAATTTCATAATCTTGCATTAGATGGAAGAATATGAAATTAGATTTTTTGCACACCCCCTAAGTTCACATAAGATTTATGACCTTGATATTCCATTTCGATGTAGCCGAGAACCTACAATGACGGCCTTAAGCGATTTCACCATAGGTCTAGAAGATCTCTCATATAGGAGCTCTTACGTTTGATGGGAGATAGGACTTGCTATGGTCTGATAGGACTTACTGAGATCAAGCCGCCCAACTTCGACAGGTTCTCAACTCGCTCAGGAACTTCATTTTGCAACATTGACACCCATATTCTTTCTATTGATCCTGGTCTCAACTTGAGGTTTCATGGGAGGTCGAAACTCTTCCCTGGTTAGAGATTGACACTTTGGGGAGTACTTATGAACCACATGCCTCGCACCGGTCGGTCATTCAATTCTTATTCCTCTTAAGACACTTTTACATGGGATGATGGCCACAGTATTTTAAAGCCGATAGTGTGAAACGAAAAACTGAAAAAGGGCGGTGATCATCGATCGTTTATGGGATGCGCCACGACTTTTTGCTTTTGCAAGATATCGTGGAGGCAATTTTAATGCGTAATTGCCCCATATCTGAGGCCAGTCGACCGATTAGTCTTTCGTCCTTCCAGGCCTCGGTATAATTGGACGGAATGGTGATACACATGAGCGGCAAAAGCTGCCAGCGCGAAAGCGCGTGTCCTTCTAAGGAAGGCTGTGATTTTCTGTATTACGTGTTAATCAAAACAACCGCTTCAGAACATTAAAAGGGCTAACTGAGACCTCGTAGATCCTTGATTCTATACGAATCATATTAATCGGCAGAATTTGCAACGAAGACCTGCACTTTGCTATGCGCTCTGACGTTAAAGGGAGAATGGCGCATCACAAAAGAACCGATGCTAAAAAATCACTTAACCTAGTGCTATGCTAGACGTAAAGTCAATGCGAGTCTCCACCTAGAAGAAGCAATCCATATCTCAGGAACGTAGTCGATGGCGAAGTGCAAAGCAAATGACTCGTGGTGGAATCGCCATTCCACCACGAGTCACCTGGCGATTCCACCACCCAACGCCATTTTCTAAGGCGAGAATTCAACCCAAAATTCCCATATTCGGTTGTTGACGCCGCCACGCTTCATTTCACGTCCGGAGAGAAGGCTGAAGGCGCAGCCTCGGCCTCTATCAAGGACTTCCAGTAGTTACAGACATTCGAAGGCCTCAGAGGCAGTCCTCAGAGTAGGCGTGTCAATTTGGATTTCACTAAAATCACAGAATTCTTGCTGTTTCCAAAATTCGAGGGATCGAACATCGACTTCTTCGTTTAAAAGCCCATGCCTCGGCCAACTATTAACACCCATCAGAAAGTCTTTTTTGTTCAGCCTTTCCCCAAAGCTCGAACTCGTACGCGGACTTTGGTACTGCTTTGGCAAAGCACCAAAACGCAGTTGCAGTTTAGAAGGGCATGCGTTTGAAGATACCTTGATATAATTTGTGGCGGGCATAGACGATCGTCAGTGTCGAGTAAGCTAAACAATAAAGATTGGGAGATTCTAGCCAAACTGCTATTATTGTGACCTTCTTTATACACCTTTTCATGTCAAGCTGGGCGCTCTTATAAACAAGCTTGACGCTTTTGAAATCGAACTGAACATCTTCCAAATCAAAACGAGCGTCCTCAACACCCCCTAGAGACTCAGAGAAGGTTAAAATAACTTGTCGACTCAGAGAACGTCAAAATTTGTCGTACAAGCAAAATGCAGCACGACTTTCCCTGAAAAGTTTCTTTTCACCTACATTTAAAATTTTAACAGAAAATTTCAGTTAAAAAGAATGGTTTAAAGTTCCTTTTAGGCCGAAGAAACATGGAAGGCTGTTGGAGTGCTTAAAAAAATTATCGTGCCATGCACTTACCTAGCTCGTCACAATATTTCATTTGATTGACAACCTCTTCCTTCAACACGCAAGCAATTGCTGCCTTTTTGCACTTCAAAATAAGCACAGAATCGTTATTCTTTCTTGGAAAATAAAAATTTTACAAAATTTGAAATGGTGTATTCATTTTTGTGATTGAGTTATACAAGTTAAGATAAAATTATGGCGCGCCAAAAAATTTCAAAGAAAGGCATGCTAAATTTTCCTTAGAGAAAAATTGTTTTAACCTTCTAAGAACAAACCTACTTTTATCCAAAAAACGGTAGTACTGATTTGGAAGAGGCTCAGTTTAACTTCAGAGGCGTCAACCAGCTTTGAAAGCATTCAGTTTGGTTCGGGAAGTGTCCGTTTTGACGTGACAATTATTTATTTCAGCGGAACCATAACCGTCGTTTCTCCTTCCTTCTTGACGCCCATTTAATTTAGCTCTTCATAGATAAAATTGACCAGACTAATGACAAGAAATTTTTCGAACCTATCCTAGCGAGTAATGGGGCACACTTGTCTGCCTGTCTTGTCATGCTTGTCCTGTCTGTTTAGCAACAAAAAATGGAGAAAATTTGAAAATTAAATATTTTGTAAAGGCGACACATTGAAGTAGCCAACGAGAGGACTTTTGGGAATTTCCGAGCCAAGAGAGACCACCATGTTTCTGTTTCTTTTGCTTCTATAGCGGTGCCTCCTCCGACTAGGAAAGGTCCAAGTTTTCCATTCTCAAAGGTCGAAGATACCGACAGTGAGACGTTAATAAATGATAAAAAGATAAAGAATAAAGGTCGGCGTTGGTCAATCTGTTTTTGGCTTTCCACTTCTGCGGGAAATTGCGGGTCAGATTTTGGTACGTATTTAGAGGATAAAAGACAAAAGACAGCGTTACTCAATTGCTTTTGGGATGCGCCACGCAATCCACTTCTACGTGATGTTGTGGGGGCAACTTGAATGCCTATTTAGCCATACAATTACATTCGGTGGCCAGTCGATAAACAGGTCAGAGCTCTATTTTTCCCAGGTGAACCTGGTACACCTTCATGGAAGGCTTGGTCGGCCTGGGCGGCAAAATGTGAAGCGGGAACCTGGTATCGGCTGCATGCGACAGTCGGGACCTCCTCCGACTGTGCTACACGCGCCTTTGATAGTATTTGGTCCTCATAATGACTTTCGGTGGCCAGATGGATTAGTCAGGGCCTTAGGGCCCAGATAAGTCTGGTGTCAAGTAACCCCTATGCAGGAATGGAATGCCTAATAAGAAAGCCTGGTCAGGGAATTCGTGCCAGGAACCTTGAATCGGAGTGCACGCGACAGTCGGTGCCTCCTTGGACTGCGCTACCGCGCCAAGATTTCAATAAAGGGAATTATTCCGTCCTTTCAAAGAAATAGACGATGGTTCCGAGTGCAAGAAATTGCTCAACTATAAGGAAAAATGTGGTACATGTCGGAAGTACGCACCGCAGAGGTGCGGAAACGTGCGGCAATGTGCAAGAAAATGCGGTCGGCGTGCAGAAAGGTAGGAGCAACGGCGAGCTCCCACACCCTTGCGCTGCGTATTTCCGAACCGGAAATTTTGTTCCGAACCCACGTCTAAAGTTCTCACACTCCCTCCCCCCTCCCCGAAAGGAGGGAGGTTCTTGAGGGTCCCACGCAGACTTCTTGTCTTACGATAAAGGTGTTAGGGAGACCTTATCCCTAACGCGCTACGTATCCCTTCCCCAGCCGAAGCACTGCAGCAAATCAGTCGCTCTTGTTCGTCGTCCACACCTCCTCCTTAAGGAACCGGGGCTCATTTGGCGCGGGCCCATATGCGCCGCTGGCCAGCATACACATACATACACACACACTGCGAGGCAGGAGGCCTCGCTCTCCTGAGACAATCGGCCAAACTATAATCGGATTTGTCTCGTCGACACGGGGGCAACAACAGGAAGACGACCATCAGCCGGAAATCGCCCGCCAATAAATCACCGCCCAAAAATGGTCTGCCGGCGGAGGCGAATCCAGTGATTTAGTGGCACGGAGTGAGATTGACGGCTGGAGAGCAATCAACGACGTCATTGAAGCGGCCGTGTCCCTCTCGTCCCCTTCGGCAAGGCGCCGGCGACTTCGGCGACGAGTAGTCGCCGTCGTAGTTCTTGTTTTTCGGGAACGTGAGCGCGACGCTGGAATTCAGTGCCTAATACTGAAGTGCAGCGATGCATCGTCGAATGGGTCATGTCGACATCCCTCAGGGGATGGCTCGTGCGGGTGCGATGTCATCCGTCACGTCGCCGATGCCGGCGCCGGCCAGCATTCTGACGGCCACCGGTGGCGCTAAACCAATCTCAACGCTCTCGGCGACCTGCGATTCTGTCATCGCAAAACAGTAGATCTTCGACGACTCTTTGGTTGCAGAAAAACCGGAAAAAGCTGGTCTTGAACCAAGTTGCCCATCTGTAGAGCCAAATTTATAGCCATGTTATATATAGTAGGTTGGTAGGGCCTGAACGGAATAACTGACGAGTAGTGGACAAGAAGGGCTCCATGTTCCTTCCCAACGTCTGGAATAAAAACAGCTAAAATACACAAAAACGAGCTTTCCTAAGTTCCTCAATGATTAGGAAAAGTGCCCTTCTTTCAACTGTTCGTTGCTTCATGTTCTGTTGTCGTGTGCTTGTCGCGAAAAAAATACAACTTTTAAACGAAAAAAGGGAAAATAAGCTCATCATCGAATTAGAAGAAAGGCATTCCCATTAACTGAAGACTGTCCTTATGTGATCACTTATGAAAAGAAAGGTCGGCGCTCATCAAATCATCAGCATATGCCACACATTCCCCACCGGCGCTCTTTCTTGTGAAGGTGGTCTGAGGTCACGATTGTTCAAACGAGCCTCGTGCTGCACATATGAGTTCGAAAGAACTGGTGATTAATTTAAGCGCTAAATGTGTCACCAATAACGACTCCTACAGGCGATTGCTGCCTTTGGAAGCGATTAGCAGGTTAAATATGTAGATTCCAAGCATATGGAAAGAAATTTAATGAGAGTTCCTCGAATCGAGGATCACAGTTTGGCTCCCGCCCAGGTCAACCAAGCCATATATCTATCTCCCTGGAGAACTGTGATTTGGTACGAGATAGTCGAGAAAAAAACCAAACAGCACTAACATGTTCACTAACTGGCAGCAAAAAGTATTTGTAAAACAAAAATACACCTCAATCGACGTCACGAAATCCAGCAGAGGTAGAACCTCCAAAAAAGGGAAAGACTGACGCCGACCCTTCTACTCATATTCTTTGGGTAAACACCTATGACCTTCAAACTGTAATAGAGCGGCCACTGCAAGAAAATCCGCACATTTTCCTAAAGGCTGTAGTCATCGAAGGACAGTACTCAGTGGTCTTGGTTACGACTCTTTCTTTTTGACTTTTTTGAGATCTGGCGCCAGGTATCTATTGTACAAATGTTGATCCACAAATGAGCTAGTATAGCAAGAAATTTGCGTAAAGTTTCCTAGGCTTTTTTCTAGGAAGAAGGCTAAAAGTAGGAATTGGACCTTCATCCTCTGGCATCCAAGCATTATGTGCCTTCAAACTACCGGAGCCCCACCCTGCCTTCTGTCAGCTTTAGAGGATCAACCGCCTTTAGGAAGGGTTGGTAGTTCCTGGTTTCCTTAAAATGTAGCTGCTCTTTAGCGGGGACGAATCAGGGACTGAGTCAGCGTCGTGCAAAGGGTTATATGTTAATTAGAAGTTAAGCCAGGCAATCTCCAATGAATTGGATTCGCTCCGCGTGGTGTCATCTGACAGCAAATAGACTCTTCTTTCGACACTTCAGCAACACGAAGCCAACGAACGGCTCTGGGGAGTTCGTACCTGTTCAGTTGAAGTGTAAAAATACCGCAGATAATTAGCGGCGGCGCATTCCAAGAAAAGCTATTGACGACACCGTGTGTTTTCCTTACCATAGATGAATCACGTGGGAAAAGCATCCGGGCGCAAGCGTGACGTGCTCTGCTAGGGAAAACCATGGTCGAGTAGGTGTACACCGCCTTGAACGTGAAATGTCTACCATTTGCAAAGGCATGATCCAGCACAAAAGAAATGTCAAGTTGGGGGTAAAGGGAAGGCAGTGAAGTGTAAAAGTGTATCTTCTGGGGCAACGGGTAACATCTCGACCGTGTTAAAGCAGTTGTCAGTACGAACACCATCTAGTCCAAAGGTTTGTTGATAATTGGCCTGATACACAAAAACGCGAAATTTAGATCATTTTTTTTAGTTTCCTCCCAAAGGTGGATAAAAACATCGAGTAAGCATAGTCAACGAAAGATAATGTCGAAGCTGACCAATCACTTCGCGGATGCGCCACGTATTTTTCATGTACAGGCATATTGGATGCATATTTGGTCACAAAAGGACAAGTGGTGGCCACTGGACAGTTGGAGGACTTGGTTGGCTTGGGTGAGACCCTAACAGCGCACTTCGTGAGCCCTCGCCTCTTCCAGATACCCCACCTGTACCTACACGCAGCTTGCTTATGCAAAACGAAAACAGTTCGAAATGGGCAACATAAGACACTCAGAAAGGGAACAGAGACGATATAGCGGAGGAATGCGCCAAGTATTCTACTCCTGGGATTCACACATAAAATGAAGAAGAAGGCGAGTAATAGGTCTCAGGATGTAACGTTTCCCTTGCGTCACCGCAACAGATTTAATTCGGTTTTACATATTGGGCCAGAATCCACGTTCTAGAGTTCCATGTGCAAGCAGCTCAGCTTTGTTAACAGCCGCGATTTTAAGCTATCAATTAATTGATGAATTAATCGACTAATAAAGATTGCCGGAAAAGACTGCGAAAACTAAGAGGCTATCGCCTTTTTAAAACGTTTTAGCATTATTGCTTGTTCTGAACGCGCGAATGGTCAACCAAGATAGCGACACTGCTATGTGGACTGATTCTAAGTAGTATAGCCCTCAAGCACAAGGACAAATGATAATGGACAGCGTTAACTAATCATTTTGGGATGCGCCACGCATTCCACTCAGCAATGTCGTGGAGGCAATTTGGATGCGCCTTTGGTCTATACAATGACTTGCGGCGGTGGCCAGCCGATGAATAAGTCAGTGTTCTATCTTCCACAGACAAGCGTGGAATCGACCCTCGATGGATAGAAGGGTTGGTTGGACTGGACGGGGAAGTCGAACCAGGAACTGACACCGGGTGTACGCCTCTGGCTGCGCTCCACGCGCATTAATTTGGAACACTTTCTTCCATAAACCCTGCGCGAGACTGACTAGCATGTCAACTATAAGCTTCATAAAGGTTTCCTGGTGTAGTAAAAGCTGTGGATAATGGTAGGTTTTAACACACTTGCTTAAGCCTGGAACGGCTGGTAGAGAGGCTATATGTTACTACTCGGATGTTTTATTGCGATCAAAACTCTTAGCCAGGCAGGACTCGAACCCGCGTCTTCTGCTTTCCGGGCAGCGATGTTCGCCTTACACCACCGGCGCTGTTTGGCCGCAGAGCGTGTGCTTCTTCCTTTCGAAGGATTAGTTCTCTGGATGATCTCTGTTTTAAGGATTTTATTATTTGTAGATCCGACTCTCCGAAGAAGTCAAAGGCGCCAGAAGGTAAGCAGAACTAAAGCACCATAACTTCGTGGTCGAGGGATCAGAGAAGACTACATCTGAATAATGGATGCAAAGATGGGCTGGTGCAGCGCAGTCGGGGGAGATGCCTACTGTCGCGTGTACCCGATACCAGGTTCTTGGTTCGGATTTTCTGCACAGACAACCAATTCTTCCATACCTCAGGGGTCGGTGAATTGGCACAAGACTTGTCTGGGAAGAACAAAGCGCTAAACCCGTTCATCGACTGGCCACCACAATTCATAGTATGACCAAATACGCATTCAAATCGCATCCACGACATTTTGTAGAAGTAGACTGCGTGGAGCACACCAAAAGGGAATGGGTAACGCCTCCTTTGTCCTTTACTCTTTAATATAGGATTTCCGACTCACTGATGGAAGCCAAGGCGCCAAAAGGTATGCAGACGTAATGCACCATAAAGTGGTGGCCAAAGTATCATAAAACTCTTTGTATTAATCTGAGTAATATGCAGATGCCAACGGCTAGTGCAGCGCAGTCGGAGAGGCGCCGTTTGTCGCGTGTCTCTTGGATCGATTCGAGATTTCGGTTCCTACCCCATGCCGTTCATCACTGCGAGATTGCTGAATTGCTACCGCACTTGTGTGAGACGTCAAACACTGGCTTACCCATCTGCTGTTCATTGTTTAGGTCAACAAGTAGTCAAGCTGCTTCCACGAAACCCACAGAAATAAAATACGTGGCGTATCCCAAGTAGAGTGTCGAACTTTATTTTTATACTTCTACAGCACGCCAAGATTTACCTAAAGCATAACCTAAACGAAATGCAGTTTTTACTGTTATCGGACCTATTTAATTTGCGGAGAAATTGATAAAATCAGTACTTTCGATCACTAGCTTCCGGCACGTAAAAACCTGGGGAATAAGCCGTGTATTCGACAATTTCTATCGTTGTAGTTGGTCGGCGCAGTGGTATGAAGCAGAAGTTTTAAGCAATGACCACTGCTTCGCTCCATCTTATAAAAGTATGGCTAATTCTGTCATATTTTTATGGGATTTGTTAGCCTGCATAGATGAGGAGGTAAACAAGGCCCGACCGCGAGTGCCCACGAATGCGAAAATGTGGACAGACTATAAGATCAGATTTCTACTAGCACCGACTGACCCAGCAAGCTGCCCAAAAAAGCCTTCTCAGGACGTTATATGAACGTCGGCCGGGGTTCTATTACAGCGAGAACATCGCATGCGAAGAGGTCGGTGCCCACTCGAATAAGATAGGAGAGCAAAGACTGAGCGCCAGCACTTCAGGGCTGATCTTCGAGGTGCTCGAGACATCCTTAAGCAGTCAGCGAGCAGATCGCCCTCTCAAAAACCAAGTCCATCAAGGCAGTCTTCCGAAGAGAGATCGGAGAACGCTTTGGCCGACGCCGACTGACCTGTAGTAGCGCAGCAGATCGTCGTGCAGGCGGTACGTAACCGGGATGTCCGACCGCCGGAGCGTCTTGAAGTTCTCCGGGAGCAGGTAGTCGTTACGGCCGAACGCACGCCGAATTCGTTCCATCGGCAGCTCCCCGTCATGGCTGGCGGGAGCCGATTCGTCGCCGCTGACGGTATGGTTGACGTCGGAGCCCGTCGACGACGGAGGATCACCTCCGTTGATGCGCGTCCGGTGAGGTGAGCGTGGACCACGGCGAGCGAGCTGAAACAAATTTCGTCTTCTCGAACTGCTGCCTGTAAACATTTGCGACACAAAAAACGCGTATTGTCTCAAAGAAATCATCTGCTTCCCGTACTTTACTTAATCATTTAGTACGCAAGGCTTAGCCAGCGACTCGAAAACTGGCAGCAATGAATCTGTGTGGCATTTAATTGCCTTGACCTTGGCAATAATCGTCTTCTAATTACGCTCTCCTACGAAAATGAACCTGCCCCGTATTGAATTATTTGTAGAATAGAGTAGAATAAATGAATAGAGCTACGAATCAGGAATAGAATACGAAAACTCACGTTGCTTTGAGTTCCTGCATGTTGTGATCACAAAATATGCTCCCAGATATAGTAGCTATCTTTATACTCATCCATATCTTTTATCTTGACGAAAAAATTCATAGTGCTTTATTTGTACTCATGGTCCAGCATCCCCCCCCCACACCGGAAGACTGTAATATTCCATCTCTACTTTGAATTGGACACTTTCCTATTTGAAACCGGACGATCTTAAAAATAAGCTGAGTATTCTTCAAACCAAACTAGATGTACAGGGACTCACAAAAAATGTCTACACTGTTTGAAAGGTGATAACGTTGCTCACAGTAAAGGTGCTGAAGAAGTCAAGGGCTCACATGAAAGCTTAAGAAAGTAAAAATTTTCCGACATATGAGAAGCATGCAACGCGCCATGCACTCGTCTGAAATTTTCCATTTTGTACTCGATTGGTTGTGTTTCGCATGAGTACTTGCTATAATTTCTTCACAAGATGGCCGTATCACTTGTTTTAAAGTTCAAAACTTAAAATCACACTACGGCTCGCAAAAAATGCAGAGTATTCTAAAAATGCTGGTACAGTTTGAAGGGTTGTAGCATTGCTGCTAGTTAAGCTTTTGAAGTTGTTTGAGACATAGGAAGGCAAATGATAACGAGATTTCTGTGGCGTGCGAGTAGTCAAGGGTGCGCCATGCCCGTGTCTGAAATCTTTCATTTCTGACTTGATTGATTGTGTATTGACTGAGTGCTTGTTACAATCCTGTTAGGACTTGGCCAGATTAACTTACGCTGTGCTTCTTTTAATGTTTTCCGTTGCCCAGATGCTGCAGTTATGCCGATTAACCTCTCCATTCAGCTTGAATGTTGCGTCATCAGTCCACAGAATTTGTCTTGGAAATTCGTATGTCACGTATCTTTCACGTGATTGCCAAGATCTAAACGTTAAAAGATGCAAAGCACAGGTTAGTGTGGCCAAGTAGTAGCAAGATTGTAACAAGCATTCATCTCATGCGTAATCAATCGAGGATGAAATGCAAGGTTCCAAGCGGGGCATGGTGTGATCTTGACCATGTATTTGCATGCCACAGTAATCTCGTTGCCCTGCGCTTTCATGTGAATCTCCAACATCTTCAAAAGCTTCATTAGCAGTATTGCTAGAACTTTTCAAATAGTTTTTACGATAGTCTGCATCTTTCATAAGACATTATGTGTTTTTAAGTTTTATATCTCGAAAGGAGCGCAAATCATTCCATATAACCACTTTGTGAAGAAATTTTAGCAAGTATTCAAGTACAAAACAGTCGATTGTAAAATGCAAGGTTTCAGACGAGTGCATGGCGCATTTCATACTTCTCATACGTCAGAAAATTCTCATTTTCATTAGCTTTCCTATGAGCCATCAACTTATTCAGTACCTTTACTGTTAGCAAAATTACCACCTTCCAAACAGTATTTTTAAGTACAAGTTGCCAGCTGCGTGAAAGGCGTTCCTCGCACTCTGGTTCAGGGTCGGCGAAGACTTTTTCAGGTTTCCCACTGTGAGAGACTTTTGTTATAAGAACTTACAAGGCCCAGAAGCAGGAGTGAAATGCAGCAGCCTATGTACAAGGCGTACATCAAATGTTACTTTGCGGCGAGATTCCAGGGTCAGTGTACCAGAACATGTCATTTATTTATTTATTGATTTATTAGTTTCACATTAGTTTCTAATTGAAGCTTTTGGTATACACTAGTATAAGAAGTTACCTAAAGTTCGAAGGAGAAGTTTGCGAGTAAAGTTGTTTTGCACCTTCTCCATTCTATGTATGTGCTGAAGGAAAAAGATCAGCTCTAATGGGAGAGGCATCGCAAAACTGCGGAATGAATATGGCAGGATGATCTTCCCTAAACTAATTTAGTGTTTCGCCTCTTTTAAAGCGTTAATTTTCAATTTTAATGCAGCCGTCCAACAGACAAAGTGAGACGGCCCTCCTAAAAGGATCCCGAAAAAATCAAATCCAATCAAAATTTCAAAATCGATCTTAACGAACTGTGTCGTGAATGCACTTATGGTTAGCCGCTATTGATGAAGGATCGGATATGCACGAAGTGTAATGAAGGCAGCTACATCAGTGTAATGAAGGCAGCTACGTCACTGAAGCAAAGCTGACACAAGAAATCAGAAAAAAAACATCTCGCCTGCACAGAGGCTTCTAGAGGTAATTATTAAACGAAACAAGCTCCACAAGTTCATGCAGTAAGAGTCACGTCGGCTGTGCATAATTTGTCATCTGAGTGTCTTCATCTACCACTCGCCGAACAAAACACACACTTCGGTAAAACCGAAAGCTTCTGCCGTCTTACTATGGAGGTCAATAAACGTCCCGTGGCAATTTTAAAAGTGACCTATTGAGGGTTGTGGGGGATTGTATGAGAAGCACCGCAGTGGTTTTCAAACTTCCTGGGTAGGTCAAAAGTTTGTTAGTTCGAATGCTCCCCCATTTATTCAAGTGCTTTACTACAGGACTTTAGATAAGAGTTGTTGGTACCTTAGCAGGCCGGGTAATTTGTACAATTTTGAAAGCGCATCAAAAGTGAGATGTCTTTTTAAAATCGATAGTTTAAACCCTTTTCGTGAAAAGCGAAAGGCACGATCTTCGTGTTCTAGAGCTTTATGGCTAAACTTTCGGAAACACTTAAATCGATAATCGTGTGCTATACTACAAAGAATTGATAAATCTAGCACTGAAGTACTGACATAACGTTCTTCGAGATACAGAGCCACGGATATCCTTCCTCAGAGTGAACGACCGACTTGAAGAATAACCCTAATTACTTCTCCATAATACATATAGCCAAGGTTTGAGGCACAAAAAGCCAAGCCGCCTCCTTGTACAAGAAAAAGAAAGAATTTCCTCTAATCTGTACTCTGGGGCCATGACGGATATGGGTGCCAATAGCGACCTCTTTGACGGAAGAACACCATCAAGACAGCTACACAGACCGATTACAAACAATAACACAACAATATTTAAAAAAGAATTAGCTTCCTGGAACCGTCGCGAAGTTTCTAGGGCATACAAAGAGGATCGCTTTTGGCTTTTCATAATCTTTTGGTGGTACAGTTCACAAACGAATCCAGAAGGCAAGCTGATAAATTATAGCAGAATATAGCAGAATAAGTCGACGAGAATCTGGGAACAAAGCACGAAAATCTTCTAAAAATACCGTGCTCTGGTAAGTAAGGAGTTCTTACCCATCCGAACGTCAACTTTCATATGACACCTCGTCAACTGTCATATGATACGTGTAAGAACTGTAGGATTTGGACTTGAAAGACTCTGTTATGCAGCTTTGTCTACAAACATACTATACACATTTCACAGCGTTATTTTCTCGAGTTTCTAAGAAAACGTAAAGAGTAGAAATCTCACCGTGTTGAAGAGGATGTCAGAAATGTTTTATGACGACACTTCGCAAGGTCTAACTGTCCACTAGTTCACAACAAGAAATTTCTCATCAAAGGCCTTCTGGCCTGTACTGGCAGAGAAGCGAAAATAATTTTTACTTAAATTGAATTCTGGCCGATATTGTGATGAATTGGTTTTAAAACCGAAAACGGCGGAAATTTCCGGTCCTCACTAATATAATATTGACGTGAATCTTCACTGACCTCGTTTTTCCGGCTTTCCGGCTTCCGGTTCTTCTCGTTAAATACTATCGATTCTCAGTACATATATTGATATTGCTGAATCTCACATCCCAGACAGTGTTCCCATTCTTTTGGGAATACTCTTCTTCATGCAACACAGTGATGTGACATGAAATCAAACAGAACTCCATTCCCCCAAGGATTTTCAAAGTGACGCTATACGTGCCACAGCCTTTTCAGGCCTAAAGTTCAGTCGATCCCATTGCTTTTTCGACGACGTAAAAACGTCAATCGTTTACGGACTAGGATTTGCAACGCAAACGAATAAAGAAATGCTGGGCTGAAGCTTCAGAAGGATGATGGATGATGCTAAGACCGTAGTATTTCATACGTGTCTAATTTTCTTAGAGAATTTCTAATCTTCTTTCTATGACAAATTTTCCAACTAGAGAGCCTTTTTAGGGGCCTTATTCATCAACGACTTACAGCAATTTAACAGAGAAAATCACAGCCGAAATCCCAAATAGAGCAGCTTATTAAGCGATATGGTGAGCGATAAGCCGCGTTATCTAAGTTTTCCGCTGTGAATTCTCTGTTAAAGTTATGTAACTCGTTGATGAATCAACCAGGCTGTGATACTACGACCTACAAGAGTCTGCTTACCTAAAATTCCACTGAAGGTCTAGTTTTCCCACTTACAGGCACTTGGCACCTTAGGAATCTCAACCTATTCATGGACTTTTTTGATCTATCCTAAAGAGAGGAGCACCCCTTGAGAAGCAAAACAAACACACAGCATGGCCTCTTATGGCTAGGAAATTGCAAGGGAGGGTTCTTTCATAGGCTAATTCATTGTGTCCCCCTTGCAAATTAATCTGTTTCCCATTTTAACTCCGTTTTCAAACGGACAGAATGACGTAACCCCACCCCACTAGAATAGATCCAACTTCCTTTATTTGACATTTTTTTACTTCAAACTTCTGCTGGTTCGCCGTAGACTTCTTTAGATTGCATGACCTTCATTTGGATGTTTAAGCTCCTAATAATTGGACCCGTTTGTTTGTATTTCATTTTCCTTCACTTATTTGCACTCTACATATTGTGCGCACTATACTACACGGATGCGGCGTAAACAAGTAAGCACATCCCATCTTATGCGCGTAATTTCTATGTGATTTGATGCGTGATTTCCGATATAAATAAACAAATAAATAAATAGAGCGAACCAATGTGATGCCTCAACTCCATGATCGGAAAACGACACGAACTTACCCGGTGATGGGCTTTATCGCGACGCACTACCGGTCCCATACAGGCAGCAAACCCCGCCAGAAGGAGTAGGCCCACGCATGGCTGGATCATCTCCACATCACCTGCATTCATACGGGTTTCGGAAGTAAAATAGGAGCGCGAGTTATCGAAACAATGGCGAAAACTCGAACAAAACACGCACAGCGACGGCGGGCCTGCAGGCCTAAGCTGGGGCCTAGATTCAGAAGTGGCCCGTTGGCTCGGCACCACTGAAGTCGCCGATTCGCAGGTTCATCGGAGCGGAGAGCAACAGGGGGATGCTCTTTTCAGGGCCATAGATAGCTGCGAGCGACGGTGAATTGTCGCCCGTCGTTACCTATGCCGAAAGAGGGGTGGCGCACATATCTATAGTCTTATATCTACGTCTGCAGAAATCTTCTGACGTCTGACCTACACCATAAGCGGGCAGATCGATGGCGCGGCAAGTTGGAGAAGAGGAAGAGGAAAAGAAGAGGAGGATATCGGTGGCATTCCGACAACAAACAAAAGAGGAGAATGCCGGCCCGCCGCTGCAGCCGCCCCGGATGCGGCTGGAGGCTTCTTCGACGCCCAAAACATGCCCCGCGTAATGATAAATGTCGAAACTGACAAGCCGAGCTGCTCGCGCTTCTTCTGGATGTCGACGACCCCTCGGCGAAAGCGGTCCGGGACATATCTGTGGCCGCCATATCGTTCTAGGACGGGCAGCATCCTCTTCAGCACTCTCCGACCATATCAAACTAGCCGGCAAGTGTTCGCCGGCGCAGCAGCTCAACCGTGACTAACACATGAGGGGGTAAGGCCTTGCACTTGACGCTGGTTTAGCTTGAAGACCAGAACAACGAGGATTTTTTCTCAACACTCTGGATACAGACTCCGTGACGGCCACGAATGCGGATCCTGCGAAGCCGGAGAATAACGGCCGGCCGGTCGGCTACAAGTTTTCTCCGAAGTCGATATGATATAGCTATGTTACCCGAATGTAGGCAGCTGGAAGAAAGGCGTGGCGAAGGAAGCCGAATAAGGGGCGGGTCCGCTGGGACAACGCCTCCAGTATGCGAAAACCCTTTGACCGACAGGAATCAGCAGCGCCAAGCGGAGGCAGCCGAGTATGAGTGAAGGCTGACGGAACGGGCGAGATGGCTGCTCGAACTGGGAAGAAGCTCAACTTGGTGGAGCAGAATTCAAGCGGCTTCTTCTGAGGGGCTTCGAATTTACAATGGATAAGAGCAGAACAGGCGTTGGCGTCCCTTAACATTCGACATTCTCTATTCATATCGAATGGGTAGAAACATCGTGCTTTTCAGTGCAGAGCTAGCTTTACGAATTTTGAAAGCAAAGCTCTTCCAAATCGAAATAACCTTCAGGCAACTACAGACTCAATAAGATGGTTAGAATAGTTTTGAAAATTTGGTATAACTTTCTCTGAATTTTTTTGTTTACCTGCCCTAACAAATGTCGCAATTTTATAAAATTTGTTACAGCAAAGAAGCAAGCGCATTAAAAGATCAGATCGCGCCACGCACTGAAAAAGTTGACTGCAACCTTTATTTCGTTGATAGTTTGCATTTATTTTGACTAAATTCTTGGCAGACTAAACCAACTTATCATTGCATTCCTCACTATCAGCTTATGTATAATCATGCGCTCGTGGTCTCCTTGTATCAGTGCTTCTGAATGGCTAAAAGCACGGAAGTTTGGCCAAATTGCGATGCACAACGGCATCATGCTGTCCTTTCTTCTGCGTAAAATAATTGTTAACTGTTCGACTTGTTTTCCATGGTCCTGTTTAATGTGCGCACCTTCGTGCAGCTATAAATGAATAAATAAATAAAATGTCGCTTAAACCATCGAAGAGAGGATGCGTTTTTTTACAGCTGTGTTTGTTGTGTCGTAAACGGGTGTCAAATCCAATACAAGCAGAAATTCTGCTATCAATCGAATAAAAATCGCGACGTCTTTTAACAGGGCACGGCAACAATCTCTTTTTCTAGCACTAAAATGACCGCCTTTTTGCTTTTCAAAACAAGCTTTGCACAAAAAATATTCTTACCTTTTTGGAGAGTCTCTAGTTTAATGTGGAAAAATCTCATTTCAATTTGAAAGAGTTCGCTTTGATTTCAAAAGTCTTACAAGGGAGGTCAATGAACGTCCCGTGGCAATTATAAAAGTTGAGGGTTGTAGGGGATTGTATGAGAAGCACCGCAGTGGTTTCCAAATTTCCTGCGGACACTTGGGTAGGTCAAAAATTGCAAAAAACCGTTTCACCTCAGTGCGAGCCGATAAAGCAATACTAACGCCTAGAACTGCCATGTCGTGGTTAGAATGTAACCTGCAAAAGGTTTGGGGCTGGAACGGTAGCGGAATTGCAGCGATTTCACAATTTGCTTGTTACTGGTACAGTGACCGAAGTGGGACCTTGAGGTGCGTCGTTCACCACGGACGTAGCAGCGGTCGGATGGCCGAGTGGCTGTGGGGGCCGAGCTTGCGGGAAAACCAACGGGGGTTGGGGTTGGGGTCCGGCGGCGCTGCTACTGCATTGACGGTCTTGCTCCATCCGTTTTTGTCGATATAAAGTGTATATTGACCACGGTAGTGTACCATACTGACATTATAACTTTATTTTAACCTGGATGATACGTTATAAGCACAAAAATGGACACCCAAAGCAACAGCGTTCATAGTATATAATTCGATTGGCCATTGAGGAGGAGCAGGCGACCTTTCTTTGCCTACCAAATAGATAACTTCAGAACTCCAAAAATCGAGGAAAAAATTACTAATCTATTTTTGTTTATTATTTTTATTTTTTATTATTTATATTTATATTTTAATTAATTAATTAACTATACTTATGCTTGATTTTTTCGACCCCTATTCGACCTCTGGAGAGAAAGTATAACAGTACCAATCTGCCTTCTTCACCCTCAACCAACCATATTGCAAATGATCTCACGGCCGTCACATACAGCAACCTTCTCACTGTTGCAAGGAGACGTAATACCACCCACATCATTGTCGTCGTCCGGCTAACAGGCTACAGCCCCCCCCCCCCTTCGTTCAAGTCAAGCTAACATCGCGAACGAGAGAACGTCAATGCAATAAGCATCAAACAAAAAACTACCGATTCATCCTGATCAGCACAATCAATATCACACCATACATAGCATTTTGAAGTATGCCCCGAAACGCATCTGCTATGGCGGTCTCCCTATGAGTAGGTGAGAGTAGTCGGGAGGAAGGCAGTTAGCAAGACAACCAATAACTCGGCACGGAGAACACATTGTATTATACAATTGATATTGGGTCGAGGGTGGGGGGTGTCGTATAGTGTGTCGAAGGACAATAACAACAATCCATCAAATATAAATATATACATCAATTAAATGATTAAAATAAAAAATCAATGATATGTAATTAATACATATTAAATAAAATATTAAATAAATAAATAAGTGAAAAATAAAGATAAATCTTTTTTATCCATTTTTCCAATCTCTCTTCGACTTTTGGAGTCATGAACTAGTGCTAACAGGCCCACTGTCAAGGCCTAGCGACGACGGTCAAGATAAAGAAAATTATCTATTTTCTAGTTGAGACAGGCCCTGGAATGCTACCGAGGAACTGCGAAGAAAAGTCGCCTGTTCTCTCATTCATGATGTTAGCTTGACTGAACGAAGCGCAGGCTGTAGCCAGCTAGCCGGACGATGACAATGATGTGGGTGGTACTACGTCTCCTTATAACAGTGAGGAGGACGCTGTATGTGAATGCCGTGAGACCACTTGCAATATGGTTGGTTAAGGATGAAGAAGACATATTGGTACTGTTATACTTTTATATTTTCTCTCCAGAGGTCGAAGAGGGATCGAAAAAAATCAAACATAAATATAGTCAATTAACTGATAAAAATAAAAATAATAAATAATACAAATAATAAATAAAAATAAAATATTAATTTTTTCCTCGATCTTTGGAGTTCTGAAGTTATCTATTTTGTAGGCAAAGGTAAGTCGCCTGCTTCTCCTCGGTGGCCAATCGAATTATGTACTATGAACGCTGTTGCTTTGGGTATTTATTTTTGTGTCTGTATCGTATCATCCAGGTTAAAATAAAGTTATAATGTCAGTATGGTACACTACCGTGGTCAAGATACACTTTTTAACATTCTAACTACGACATGGCAGTTCCAGGCGTCAGTATTGCTTTAACGACCCGCACTGAAGTGAAACGGTTTTTTGAAATTTTTGACCTACCCAGGCGTCCGCAGAAAATTTGAAAAGTACTACGGTGCTTCTCATACAATCCTCTACAACCCTCAATAGGTCACTTTTAAAATTGCCACGGGATGTTCATTGACCTCCCTTGTTAGGCAAATAAGAGTCCAATTTCATTGTAAAAATGTCCAATTCGTCGTGAAAATGTCACATATATCCTAGCGCTAGGACTTCCATGGAGGCAACTTCTTCTTCTTCTTCTTCTTCTTCTTCAGCGCTTGTCCCGCTCGGTCGCGGGGTCCGCTCTTCTGGTGTCATGACGCCACCTTTCCCGGTCCCGCGTTTGACCAGGGTGGCCGCCAGTTACTTTCATGTCCGTGTGTAACGTATCCGACCAACGCTGCTTCTGGCGTCCTCTAGGCTGCTTTCCTGTTACCTCAAAGTTAAGGCCTATCTTGCAGACGCTGTCTTCCTTTCCACGCAGAACGTGGCCGTACCACCGCAAGCGAGCTTCGCGCATCTTGTCAGCTATCGGCGCGACACCAAACTTCTGCCGAGTAGCATCATTCCTGATGCGGTCCATACGGGCGACTTCAGCCGTCCAGCGCAGCATCTTCGTCTCCATGACGCTGAGGTGCGTTTCAACTTCCTTAGTGGCAGGCCAACGCTCAGCGCCGTACATCGCTACCGGCAGCACGATTGTTCTGTATATTCTCGACTTCAGGTGCTCTGGTATCTTCCTATCGCAGAGCACGCCAGTCAAAGAACGCCACTTGGACCAAGCTGCACTCACGCGTTAGTTCACTTCAACCAACAGACCGCCGTCAGACGCTATTGCTGATCCCAGGTATTTAAATACCGAAGTGCGTGCAAACTCAGTGCCGTCAATCTTTATGGAGCCGGACTCGTTCACGTCAGTCGTTAGGTACTCGGTCTTCTTGACGTTTAATTTGAGTCCGAACATCGCCAGGCGGTCGCACCAAGCTTGCACCTGCCGCTCGAGATCGTCTTTATTTTCGCAAGCGAGCATCACATCATCAGCATAGAGCAATGTCGTGTCCATGGGACAGGCTTCTGAAGAGCAATCGTAATGGCATCCATGACGACAACCAAGAGGAGTGGAGAAAGCGCAGAACCCTGGTGCACCCCAACATCGATGGGAAACTCCATTGAGGTTCCAGCTGCAACTTGCGCTCTACGCTTTGGGCAAGAGTAGAGCATCCGCACCCACTCTAAATTTCCTCAGATACGTTGTGTTATCGTGAAGCGTACCATATAACCTCACGCGATAGCGGTCGAAGGCTTTCTCCAAGTCGAGAAAGGCCATATGCACCGGCTCCTGTCTCTCGCAATGCTTCTCCACCAAGAGGCGAGCGGCGTGTATAGCATCAATGGTCCCACAACCAGACACAAAGCCGGAGAGTGTTCGGAGAGCCTAACGATTTCACGAATTCGTCTATCGAGGATTCGCTTGAAGATCTTCATGCTGTGCGAAAGCAAGCGAATCGGACGGTAATTGAAGCTGTCCGCAAGGCTGCCCTTCCTCTTCCAAATCGGAATCGTCGTACTGTTGTGCCAACACTCCGGTACTTTCTTCTGCTTTACTACCTGGTTGAAGAACTCAGCCAACCACTCAGCAGGATACCAGAGCTTCGACTTTCGAACAGTGGCTGCCAGATTATCCGGTCCTGTCGCCTTGCATGGCTTCATCTTCTTCAGAGCCGCTTCTGTTTCCTCCACGGTGATCTTGTGAACGGGACCGTGAACTGAAGCCACAGAAGGAATGGCCGGATGAGGAAATTCCATAGTGGAAATTTCCTCAAAGTAATCACGCCATCGCTTCAGCGCCTTTTTGCGGTCTGCAAGAAGATGGCCGCTCTCATCAGTGATGCCAAAGAACTTTTCAATGTCCTCGGTTTGGCGATGTCGGGTCTTAGCAAATCGGTACAAATACCGCTCACCATCGCGCGACTCGAGCTTTCGGTAGACATCACCATAATGAGTGGCTCTCGCACAGCCACTGCTTTCTTTGCAGCTTTCTTCGCTTCTTGGTACTTCTGCCAGTTGTCTGCTGTTCTGTCACCGAGAAACACATGATACAGCGACTTCTTCTCTCGAACCTTCGTTTCACATCGTCCGTCCACAGCCGTGTCTGCTTGTCGAGGCTCGTCAAGGCTTTGTTGCGAGGAGTTCCAACCTTGCAGCTTGGCGTATCGCGTCGGTCGCTTTCTTCCAAGTTTCATCGACCGTTGTGACTTCCGGTAACCGTACGCGAGAAATCACAGCTGCTTTCATTCACCACCACTTGATTCTCGCAGCACCGCATCGCTCAACCAGCTGCACCCTCGGAGAGGTGATCTTAAAGGTGCAGTCAAGCGTTTGATGCTGCGGGGCGATCGTCTCATACGGCACGATCTTCGCGTCTGTGACAATGCTTCGGTCGCGCTCCTTTACAACGACAAAGTCTATCTGAGACTTGGAGCTGCACCTATAGTATGACATGAGGTGGGAGTCGCGTTTTCGGAAAACGGTGTTCACAATTGTGAGATTATGCGATTCCGCATACTCAAGAGTACGCTCACCATCGGGGTTACGAGATCCTTATCCGAAACCACCATGACATCTGTGCCCGTCCTTCGCAGCACCTACGTGCCCACTAAGATCACCAGCGACATCTTTCGGCGGTACCTCTGCTGTGTTCTCCTCAAACAGGCTCCAAAACTCTTCCTTGGCCTGATCGAAGCAGCCACTCTGCGGAGCATACGCTAGAGGAAGTAATAGAGTCGCTCCTTCGCGGCCACAACGATCTTCATCAACCGATCGTCATAGCGTTCGGCGCCTACAATCGAGTCACGAAATCGTTCGGAGACGACTATTCCGACACCATTGGTGGTCCTGGGACTTCCACATAGAACGGCCTTGAAGCCACGTCCTATGTCCCTTGACTTGCTGCAGGACCACCTCGTCTCCTGCACCGCATAGAAATCAATTCTTCTACGCTCCGGTGTTTCAAGCAACTCGCACGAGCGTCCCGTCAACGTACCCATATTCAGTGTTGCTACCTGCTTACGTTACGGGACTTTCTGACTAGCCCAGTTGCCCTCTGCCGTCCTCGCATCAGGGACCCTCGCATGCTTTCCACACTCGCCGGACTCTGCGAGTGCACGTCGGCTCCGGCGGACGCCGTAGCACAATCTCGAAAAACATGACTCATCATACACCATGTGATGTGACAGAAGTCTTTGTAGGCCGGCCTGTCACAAGGGCCTGTCGCCTGTATTCGAGTGGCCGTGCTTAGCTTAGCTCACAAAGCGAGCAGTTTCCAGTGGCACCACGTGGAGGAACGGACATCGCCACCTTCCATGGAGGCAACTACATATTTGTTTGAAAATCAACATGTTTGTTGATTCTGATTCTAGAAGCTCTTTGGAGACAAGCGGAGTGCTAAAGCCACCAATTTTTATCAGACAGTAAGGAAAAAGAGAGAGGACGGCGTTGGCTAAGCCTTGTCTGGAATGCGCCTTGTGTCCTACGTTAGCGCGGTGGGTAAACCGAAAAGCAACCTAGTGTTTCATCCTTCCGAGACACTTCTTGTACCAGTTTACTGCCGATGGAAGGAAGGAACGCTTTGTTGGGGTGTCCCGGACTCGATCTTCAAATAAGGGTGCGCGCGACAGCCGGCGTTTCTTCCGACATCGCAAAAACCATGCGCCCTGTAGCCGACGTACTTCGCGCATCTAGCTAAGAGCAACGGGGTGAAGTCCCGTTTTTTACATCGGCCACTGGGTCGTCCAAAAATGGAAAAGAATTTGTCGCCTGGTAAACCCTTTCCAGCTCGCAGCGGGCTAGAGAGGAATATAGACCAGCATGTTAACGCGTGTGCTGAAGAAACTCTGTCCCGCATTTCGGTCAAAATTGAAAGGCCTACACAATTCGGTTCAAAGTGAGCGCGACGAAATGATCAGCACTGGTTGCATGGGGGAGCATATGCGCCTCCAATCTCCCGTCCATAACTTACCAGGCGAAATACGTTGCCATATTTGGACCACCCATGAGCCAACCACAAAAACGAACTTCACCACTGTGCCCTACAGGACCATGTAGTCCTGTTGAAAATCGCTACATAGAGTGAGTTCACAGAAGTCCCTCGTAACAGCAAAATGCGAGCACTGAAGGCGAACTACGTAGGAACGTGGGTCGTATATGGAATTTACTGAATCGTTTTAGAAAAGCAACTTCCTCCTACTATTAGGCGAAAAGTAACTCAACCGCTCAATTTTCGTATCTGCCTCAGAGCACTGGACTGAGTGAATGTTCTAAAAGTAACTTTGAACATCTAAAAATTAGCTAAGAATAAAGGCTTATCCAACGCAGACGCAAGATCTTGTCCATTTTTCAATTGTAGTAAATGAAGAGAGGATAATAGAAGGGCTTAATAAATCTCCTTGAATGCGTATTTTGAGTATACAATGGATTGCGGCGGCCAGCAGCCGAACAAGTTAGTGTTTTATCATTCCCAGACAAACCTGGCAACAACACACCGATCCAGGAAGGATGGAAGGATAGGTTTGCCTGGGCGACACTCGAACCAATAACCTAACTCGGGATGCCGGCGATAAGCAGCTCCTCCTCTGACCGCGCTACCACACGCTCTTAATTGCATTATTTTGTGAAGATGACATTTACACTGTCAATGAAATAATCGCCTGATACGATCAACGGCTGTATCTCAACATCAGGTACAAGCTTTCCCGCTCCTCAGAATAAGCTATGGAACGTATTAGGTTGATCGAAAAGTCTTGTTACCCTAGCACAACAATATTACAATATAATGCAATGTAATACAATATACAAAAACTCTGACTGACGCTCTTCTGTCCTTCGAGCGAGGAGGACCCATTGGAGCACTTTGGCAGGCGACAGGGACGAATGGAGACGCTGCTGGCGCCAGCTCGAGCAAGTCGATGATCAACGGGACGACAGGTGATACAGGTGATACAAAAATTCAGTTTACGACAAACTCCCCAAATCTAAGATCCTGCCCCATCTTTAAGGCAGTATTTCAATTCCTTCCGCAGAATTCCGAGAGGTGTGAGGAAAAGAATTCAGAAATCTCCATTTCCAGTTGACGTCGATAATCGAACTCTCTGCCTCGCTGTTTCAGAGCTCTGAGCAGGTGGTAGTCAAAAGGAGCGAGGTCTGGAGAGTACGGTGTATGGGGCAGAACTTCCCAGTCTAACTCCTGGATTTTCTCTCGACTCACTTTTGCGACATGAGGACGCGCGCTGTCGTGCAGCAGGTAGACATTTTTCCCTTCTGGCGCATGGCGTCGGCCAAGCCCCCTGGAGCTGGGTAGCTTAGACAGATGCTGTGACTGTGGTCTCGCTATCCAACAACTCCCAGTAAAGCATGCCTTCTGAGTCCCACCAGCGGCGAAGAGTCGTTGGATACACCGCCCTCACAAAGGGGGGGGGGTATATCCAACGAATCACCCATAGTCTCTAGTTGAGGCGAAAATCTAAAGGATTGTGGTGAAAATTGAAAGAATCTAGAGAGAAGAACGACGTTCTCCTCTCCTCAACCGCCTCCATAACCGAACCGACTGGAAGATGACTTCCGAGTTCCCCGAGATGCGCTTCCCAATCTCCTATCATCTGTTAGGCTTTTGGACGACGTCAATTAAGGACGGTTTCACACGCAGCAAACATGTCCAAATAGGGCGGCGCTGGGAGGGCGGGAAGTGGGCGGCGGGCAGCACGGTGTACCGAGCAACTGTCCCCCGCATGGCGGGTGTGGTTAACATAAAAAACCCAGCCTTAATCGCCAGTAACAATGTCCTTCAGAAAGCCCTTGCTGTGCGGCCGAAGAAGCAGCGACTCAGCAACACTGATTCGGCATGCCTTGTCAGAGTCCCGCAGCTCATGTGGTACCCAAGACGACAAAACTTTGCGGTACCCAAGGATCTCCAGCTGCCTCACGACGGTGCTTCGCTAACATCCAAGAGTCGCCGCCAATTCGCGAGTGGTTGAATTTAGCTTCACCTTGAAGGCTTCGCGCAAGCTGTCTTCTTCCACAACAGAGGGGCGTCCGGAACGAGGTCGACCTTCGATGGAGATATCTCCAGCCTTGAAGCGCTGATACCGACGGGCCACTGTGGAATAGGAATAGTGAAATAGTGAAAAAAAATAGTGAATAGGAATAGTGAAAACTTCATCCTTGAATGCAGCGCAGATGTTGGGAGCTGCAGTCCTTGCGGAATAGCCTTGCAGAAATTCGTAGTAGACGATAGGTCGTAGCATGCTGCTGCTTATCGTTGACGCTGTTGCTGTATTCGTACTCGACGATGCCTTATATAGTATGCCTGGAGAAGCTTCGAGAATGTACTGTGACGTCACCTCGCAAGATCAGTACTGTAAGAGCTTTAACAAATTTAGCAGGCAGTAGAGTGTTGCAAGAGTTTTCGAGCAACCCCATAGAAGCTGAAGAAGTAGACATTTTGTGATAATTTCAACAGTTCTAACAACTTTTAGTGCGCATATAGTACAGTGAACCACACTTGTGGCCCAGAAAAACACTGATGGTTTGCAAATGGAAAGAGTGCTGTAGCTCACCGATGGGTCGTGACGTAGGACCGCGGCTAGTCTGTGAAAGATGCATTGGAAAGATCTACGCGAAGTCATTGGGGGGGGGGGGGCATATACGTAAACGCCATCCTCCCACTGAGCTGCAAGACCACCACTTTGCCACAGGTGTTGCCCTACGTCCTAGATAAATACCCACTTTCGGGAGGCCCTGAAGAATGCGTGGGACAATCAAAAAAGGCTCACCCAAGTCACTTTTTGTACCCTCTAAGCATTTACTTAGTCTATTTTCTTAACAAATAAGATAAGAATGAAAAATAAGATTGAAAAATAAAAATATTAATAAATACAAAATAATTATTAAAAATAAAAACGCAACTAAAGAAGGAAAAAATAAATAAAAATAAAGGTTAAAAAAAGATTAGACGGAGAGTAACAAGGACAAACAAAAATATAAATAAACAAAAATAACAACTAATCGAACAATAATAAATTAATAGTAATATTAATAATAATAAAGTAATAGTAACAATAATAAATTAATAGTACAATTAATAATTTTATTAATTTATTATTATTCGATTAGTTATTGTTTTTTATTTTATTGCTTTATTTTATTTTTATTTTTTTAATTTTTTACAAATTAATAAATAAAGTGAAATGAAAAAATAATTAAATACCAATTAAAAATAAAAGTATGCAAATGTAAACATAAATATGAACAAAACGTAATTAAACAGCAATATAAACATACGCGCAATCACTACTACTCACTACTATTACTCAATCTTTTTTGAGATGCGCCACACAATCTTCTTCTACGGGCTGTCGTGGGGGCGATTTGAATAAGTATTTTGCCATACAAGGAGTTACGGTGGCCAACCGATAGACAAGTCCACGTTTTATCCTTTCCGGACAAGTCAGTTACCAATTCACCGACTCCGGAGGAAAGGCTACATAGAAGGCTTGGTTGGCCAGGGCGGGAAATCCGTACCAAGAATCTGGTATTGGGTGCAGTCGGCACCTCTTCCGACTGCGTTATACGGGCCCTAACATATAATAATTAAAATATATAAATATAGCATTCGAAAGACAATGTTTCGTACTACAAGAATATGTGTTGGTGCCAATTGCTCCTTTATTGATTTTTAGGCCATCAAATTGGGACGTCCGAAGGGGAAAATTAAAAATTCGAACGGAAAAGACGGACGTCCAAATTTGATGACCTAAAAATCAATGAAGGACGATTGAGCAAATAGGGCCAACACGTTTTTTTTTTGTAGCAGAAAACATTGCCTTCCAATGCTATGAAAAGCTGCGCAAAAAATTCCAAACCTAAGCGGAGAGGACAACTGCGCAGATGGCGACATTTTCACATTTTCACTTTTCACTTTAACGACCTAAAAATTGACAAAATTCAGGATAAAAAATGAAATGCAGTACATGCTCTGATAGAGCAAATCATTCTCTTTCGAAAGCTATGCAGCGCTATGCAAGAGACCGCGAGAGATCTGCAGTGAATCGTTGAAAAAACGGTGGGGACTTATGGGACAACCTAATACATATAAATACATAACTAATAAAAAATCTACTGAAAATTGTATAAAAATACATGAAATGGTAAATGCATAAACAACTTGTAGTATAGTACAGTACAGCAAAAAAATACAAAAGAATAAAACCCAAGAGCAAACACAGAAGAAATACTATTAGTTATGCCTAATATGGATTGGCTGGCCTGGACGGGAAATCGAACCGGCAACTTGGCTCCTACGACTGCGCTCCTCGAGCCTTTCAATACAAGAAAATACGGCGCATGCAGTGCTGTCGGAGGAGATGCAGGATAACGCGAGCATCCTTCAGATTCCCGGTCCGGTGGTTTCCGCCCAGGCCGACCAAGCCTTCCATCCCTCCGGGGTGGATGATTTGGTACCAGGTGGATGAAACACCGACCTGTTGGAATGGCCACCGCAAATCATTGTGCTGGCCAAATACGCATTCAAATCGCCTCCACCACATGCAAATAGAATGTGTGGCGCATCTCAAAAGGAGTTGAATAACGCCGTCCTTGTCCCTTTGTCACAACGAACAGGTACAAACAAAAATTTCCAAACTACATCAACAAAGGGCCAATGTTAAAGAGCAAATGTTATACCCAAAAGGACACTATAATTGAGGACTACGTGATTCCCTTTTACAACCCAATCCGCGCAGGAACCATGCCGTCAGCTCTCATCAGCAAATGGAACGACGTTCACCACTACAAGACCGCACTGAAATAGGCGATGGGAAACCGCAACACACGGGGAAGAGGAAGCGCGAGCGAGCGTGATCGTTCAGGAAGCCACGTTGACACGGGGCACATCAGGGCGGATGTTATAGGCTCGTCGGCCGATTAGCATCATTAGGAGCTGAGTCTACAACGCAGCGCATAGACTAGCGACTCTGAAGGCCATCCTCAGCAGCACAAATGGGACCTACTGCTCGAGGAGGACAGACCTTGCGACGGTCCTTGAGTCTCCCTTCTACATTTCCTGGATGTGCACATGCTAAAAGGGACCAATGCTCGCTATTGTCATTATTGCTCATCTTCTTGATGGGGTTCCTGCAAGGTCATTGAACGCAAGCAAAGCACAGAAAACAAGTTCAAGGATTAATGTCCCTAGCAGAATTAGCATCTCAGAGACGACGTTATTAGACCAACCAGACTGGTCGAAGCGTTGAAGGCATTATAATTACAAGCTCCGCAATAGTGGACTCCTTGGCATCTGTTTCAATTCATCTGACTTGTGTACAGGGTACGCATTAATTATGGGTCTCTGCGAAAATTTGCGGATTTGAACCACGAGCTACATTTTTTCTGAAAATTTAAGTGCTATTATTTGGTGAGTTGTTTATACTATGCTACACAAAAAGTTTTGCTCACGTTCTTTGCATTCTAAACTGTGGTTAAGGTTCATCCTAAGCGTGCCGCCATCATAGGTCTGCACCAGAAAGATCCTAAGTCGAAGAAGATAGCTCATCTTCTGTTTTCCAGCGATTGGTCCAAAACACGATTGAACGGTTCGAGGAGCTCGAAAGTACATCGGACAGGAAAACACGAGGTGGAAACACCTCTGTTGCAACGTTTGACACCATGAAAAGAAGGAAGAAGAAAATTCCTCGCCGCTCAATGAGGAATGCGATGAAAGAGGAAGGCATCAACGCTACCTCTGTGAGAGACATTGTCAGAGGGAAGCTAGGCCTTCGCCCTTATCGACAACAGACGGCAAATTTCCTCTCGCTCCAAATGAAGAACGTGCGGATGAAGAGATGCCGGAGACTTTTGACGCACTTCGCAGATGTCACGCACCGGAGCATCGCTTTCAGTGACGAGAAAATTTTTACAGTAGTACCTATAGTGAATCCAGAAAACAATTGGATCCTCGCGGCAGACAAGAAGCAAATCATTTCTAGAGGAAAAGTCATCGGGAAGACTGCACATCCAAGCACTGTTATGGATTGGGATGCGATAACCTCAGATGGGAAGACGCCACTGGTGTTCGTCGATGCTGGACTGAAGAGCAATAAGCAAATATACTTGAAATCGGTCCTGGAGAAAGTCTTAAAGCCATGGTCCATTTTTCACTTTGGAGACAAGCCATGGTGCTTTCAGCAACACTCGGCTTCCGCAGACAAGTCGAGAGTTGTCCAGCAGTGGTGTTTGCAGATTTCATCGCCCATGAAGAATGGCCATTAAATTCACCAGATCTGAACCCACCTGACTTTCCGGTCTCGTCAGTTTTAGAGCACAAGATCTCAGCTACAAGATACAACAATTGGGTTCGCTCAAAACTGCATTTAGGAAAGCTTGGAATGGTCTCGATGAGGATTACCTGCGTGCTACAGTACCACGCATGTCTTTTGGTCAATTGCCGAAAAAGCCGCTTTGGAGCGTTCCAAAGCGGCTTTTTTAAATAACTTTTTAAAATCAAGTACTTGTAAAAATAAGCATATATTAGAGCTCACCAGCTCGGGCTTTATCTAGTAGAGTTGAGCAATGCATATAGGTCCGACACAATCAATCGAGTGGGCGAGACGACCTGTAGAGCGAGCGAGCGACAGCTTGTAGGATGAGCGCTTAGAGAGTTTTATCAAAAGTTTCTAACCGTTCTAATCAGAAATTGCTCTAACAAGGGAACTGTCTGAACGGTACGCCGGAACGGCAAGGACGAGTACTATAGAGAGAATTCTCGTACTCCAAATAGTAACAGAACATGTTTTGTTTTTGCCGAATCCTTGAGGCAAAAACAAAACATGTTCTGTTGTTACTTGGAGGACGGAGATTCTCCCTATAGTACTCGTCCTTGCCGTTCCGGCGTACTGTCCAGACAGTTCCCTTGTAAGAGTGGCCAGCTTGCCTTTGGAGTGCGCAGTGAACAATGCATACGGAAGTGAACCTATCAATCGATTGGGCGCGGTAGTCTGTACAGTGATGGTTTGGGGAGTTTTATCGGAAATTTCTAGTCATCCTAATCAGAAATTGCTCTAAGACAGTCCAGTTTGCCTTCGACGTGCGCCGTGAACAATGCATACGAACCTATCAATCGAGTGGGCGCGACCGCTTATATATTGCACTCGCGGGCGTGTTCGGAGCGCGATAACTCTGTTAAGTGTGAGCCTTTCCGGCTGCAGCTCAAGAGTTCGGCAGGCAATAGAAAGCTTTATAAGACCGTAAAAGCACAGCGCTCCAGCTTTTTAAAACGCGAAATTACACCGGTGCAAAAATACAGTTTAGCCTTTTGTGACACGATTTTTTCCGAATTCAGTCGATCACAGCTGGAAGAAGCGATGAGCTCACTGCCTACAAATGCATAGGCTAATAGAACACTGAAGGTACTTTACCAAGAAGTGCTCATAACTCTCCAACCGCCTAACTGCTCTAGTCCCAACTGTCATTTTGGAGGGCAGCATTGCAGTTTCTTCCGCCCTTACTCGCCCACATTTGAGTATTCAATATTCGCAGTGGCACCGCTCTGTTCAGCGCGAAAAGCTCTACAAAACGGTGTCGACCAATTTCAGGAGAATTGGTTTTTGCTTTGGAGCGCTCCAAAGCGGCTTTTTCGGCAATTGACCAAAAGACATGCGTGGCACTGTACCTGCTACTTCTTCGTAACTCGTCTGAGAAGCCGCATACGAGCAAGAAGAGGGCACTTCGAATGAAGGCTGTAACTTTTGACTTATAAGGACCTTAGTGAAGAATACGAAGTGGTTTTTCTCCGTTTTGAATAGTTTGCGTTACTATGACACTTCGATTATTTGAGGCTCATAATTAATGCGCACCCTGTAGGTATAGGAACAGCACAACAAATCGGTTTCGGAGTTCGGGTTCCAAGCCGTCCAGCCCTCAATATAGTTAAACAATTTGTGCCTACCCAAAAAGAACTATAAACGCATTACATACCGCTCGTCGCTAACGGCAACAGTGGGCCTGAGCAACTCTCTATGCATTTTTGCTCTTCACCACATCAGTAGCAACCCATCTCG
This sequence comes from Heligmosomoides polygyrus polygyrus, assembly GCA_947396885.1. Lineage (NCBI taxonomy): Eukaryota > Metazoa > Nematoda > Chromadorea > Rhabditida > Heligmosomidae > Heligmosomoides > Heligmosomoides polygyrus. The sequence continues at coordinate 23,517,249 of OX377204.1, read as the reverse complement.
TCCTTCTCACCTGGCGGACAGGGCCTATTCCCGATCAAGGGCATCATTACGTGATGGCGGCCCACCTATTTTTCGACAACATCAATCGCGTTCGTACTCGTTCTACGACGCTAACAAAATACTCCTACTGCTTTTTTCGGGTCGAATAAGAATAACGGAGCCGATTAGCTGAGAATGGAGCCGAGATGGAATATAATGAAGATAAATTTGTTCAGTATCATCCGGATTTCAGGCTTCGTTGTTGCAAGGCGTATTTTTAGGCCCTTTAAAAAATAAAATGTGCTGTTCTCTATTGTAATAACAAGAGAGCTGCCGAGGAAAGAACCCGGGATCGTCAGAAATGTTCAGAACTCAGAATGTGCAAAACGGAAGCTACAAGTCTAGCAACAGCACATCCTTTCCGGAGAACTCTAGATAAAACTAGCTCGTAGTGGTGTGGCCAGAATGCGAGTAGAACTAAGCATCGATCCAACATCGGCGCCTTCAGCCGCCTGCGCTATGGGCGATCAGGTAAGGTTCTTGGTTCTCCTCCAGCCCAAAGCAACCAAATGCTAAATATGCATTCAATTCACCATTACGATATCTACAAGGGGTGCACATCTCGCAGAGAGGTTTACTAACGCTGTTTTTCGTCCCTACCATGTCGTGTGTCAAAGTAGCTCAGTGGATTGTCAGTCGAGAAAAACAATCCTTCGACCAACGAGCCTGGTCGCGTATAAGTGGTACCGATGTCCCTTGGGAACCCTGCCTATGGACTTAGGGAGCCTGCTTATGGACTTAGGAAATGCTGCTTTCGTAAACTGCGGAAGAGGCTAATTACGGTAAAGTGCGGTGTACCTGTCAACTGTTTTAGAAGCGCATTATAAGACCTTGTGGTTAGGCGAATGCGAGAGAAAATTAAAGGCAGCAATTAGACGTGCAACCATTTCCAGAGCTATAAAGAACGCTTACGTCAGGGGGAGGCAAGCTGTTGCACGAAATGAGATATCCATCGAAGACGAACCGCCGCCATCAAACTGTGTGGAAGTGCTGCGTAGCGAGTCGAGTCAGAGCGGCCTCGTCGACTTGCCGAACTGGCTGTTGGTGCTGATTTAGCACAGCTCTGCACTAAGCTGGACACAAAATGCAAAATTGCACCGCAATTGAAGTCGACTGGAAGGGCGGCTGGCCGGACGCACTGCTCCGGGGGCGCCTTGAATACGGCGCGGACATCACGGCTTCACTCCGATGAAAGGAAATCTACGTGCCAGCGCGTTTTTCCTTCGTCACCACCAAATCACTCGACCGAACGCGCCTCTACACTCAGATACCGCCTCTGCTCGGGTAGCCAGAGTTACAAGTGAAGAAGTAGAGCACGGGGAACAGCTGGAGTCTTCCACACAATCTCGATTCTCGTAGCGATTTTCGGTCTATGAACATAGTCCATACACATAACTAGCAGTTTCAGTCCCTGTTGATCAGACCAACTATTGACTTCGGTTATAAACGTCAATCATCCTACTTCGCTCTCTCCTCCAAAGAATCAATATGGCAAAATAAATTAAGACGATCCATATTGGCTGGAAAATCCATTTTTGACGGTTTTCCTTATCCACAGTGCGGCTATCTACTATGAGCTATCTATGCTAGACCACGATCATACGCCTGACGTTAAGCCATTCGTTCTAAAGCTTTCTTCGCTTCCGCTTATGTGAAATAGTCCACATTTTTATCTCGACGGCGATGTCGCAACTCTACCTGAAAAACCGTAAACGACTGCCCATCGCGAAAGATGGTCAAGAGCAACCACAACGCTTTCTCCAAAAATGACGACTGGAAAGAGCAGCGCCTCGTGCATACTTCCCTTCTCGGCGATGAAATCCTGGCGACGAATTTCTGCAGAGTGACACGAGAGGATGTGGAGTTCTCAGTGCTCGTCGCTGTGCAATTGAGCGCGATGGGAGTCCGCCCAGAATCGACACTAAACACCTCGCGGCGCTAGAAAGCATGCCATGCCTGCGATGGACGCGGGAAGCCATCCCGCATGCCGACTATACCTTTGTCCTTGGGAAAAAATTTCGAATTTCGAATGATCGGATAATGTTCGATTTTCAAAATTTCGAATTTCGAATGATCGAATAATATTCGATTTTCAAAATTTCGAATTTCGAATGATCGAATAATATTCGATTTTCGAAAAGTCGAATTTCGAATAATCGAATTTCGAATAGTCGAATATTCGAATAATCAAATGAACACAATTATTTACTGTCGTCACCCAGTGGTTGACATTTAATTATTTTTTATTACCCACTGTGAAGGAAATGGATGGCTGCTCAATCCATTTCCTTTACGAGACCAAAGGACAATAACAGCGGTATAATGGCAATGAAGCACGCTTTGCTTCCCTAAGAATCCGTGCACCGAGAAGAGAGAAACACCTTGGGTTGGCAAAGCTAGATTGTTATAGGTCTTTCTCTATAGGTTGCTATCTTTCCTTATGTTATAGCGAAGCTTCCAGGTGGTAAAAGAATGATTATCATGGGCGGAGAAATGACACAAAGGCGATCTGGTGCAGAAAGGGCGCACTGGAATCTCATGAATGGCATTCAGTTTGTGTTCTAGCTTCGTTGAAGAGAAACGGACCCGCGTTGGAATCTAATCCGACAAGACACTACGACTTGGACAGTGTTAGAGCGAAAATGGGGATGGCTCACTTTCATAGGAAACGGAGTATGACTGGCTCTTGTACTCCATAGCCATTGCTCTTCCTCTCTTCTTCAACGTCTTTACTGGCAGAAAGCAGGAGCTTTCTAGGCCCTGAAAGTTCTACCTCCCTACCGCAGCCCCTTCGGCTCTAATCGTTCCCTTGTTGTAACTGGGGTAGAAATACAAAACGAAGATTCTCCCGTAGTATACTGAAGGTAAAAATATCTGTGTACAGGCATAACCCTAATCACTTGCGATTCACGTGAATGGCCACAGCACGCTCGACGGCCGTTTACAAGGAAGCAGGTGCGCAGCGGAGGGCCGCGCTTGCAGCGCTTACTTCGCGTCAACTCACAAGGGAGGTCAATGAACCTCCCGTGGGAACTTATAAGTGACCTATTGAGCGCTGTGGGGTACTGTCCGAGAGGCACCCCAGTGGTTTAAAACTGAATGCAACTGAGGGACATTTTATTTAACGAATTTACCGAAATTACCTTTTTAACGCGAAAATTTTTCGTTAAAAAGTGGTCGTTAAAAATTTACCGAAAAAATTTAACGCACACCCCTGCTGTCCATCGCCTTCCCACCACTCTCTGCTAATCGAAGGTTTAGAGACTTGTACTCCCACAACTCCGGAGATCGAAAGCAGGTTCCGCCCAAACGTCGTCTAGAGGGCTAATTGAGGTGCCGATCGCAAATCTAGTAAACGTTTTTGCGTGATCGCGTGATTCCACATTTTCATGAGTGATCAAGTTTATCAGTTTGAGTACATAGAATCGCTTTCTTCACCTACATATGTGATCAGACTTGCTGTCCAGTCTTCGACTTTGAGATGGAAAGTAGTGCACGAAAAATGGATAATTTAGAAAAAGAAATGACAGATTCATGGCAGCAGCCTAAATAATTTCCTAAGGCGAGGAAAGGACGAAATCAGTGCGCATGACAACCCCATCCTTACTCACGAACACACACTATGAAATATCGTAAGCGGCCAAATTGTCGAAATTGGATACCATATTCGTGCTCAGCATCCAAAGTAGCAGTACAGGCGATGTTTGGGCGAATAAAATTCCGACCTCCACTCAATTTTTGGAGTCACGATAGTACAACACGGCCAGTTATTCTGCACCTTTTCTTGCACATACTCACCATCGCCTATTGTGGTCGAGGGTAACACCGAACGTGTTTGTCAGCTTCGTGATCAGAACCTCAGTCAACCCTCAGGACAACATTTGTACGAAATTTTATTATCAACTTACGAAGTCATGGGGATTAATACAAGCACCTACGTTTGCAACCCCCCCCCCTGTCAGTTCGGGAGAGTGGCCGAGGAAGAATAGGCTGCAAGAAGACCAATAGAATAAGTTAATCATATATGTAAATTTTAATACTCAAACAGTTTTAAATTCAATGTTTAAACAACGAAGTAGAATTAGAAATAACCTGGGGTATGCATGAACTCTAAATCACTCTGTGCTATAACAAACACAAGTGGAAAACAAGCAACAACTAAAACAAGTAATAACTAAAACAATGGTAACAACAACACTAAACATGTCTTGTTTCGCCTCTGCCTTCATACAAAACATGTTTATAATTAGTCACCCCGAGGCTCGTCAGTGAAGAAGGTGACTAATTAATTTAGTTGTTAGTACTGTATTTGGTGTTATATGCAAATGCTACGAATACTACGGAGTACAATACTACGGAGTGGGTCAAAAATGATGCTTTTATAAGAGATGCTGAAATTAGTAAAATTTACAAGAGAAACGTTCTCTATGGGAACCCGAAGACTGACCAGCTCATCCCAGAGATGGACTGAAGCAACACATTTCGATCATGTTCGTAAATATGGTTAAAATGAGAATATGTTCTACATTTACCAAAACGCACAGCAACATCTAACACCTTTCTAACATCTAACTATAATTAAAGCTCTATAGCATCGCATTTTAATTTCTGAGTATTTCAAGGCCATTCAAGGCGTCACTTTCGCCTTATCAGCCAGCACTGGAGTGCTACAGTTTTTTGTAATTTTTGACCTACCCAGATGCCATTTGAAGACCACTACAGTACTTCTTAGACACACCCTTATAACAAGCAATAGGTCATTTTGGAAATCTCCACGGGAAGTTCATTGACCTCTCTTGTCAGATTACGTACACACAATTCGGCGCACTTTGAGCGACGCGCGAAACTCAAACATCGTTTTTTATCGTAAGGTCAGACGACTGGTATTCGAAGAAGAGTGCCACTAACTTGTTAAGAGATTGATAAAGAATATTCGAATATTCGACTATTCGACTATTCGATATTCGAAGCCTTCGATTATTCGAATAAACGATTATTCGAATATTGGCCACTTTCGAATATTCGAATAAACGAATAATTCGAATATTGGACTTTCTCGAATATTCGAATAATCGAATAATTCGAATATTGGACTTTCTCGAATATTCGAATAATCGAATAATTCGAATATTGGACTTTTTTCGAATAGTCGAATAGTCGAATATTCGAAATTCGAATTTATTCGAAATTCGACTAATCGAAATTCGAAAAGGACAAAGGTATAATGCCGACGGCACTGTTGCGGCGGCCGCAGGCTATTCGGCTGCGTGCGGCGGAATGGTCACAAATTGAGCGCGGCGGTGGAACTATGTTCCTGGCCAGGGTCAAGTTTGGGGTTCGATTTTTGCTGAAAATTTACGACCCCACCCCACCAAAGCGGAATCCGTACTCCCCTCCCTGTCTCCGCCACTATTTTATCCCTTGTGGACGTCACTGAAATCGGACAACCGGAAACCCCCTTCCACCACGACACGAAAACTGCCTATTCATCTGCACTTATAACTGTCGTACGATCGCATCTGAGCAGGATCGTCGCGCACTGCTTTACAGAAGCCGCAACATCAAATACGACGTTGTCTCCCCGCAGGAATCGAAAGGCAGAATGGAAACCAGAAGAAGAGCCGACCTCAGAGGAAGAAAAGGAGGAATTCTACAAGCTATTCGAAAGGACTGTCAACGGCGAGAAGAGCTACTACAAAGTTATCGTTGGGGACTTTAAAGCTACCGTCGGTACGAACGATCACGACGAATGGAGGCTAGGACCACATGGAACTTCCTCAAGGAACGAAAACGGAGAGCGCCTGATAGACTTCCTATCCACATACCATCTCTTCTATGAAGATTCAATGCCCAAGAGGCCTTCAAAGAGGCGATGGACCTGGGAAAGCCCAAATGGAGAAATACGTTCCAAGATCGACCATGTTCTTACAAACAGACGCTGGAGTCTGTTCGACGTCTTCGTGCTGCCTTCATTTGACACCGACGCGGATCACCATCTTGTCCGTGCGAAGCTAACCCTTAAAAAGAAGATGTTCGTTCAAACGTGACAATCATAAACAGGCACCGGTGAGGATCCCCACATTCAAGTCGGAGGAGTTGGAACGTGCAATAAAGTCGTATGATTGGAATCTTCTTGAACATCAGTCGGAAGACTACGACCTTCTCTCCAAAGGACTGCTGAAATGTGCTAGAAGCTTTTGTGAAGTCAAATCACCGTCTGCTTCAAGACTTAACACACATGTGATTAAACTCATGGAGCAAAGAAGAGCTGTCAAACTGGATCCTCATGCCTCCCATCTGGAAAAAGTCACCATCTTGAAGGCCTGTCGAATTGCAGTGAAGGAGTCCATTCAAGCCTACAGAAGATTGAAGCTGTTAGAAGCGGCTGGGAAAGGTTCAAGCATGAAGCGCTGCAAACGAGATCTCTGCGATCAGAAGGCAATAATGTCAGCCCTTGTGGATAAGGATGGAACAACGCAAACGTCTTGAAGAGCGATGGAGGCCATCGTTCAGGAATTCTACACAGATCTGTTCCGTTCTTCCATCACTGTCCCGAAATGCTTGATGCCACCAGCTGAGGAAGTACCTCCCATTCTGGAATCAGAAGTTGCTCATGCTATCAGAAGGATGAAGCCGGGCACTGCTCCCGGACCGGACGGCATTTCTGCTGATCTCCTTCGTGCGGGTGGCAGTGCCGTCTGCTCACTTCTTGCCAAGCACTTCAACCACTACCTTCGACTTGGTAGGACTCCGGACTCATGGAAGGAGTCGAAAACAGTTTTAATCTTCAAAAAAGGTCAGCAGGAGGATATCAACAACTATTGACCCATCAGTCTTCTCTCGGTTGTGTACAAGATCTTCACCAAGATACTGCTTAACCGCATGGAGCGTTGCTTGGATGAATATCAGCCAGTGGAGCAAGCAGGGTTTCGCAGGGATTTCTCCTGCATGAACCATATTCAGACTGTCTCACAGCTCATCGAAAGGAGCCGCGAGTACCACCTCCCACTTGTCCTTGTCTTCGTGGATTATCGGAAAGCGTTCGACTCTGTGGAAATCAACGCCATTCTGACCGCCCTTGTGCACGCTGGTATACCATCGCCCTACATCCGACTTCTCGACGAATGCTTCTCGAATACATCGACTACCATCCAGCTGTTCAATCGAAAGCTTAAAATTCCTATCGGGAAAGGAGTACGGCAGGGAGATAGAGTTCTTCCAAGCTATTCACAGCGGCACTCCAGGATGCCATGAAAGACTTGAACTGGGACGATAAAGGCTACCTTGTCGACGGTAAACGGATCAGCAACCTTCGCTTCACCGACGATATTGTTCTGATCTCTACCAGCACGGCAGAAGTCGAGGAAATGCTGAACGAGCTCAATGTGGCAGGTATGAAGATTGGATTGGACATGAATATGTCCAAAACACAATTTATGGTCAGCCAGTTGTGTGACACGGGACTCGTAAGGTTAAATGGAGTCGCTCTGCAACAGGTCGACTCCCACGTCTATCTGGGAAGAGAGCTGAACATGGATAACGACCTCGCTCCTGAAATCGCCCGCAGGAGACGCGCAGCATGAACAGCCTTCAGTTCGATTCGCGAAATCACCGATCAGGTCAAGGGTCCCGGCCTCAGGGCCTCGATATTCAACGCCTCTGTACTGCCTGCGATGTGTTACGCGACGGAAACGTGGCCCAACAACAAGACAATCGCCAGAGCGATGCAAACTACGCATCGTGCACTGGAGAGATGGCCTCTAAGGACAAGCCTTCGTCAGCAATGGCAAGAAGGCCTACGAAGCTCGGAGCTACGGGAGAAGTCGCAATTAGCAGACCCGCTGCAGTACATGAAGAAGTCCAAATATCGCTGGGCCGGGCACCTGCTTCGACGAAAGGACGAAGATGGAGTCTCCGTGTCACAGAATGGCTCCCGAGAGACCATAAGAGACCACTGGGACGACCGCCAACGCGATGGGCAGACTCATTCTCAAGATCTTTCAGAGAGCGGAGTCTGCCTCACTGGATGCAAGCAGCCAGAGATCGAGCGGTCTGGAAGATTTGTGGTCCCCGCTGGGAAGACCTCCAGCCGACAAGGGACCATCAAAGTAAGTTATGTGCTCCCTCAACTGGGAGTACTGCTGTCAGCTTTGGAGACCTCATGGTAACAGAAAACTTCAAAGGCAAGTCGAAAAGGTTCAACAAACTTTCACCAAAATTCTGATGTATAGAACACACACATTGAAATGTCATAGCCCTTTACCCAACTATGCGACTAGAATGAGAATGTTTGGAGGATAGGAGAGTGCAACATGATATTGTCCTTTGTTTTCGCATCTTACGCATATAAGTAAAGATCAAAACCTGCAAGTAGCAGTGACAGGATAACGGTATGAGAAGTTATTTTTTGCTCCTAGTTGCTGATACCTTCGTGCTGGCTTTTTTTGAAGATTAAAAGTGTTTTCGATTCCTTCCATGAGTCCGGAATCCTACCAAGACACGAAGGTAGTAATGGAAGTGCTTGGCAAGAGTTGAGCAGAGGGCACTGCCGCACGAAAGAGATCAGCAGAAATGCAGTCCGGCACAAAAGCGGTTCCTGGCATCATTTTTCTGATGGCATGAGCAACTTCTAATTCCAGAATGAGAGGTCCTTCCGTAGCTGGCGGCATCAAGCATTCGGGACAGTGAGGGAAGAACGAAATGGATCTGTTTAGAATTCTTGAACGATGACTTTCATCGCTCTTCTAGACGTTTGCGTTGTTCCATCCTTATCCGTAAAGGCTGATATTATTGCCTTCTTGTCGCAGAAATCTCATTTGCAGCGCTTTATGCTCGAACCTTACCCAGCGGCTTCCAACAGCTTCAATCTTTTGTAGGCTTGTATGTGCTCCTTCACTGCCATTCGACAGGCCTTCGAGATAGCGACTTTTGCCAGGTGGGAGGCATGAAGATCCAGTTTGACAGCTCTTCTTTGCTCCATGAGTTTAATCACATGTGTGTTAAGTCTTGAAGCAGACGGTGATTTGACTTCACAAAAGCTTCTAGCACATTTCAGCAGTCCTTTGGAGAGAAGGTCGTAGTCTTCCGACTGATGTTCAAGAAGATTCCAATCATACGACTTTATTGCATATTCCAACTCCTCAGACTTGAATGTGGTGATCCTCACCGGTGCCGGTTTATGACTGGTACGTTTGAACATCTTCTTTTTAAGGGTCAGCTTCGCACGGACAAGATGGTGATCCGCGTCGGTGTCAAATGAAGGCAGCACGAAGACGTCGAACAGACTCCACCGTCTGTTTGTAAGAACATGGTCGATCATTGAACGTATTTCTCCATTTGGGCTTTCCCAGGTCCATCGCCTGTTTGAAGGCCTCTTGAGCATTGAATCTTCATAGAAGAGATGGTATGTGGATAGGAAGTCTATCAGGCGCTCTCACATCGCGCTCATTCACCGACAGCATCACCATCATCCTCTCAGCCGCTTCAAACAAAATCAAGAAGAGAGGGCACCAAGATATACAGAGCATATTTAGAAAGAAACTCAACTCCTTCAACGCAGAAAAACAATCTTCATCTAGTCGAGAGCACACACAAACATACCAGTTATCTAGAATCAAAAAGGCAGAAAATAGCCAACAGCATAATCATGACTACCAAGCTGTAATAATAAATAGATCTGCTGTACTAAGCTTTTAAAAGTTTAGCCTTTAGAATCACCAGCCATCGCTGAGCAATGCAGATTCGCTGAGTCCACAACACTGCCGCAACCTAAATCGTAGCTCTCAACAAATACTCGGAAATTTTAAGAAATAAAACCAAGACAACTTTTCTTATTTTTTGCTGAAAAAGCATTGTTAACAGGAAATTAGAGTAGGCTAGTCAGCATTAGCCATCTAGCTGCTCAGAAAGAAGAAAAAGCTGTAAGTTTTGGTCAAGGAAAACTGAACCCACAATATGGTTTAGCTATAAGACACGTTGATCGAGACTCTGAAAAAAAAAACATGCTGAAATCTTTAAAAGATCATAAGAGCTTGGATATTCAATAAAGAAAGGATACCAATTTTTTCAGTCTGCTTTTAAATACTGAGAGACTCGGGGATGTCAGCACATCGTTGGGCAACATTTGCAACCAACGCGCAGTCCGATAGAAAAACGAATTATGAATTTTAAACCAACATTTGTTTTTAAGAGGGTTGTGGTCAATTACAAATCTTTTTATCCGACCACAAGTGGGTCTAAACACCTGTTAACAATGCTTTTTTAGCAAAAAATGAGAAAAGTTGTCTTGGTTTTATTTCTTAAAATTTCCGAGTATTTGTTGAGAGCTACGATTTAGGTTGCGGCATTGTTGTGGACTCAGCGAATCTGCATTGCTCAGGGATGACTGGTGATTCTTAAGGCTGAACTTTTAAAAGCTTAGTACAGCAGATCTATTTATCATTACAGCTTGAACGTGTTTCTTCTTTAAGCTGTTTACCAAGATTGTTAAACAGGCTTTACTTCGGCTGACGTTTCGGCGTCTTCGCCTTCTTCGGAGCCTGGAAAAGTCGAGAACATTAGTGAAACTATTCCCCCAAACGCCATTTCATCATACAAAATAGCATTCTCAAGGCAGCTAGAGTAAAGAACCGGTGTCACAGGTACAGCGTATCAACTACCCTTCAAGGTGGGTGCCGACGAGCACCACTAGTCACCCGCAGGTGGAGATAGACGTGGGTGAATGAGTTTAGCCCCGGATGCCACCCGATTTAAGTACCCTGGAGGTCAGATCTAATTGATCAAAACCCATGGAGCTCGACAAAGGGTGCCAGTTCTTGGGTTATCGCTATGCATTCATCCTTGCGGTTGACCTGTGGGTTCTTGGCCGTTATCCAAAGCGCCTCAAGTGTCCTGCGTGCTGAGATGTCGCTTTCTCTCGCTAGGATGGGACGGACCCTTGGAACATGACGCCATGGTGGCATCGGACCCTGTGCTCTCCCCAAGGAGTTCAAACATTGGGCTTTTTAAGGCCGTCTAAATGCTCCTTGACTCTGATACACAACGGTCTGCCCGTTTCTCCTATGTACTCCTGCCCGCACATTCTACGTGACATGAGGTATACTACCCCTGATGTCATGCAGTCTCCCTCTTTACCGTTAGGGCAAACTACGCAGGATGGAGTGGAGCACATCTGATCGTAGATTCGGTTCCGCACCAACTGCCCCTTCAAGTTGGTGGGAGGGACCTCGACAACCCTCACCACTTCTTGGAGATCCGCTTTGCGAACACACGCGCGGATCTCTGCGCTCACTTCGTCTGAGATAAACACAGAAGGGTATTTTCCCCGCTCTTCCTCACGCCGAACAACGACGCTGGGTCGTGGTCTCCCCCTTCATGAAGTGTTATTAGCTGGGTACCCGTTGACTTCTGCAATATCTTGTGCCATTTTTAATGACAGCAGCTTTTGCTCGTTATCCGACGAAGTGGCAATGGCTGTCCGGAACATGTTTTTAATAATGCCCTTTTTAGTGTTTGAGGGGTGGGCAGAGCAACAATGAACAAGGATGTTCTTGCTGCTGGGTTTTCGATACCAACTAGTCTTCATTTCTCCGTGAGAAAAATACACCTGCACGTTGAGGAAGGCTACCCAATTCTCTGTAGGTGTTTCATGTGTGAGCTTTATATGCTCGGACTGTTCGTTCAGCAGTTCGAAGCATGTGTCCATCTCAGCCTGAGTAGAACACATCACAAAGCAGTCGTCAATATACCTACAGTAAATAATTGGCATACGTTCAAGCACAGGTCTCTCCACTTGGGCGGTTCATTACAGCTTGGTAGTCATGATTATGCTGATGGCTATTTTCTGCCTTTTTGATTCAAGATAAACTGGTATGTCTGTGTGTGCTCTCGACTAGACGAAGATTGTTTTTCTGCGTTGAAGGAGTTGAGTTTCCTTCTCTATGTGCTCTGTATATCTTGGTCCCCTCTCTTCTTGATTTTGTTTGAAGCGGCTGAGAGGATGATGGTGATGCTGTCGGTGAATGAGCGCGATGTGAGGTGCTAGGGTTGGGTTTGTTAACCACCTATAGGTTTTATGTTTTCACTACGTTTTCCCATCGGGCGGCACCTTGCCATGGTTCTAATGCAATGAGGTCTGGAGCACCATCATTTTGACATGGCTTATTTACTGCTAGATCTTCAAGTGCCTCAGAACCATAATAATACTGCCAGTTTCTGACACCTGTTTCAAGCATCAGGCAAAAGTGCTGTATCATACTCATACAACTGGCCCACGGATAGTCATCTTCGTAGGCACTATATAGCACTTATTACTCAGTTGTTTTTCCTGTATGACGGTGCATCATGGCACCATAGCTCACCATGGGCAAGCTGATATGGTTTCTGTAATGATCATGTTACTTACGGGTTGGCTGTCCTACCCTTCCTTTGATTATTTTCTCTCTTTATAGCGCAGTATCATAGATGGTAGGCCTTCTCCTCAGTGCTCTCAATAGCCTTCTCTTCGATGTTTTGCTAATTGTAATTGAGTTCTAAGTTTTTTCTGTTCTCGTTTTTCTGTGCAATGCTTTCTCGGGTTTATTACGATCAACGTTGGCACATCCTTATGGATGTTTTAATAATAAATAAATAAATTATTCTTGCTATTTTGTGATAAGTTCCCTCTCAGTAGTTCCCTCCACATATTAGTCATCTGAGAACAGCAAATGTATCGCTAGCTCTTCGACACAGTGCAACTTCTGTCACGATATTAAATATGACAACTCATTTGATTGAAACACTGCGGAGGCGAATTCCTGCCGCCAGTTGTGGTTGTGCGACTCTATCGTTCTTTACGATTCTTCCAGGATACGAGAGTTTCTCAGACGTTTTTCTAATGGGAAGGACAGAAGGGGCAGTATCAGTGAAGGCAGACAAGACACTGGTGTTAAGAATGCTAAGAATGCGTTAAAACTTCCGCTAAATCTCTCAACATTTCCGCTAAGTCGCTAGAGCAGATTTTAACAAAAAAGGCCGTTAATTCCTTTAAATCGGTAAGCTAATTGTGCAACACCCTTTCTCTGGAACACACCTGAAATTAGAAAGCGTCGGGATGTTCCAATTCAGGCACCACGCCTTTGGTTTTTCTCCTCTCCGACAAGGAGGAGTCGTGCTCCCATGATGTTAAGGAGCTCTATTACCAGATTAGCTTCTGTAATTAATGATTAGTGCACACAGTATTTCATATCCATTGGTTTTTAATGCATTCCATATCTCTGGCGAGTTTTCGAAAAAACCGACATCTTAACATTAAGGAGAACGGCAATAGCCATATTGAGAAGGTGTTGCATTGTGCTGAGCGGAGCAGGGCGATACTGTTCCGATGGAAACAAAACGTTGGTTCCCCTTCGAACCTTTCACATCATAAATTGCATTATCGCGGAGGACTCCTTAAGAGTGTACAACAGAAGTCAGCGAGTAACGAAATTTTGAAAAACGGATAACCGATAACGGATAATTTTGCCCGAAAATGGCCGGATAACGGAAAAACGCTACTGATCTGCTAACAACGAGGACAAACAACAAAAATTGAAACCTGTTTTAAATTGCACTAATTTCAACAACAGATCAGAACTTAAAACACTGTTAATTTATAAGCCATTTCTAGACATTTTCTGGGCGCGTGTAGCGCAGTCGGAGGAGGCGCCGACGGTCGCGTGCACCCGATACCAGGTTGCTGGTTCGGATTTCCCGCCCAGGCCAACCAAGCCTTCCATCCCTCCGGGGTCAGTGAATTGGTACCAGACGTGTCTGGGAAGGATAAACCGCTGATTTGTTCATCGGCTGGCCACCGCAAGTCATTGTATGGCCAAATACGCATTCAAGTCGCCTCCACGACATCCCGTAGAAGTAGAATGCGCTGGCGCATCCCAAAAGGGATTGAGTAACGCGGCCATTTATCCTTTTATTATTTCTAGACATTTTAGTAGTGTTTTTTAAACGTTTTGCAGTCGCCACATGAACGACGCTCTATGGAGTTTTCTACCCATGGGTATTTATACGAACGCATAGCAACATACCCACGTTTCACCTGTTTACAAGAGGTCGGTTGGATTGTCTTATTTATCAGCCTTACTCTGCGCTTAACTCTTTTTTAATTAGACCAGTTTAAAAAATAGAATAGTCCTTAAAAGAGCAATTCCTCCGATGTCTCTGGAAAGGAGAAGAAGATAGGAGACATCCAACCAAACAAACTTCACGTAACAATCTTGTCCTACACCTGCTATGAACCGTTATTGTTGTTGCTGCTCGATAGCATCCCAAGATTTAAGGTACCTCAACGTTCAATTATCTTGGATGGATAAAATGCTTTTGGGTAGTAACTGCAAGCAATTATGTATGGCAAGCTCACACTCAAAGAGTTATGCCATCCAGACCTTCTTTATTTAAGGAATAATATCCGACCCATCCCTTCTGGAGCAGAGGAAGGATATCCAACCCAAACCGGAGGTGTTCCCTATGTTGCAGATAAGTTTCACAAAAAAAAACTCGCAAATTAAAACAAATCTACATGTCTTCAGCACCTACGATGATACGTTTGTTTAGTAATTTATTGCTCCCCTAACATTTTTTTAAGAAGAAGTTGTTTACTCTATGTATGGCTAAAAAGGTACCATTACCGCCTGCAATCAAATCGTACATACTGAAATCGTGTAACCACAAATGATACAATTTAAAAATCGGCGGTAAAAAAATTCTTCCCAGGATGCGGCTCTCCACTTTTGACGATTGCTAGTAGCAGTTTGTGTGCCTTCTTGGTCAGCACATGACTTGAGATTAATGCACAATGCTGTGCTAAGTAGGCCTCATATAAGTATGTTACAGGCTTAGCCCCTTCATGTGCCACCTCACCGCGGTGAAGGGGTGAACATCACTTTGTGATGGCTAACGGCACAAACGGTCACGCAGTACGCGACGCTTTGGCGTGTATGGGCGGCTCTCCTGTATCCCTGGCCAGGAACATGTGAGTAACCAGACCACCGCTACGGCTCAAACAACTAAACCCGCGCCCCAGTCCTCCGCGCGCCGGAGGTTGGACTTCTACGACGTCGGTTGCATCCACCTCCGGCGAGGGGCCATCTAATCTCGGAGTTAAACTATCAGGACGTCATTGGAATCGAACTACCGGAAACTCCCTCGCACCACGACACGGAAACTGACTATTCGTCTGCACTTATAACTGTCGTTCGGTCGCATCTGAGCAGGATCTTCGGACACTACTTTACAGAAGTCGCAACATCAAATACGACGTTATCGCCCTGCAGGAAACGAAAGGCAGAACGGAAACCATAAGAAGGACCGACCACAACGAGCTTCTCATTATCGGAGCAAAGGTGGACAGAAAGAATATTGGCGGAGTTGGATTTCTCGTCAATTCGACAGTGCACCACCTAGTAGACTCTTATAAGATCATCAGTTCGCGAGTAGCTGTTCTTCGTCTGGAAACCAAAGATCAAGGAACCATCTCCATCATAAATGGATATGCTCCAACATCTGCGGCCACAGACGAAGAAAAGGACGAATTCCACAAGCTATTCGAAAGGACTGTCAACGACGAGAAGAGCTACTACAAACTTGTCGTTGGTGACTTTAACGCTATCGTCGGTACGAATGATCACGACGAATGGAGGCTAGAACCACATGGAACTTCCTCAAGGAACGAAAACGGAGAGCGCCTGATAGACTTCCTATCCGCGTGCCGTCTCTACCATGGAAATTCTATGTTTAAGAAGCCTTCAAACCGACGATGGACCTGGGAAAGCCCAAATGGAGAAACACGTTCGGAGATCGACCATGTTCTTACGAACAGACGCTGGAGTCTGTTCGACGTCTCCGTGCTGCCTTCATTTGACACCGGCTCGGATCACCGTCTCGTCCGTGCGAAGCTGACTCTCAAAAAGAGGATGTTCAAGCGTGACACTCATAAACCGGCACTGGTGAGAATGCCCACATTCAAGTCTGAGGAGTTGGAATATGCAACAAAGTCGTACGATTGGAATCTTCTTGAAGATCCATCGGAAGACTACGACCTTCTCTTCAAAGGACTGTTGAAATGTGCTAGCAGCTCTTGCGAAGCCACATCACCGTCTGCTTCAAGACTCAACGCGCATGCGATTAAACTCTTGGTGCAAAGAAGAGCTGTTAAACTGGATCCTAATGCTTCCCATCTGGAAAAAGTCACCATCTCGAAGGCCTGTCGAATTGCAGTGAAGGAGTCCATTCAAGCCTACAGAAGATTGAAGCTGTTAGAAGCGGCTGGGAAAGGTTCAAGCATAAAGCGCTGCAAACGAGATCTCTGCGATCAGAAGGAAATAATGTCAGCCCTTGTGGATAAGGATGGAACAACGCAAACGTCTCGAAGAGCGATGGAGGCCATCGTTCAGGAATTCTACACAGATCTGTTCCGTTCTTCCATCACTGTCCCGAAATGCTTGATGCCACCAGCTGAGGAAGTACCTCCCATTCTGGAATCAGAAGTGGCTCATGCTATCAGAAGGATGAAGTTGGGCACTGCTCCCGGACCGGTCGGCATTTCTGCTGATCTCCTTCGTGCGGGTGGCAGTGCCGTCTGCTCACTTCTTGCCAAGCACTTCAACCACTACCTTCGACTTAGTAGGATTCCGGACTCATGGAAGGAGTCGAAGACAGTTTTAATCTTCAAAAAAGGTTAGCAGGAGGATATCCAACTATCGACCCATCAGTCTTCTCTCGGTTGTGTACAAGATCTTCACCAAGATACTGCTTAACCGCATGGAGCGTTGCTTGGATGAATATCAGCCAGTGGAGCAAGCAGGGTTTCGCAGGGATTTCTCCTGCATGGACCATATTCAGACTGTCTCACAGCTCATCGAAAGGAGCCGCGAGTACCACCTCCCACTTGTCCTTGTCTTCGTGGATTATCGGAAAGCGTTCGACTCTGTGGAAATCAACGCCATTCTGACCGCCCTTGTGCACGCTGGTATACCATCGCCCTACATCCGACTTCTCGACGAGTGCTTCTCGAACACATCGACTACCATCCAGCTGTTCGATCGAAAGCTTAAAATTCCTATCGGGAAAGGAGTACGGCAGGGTGACACGATTTCTCCCAAGCTATTCACAGCGGCACTTCAGGATGCCATGAAAGACTTGTGGCAGGTATGAAGATTGGATTGGACATGAATATGTCCAAGACACAATTTATGGTCAACCAGTGGTGTGACACGGGACTCGTAAGGTTAAATGGAGTCGCTCTGCAACAGGTCGACCCCTACGTCTATCTGGGAAGAGAGCTGAACATGGATAACGACCTCGCTCCTGAAATCGCCCGCAGGAGACGCGCAGCATGGGCAGCCTTCAGTTCGATTCGCGAAGTCACCGATCAGGTCAAGGATCCCGGCCTCAGGGCCTCGATATTCAACGCCTCTGTACTGCCTGCGATGTGTTACGCGACGGAAATGTGGCCCAACAACAAGACAATCGCCAGAGCGATGCAAACTACGCATCGTGCACTGGAGAGATGGCCTCTAAGGACAAGCCTTCGTCAGCAATGGCAAGAAGGCCTACGAAGCTCGGAGCTACGGGAGAAGTCGCAATTAGCAGACCCGCTGCAGTACATGAAGAAGTCCAAATATCGCTGGGCCGGGCACCTGCTTCGACGAAAGGACGATAGATGGAGTCTCCGTGTCACAGAATTGCTCCCAAGAGACCATAAGAGACCACTGGGACGACCGCCAACGCAATGGGCAGACTCATTCTCAAGATCTTTCAGAGAGCGGAGTCTGTCTCACTGGATGCAAGCAGCCAGAGATCGAGCGGTCTGGAAGAGTTGTGGTCCCCGCTGAGAAGACCTCCAGCCGACAAAGGACCATCAAAGTATCAAAGTAAAGTACAGGCTTGGCGGGCTTTCTGGAAGGCTGGAAGTTGGATATCTAAAACTATCTAGCCAGTTTCCAGGTCAGGAACTTCAATTAACCCTTCTAGATTTGAATACTTCTGTTGTTTCTGACGACCACTCTTACGATTGTGAAGGATCCTGTAGGTAGTCCGCCCATCACCACGTCCACTAAGATTCAGCCAATTTGTTGTTCGTTATCCGACCCAAAATCGCCGGATAACGAACTGCAAAACGGATAGTCAAACCCCCGGAAACCGGATACGGGTAATCTACTCATCCATGGTGTACAAGGAGCGCTTGCAAGAGAGGGATTCTTGAGCGGCCGACAGAAACCTGTGCGTAGCTTGCTTCTCCCTTGTGTCCGCCCCTCTGGAGTATAAACAGGGTCTTAGGCTTAATGAAGGATAAAGGGTAAAGGACGGAGTTACTCAACCTCTTTTTGGATGCGCCGCGCATTCTACTTCTGCGGAATGTCGCGGTGGCGATTTGAATAAGTATCTGTCCATACGGTGACTCGCGGTGACTAGCCGATGAACAAGTCAGCGCTTTATCCTCCACAAGTCTGGTACCAATTCACCGACCCCGGAGGGATGGAAGACCTTGTTGGCTCAGGTGGAAGTTACCAGAATCCTGATATTAGGTCACGCGACAGTCGTCACCTCAACCGACTACGCTGCACGCGCTCACCCGTTTATACTCCCCTGAAGCCATTCAAGTAGAGACGAGTTTTCCGGCATACATTGGATCGGATCGAAAATCATCGGATAATTGAATGATTCCTTGCGACCTCGGATTTTTTGATGATTTGAATCGGGATATCCGAGAATGATTCATTCGACACACAGGATTTGATCAAGAATCTTCGGATAATTGGATGATTCGGATAATGACAATTTCGCAGACCCCGGATTTTTGGATTACTCGGATCTCGATATTCGAATCGGATGTCCGAAAATGATTTATTCGGATCCAATGTATGTTTTCCGGGGCGGGTTGGACGAGTTTTCGCACGGCATGCAGGCGGTCGTCGCGGGATCTAACAAGTGCCCCACTCAGACTGAGGATTGGAAGAACACTTACCAGCCTTCAATTCTGTTCCATTTTTTTAAATGTTCATTGTTTCCAATGCGCATTTTTCTCTTCTGTCCCTTATGCCTTCCTCTGTTCACCTCCTTATACCATTACCGCTAGATTTTACCATTTCTTCACCTATTTCACTTATTATTATTATTCACTTATTTTTTTCACAATTTGCATCAAATTCTTTCCTTTTTCACCTGCGAGCTGTTTGTTTTCCTCTTGGTCTTCCAATAGTTTGTACCAGCCGTTTTGTTTCCATTATTTCGTTTATTGTAGCTTATTTTGTTTTACCTTTCCATATTTCGAGTGTTTCACGTCTACATGGTTTATGTGGTCAAATCGTTGAATTTCTAATGACCCTGAAACCAGCCTGTGAGGAGATGATTGCTAAGACCCCTGAACCAGATTGGAATATATGCATGGCATAGGAGCGAGCAACTAGAGCTGTAGCACACTTCTTCGACGCGCCGCACACGTTAGCTGCGTCAGCGTCCATGTGGAGATTCGATCGGTGAGTATGGCTGGCACCAGAGTCTTGCGGGTGCGGACCCGCCATGGCAGCGGCGGGTGGAGGGGCGTCGCGAGGGTTACTGTACGCAGCACAGGAAAAAATTTTTAAAGAAAAATTGATGAATGTTTTTTTAAACGAATAAGACTCGAAGAAATATGTTTCAATGCATCTGAGGGAGCTTCTTCAGCACAGAATTCCAATGCAGTTGAGTGATTAACCAACTAAGGTGGCGGACAGAGTCACAACTGAAGGGTGGCAAATAAAATAGTGTCCATGGTGAAATGCAAACTCAGATGAATAGTTTGCAAACGAGTTTTTGCGCATTCTTCACTACTGCCATTGGCAAATAAGCGCAACTCTTTCTTCATGCAGTTCTTTTTGGGTCATCTGGCCCATGTTCGTGGCTATGGCCGCTAGAGTGCCTCAGCGCGCCTTTGGTGTGGATGATGCGGTCTCAGTGAGCGTCTCGTCCAGCTGCAGTCTGTTCCTGCCACCACTCAGAGCCACGCGACATTGGCTGGGCAATAGCTTAGAGCATCCGGCTATGTTTGTGCGAAGATCGGCCAATCCCGTCCCCTTCACCGCGCGAGGCGAAGCGATTCCGCCCCTGACGAGGTACGCCGTAACCGCACCCGTCAAAATGAGTATCGCTACCAGGGATGGGCGGAATTTCTGTTTTCTGATTTTTTTTTGCCATTTTGGGCAAATTTTTTTTGTTTTCTGTTTTCTGGGAAAATGGCCGAAAATGGCCAGAAAACAGAAAATAGAAGTGTTTCCAGAGTATCTTAGATGGCAAGCAGGTAGCGTTTTTGGATGTGCTTACAATACCGGCCTTAACTTTTGGTCTTTGGGCGGAAAAAGCGAAAAAGACCGCCTTTTCCGCCGCTTTTCTGTAGCGCTCTTCACATTGAGCGCAATGTAAATTGAAAGACATATTCGTTATCAGCACCGAGCCCTCTTCCCGATGAGCTGAAAAACGCCTAAAGAGCGCCTGAAAATAGTTCAGTGACCTAATTCCTGCCCGGCGCGGCTGACCCCTGCCCTTGCGGGAGATAATTACAACACAGCTCCTAGGTAGCTAGAGAAGGAATTGGTTGGTCTAATTCAAAGGCTACTGACTTATTTATAGGTAATTCCACATAGTTCACTAGATTCTTTAGTTCCTCGCGATCACAGTGCTGTTATTTTTTAATGAATCCGATTCTTTTATTCCAGTCAACTTGGAGAAAATTATCGAACTGAGAGGTCAATAACTTTGAAACAGTAAGCTTGCATTGGCTTACACTTACTTACTCAATGAAGCACATTGCAGAGAACTGCGATGCGGCCAGAAAAATGTTTCGCGTGAAAATCTTCAAGATCTACATGCTGCCAAAGGGGTCTACATGACACCTTTTGGCAGCAGCAGTCGAATTTTGCTTGCAGTTCAAGTGGCTCTAAATTGGTTTACTTGGGGCAAGAATCTTACAAGTTAAGAACACAAGGAAAACTCCATGAGAGCTTCAAAGCTTGAAATTGCGACAAAGTCTCAAAAGAATTCCGAGTTGTAAATTGGCGTCAAACTCGGGCTCAAACAAAATAATCACGATTCTTAAAAATTTCTTCAATTCACTGAAATCATGTTCATCGATATGCTCTCAGTGATTCTGAATCGAATGGCGGTTTGATTTCGATTTTATGATTTTATATTCATTTAAACCGTTTCATGAGGAGTGAAATGCCTACACTTCGGTTCGGGCCTCGTATTGGTTCCGGAGAATTGGTCCGCTCGCCTGTCGTCATGACCCCTGGCGCCATCTGAGCACGCGGTACATCGCCTAACTAGGGTCTTTGCACTTTGGATGCGGCGGCCTGTTATTGATCTCACCGAATACCGTAGGAAAGGAGTGCATGGCGTATTCCTATTTTTCTTTATTTATATTTTCCTCGCATCAAAATCAAGTAATAAACCTATTTCTATATTTTCCAAGACTTTCTAAAGTGTTATAAAGAATCGGAACGAAAAATTATTCTAATACCTGGTCATAGGCTCACCTGTTTCCCCGCATCTTTCCCGAGGATTTTTCAAATCTTTTTCAAAGGAGCAGTAGTAGTATTTTCAAAGTTCAACTATTTTCTGACTCAGCTTGAAGAAATAGGCTTTTCTATTTAAATGAGATAATTAAAATAAAATAAAAGTCCTCCTCCATCCTGTCTGTGCAGCGCTGCATCAAAATCTCTCGCAGCGGCTTAATAGTTAAACATGATCGTTGATTGGCCGACTTCGTATGGCAGCACTTCACGCAATCTAGTGTTAAAATCCTATTAACCGACAATGATTTGTATACCTCCTAAGGAAGACCATGCAGTAGTCAGAATACATTCCAGAATACTGATCGTAGTCGCTGAAAGCAGGTTGAAACATAATCGAGGTGTCAGAGCACAGATGGGGTTTTGCTTCCAGCCAGCGCTAGGCCTTTTACTGATTCATGGGTGAAATGCCTATTAAACGGAACTTTTGCAAAGGCACCTAAAATAAAAGGCAAATAATAAAGAATGGGAGTAAAAAAGCTGAGAAGAAAACCTAGTCCCATAAAGCAAGCATAGGCCAAGGCCGAAGAGAATAGGAAAAAACGGACGGAATACGCTGAGCTCCGTTAGCTCATTGTGAAGAGGACCAATTGTCAGGCACATCCGCAGTGAAACACGCCTTTAAAGGATGTAGGCAAGAGAAGCAACTGCAGGTCAGCCAGAACCTGCAGTTGCTTTTCTTGCCTACACAATTCCACTGGCTCTTAGAAACTCTAGAAATAATCTGTTCTGTAATCTGTAATCTGTTGCTTACGTTGCTGAGGACGCAGTACCGCTGGCTTTTGCGCCTAGGTGCGAGCGGCACAGCCCTGCGACCTAACAGAGATTTGGGACTACTCAGTCATGCTGCCGGTCGGCGGAGTCGTTGAGATTCAAGACATCATTCAATAAACAGGTCAAGATTCAAACCTCAAACCCAAACTTCAATATGTTGAATTGGGTCAGATCATTCTAGATCGCTTGTAGGTGTACAATACCGCCCGCGTCGCGCGGTCAGAAAGACGGTTTGCAACGGAAAAATTCGTTGCGAATCGTCGCATGCTCATAACTCGTTTAATTTCAAGTTGTTTGAGAAACTGTTGACACCATTCGATTCCTCTCCTCTAGATCTACACAAACTTATATCAAAATCGGAGTATCTCAAGCATGACGTGCGTTGTCAGTGCTCTGTCATGCTCGGAATGCTCCGAGAGTGCGCCGTGCACAATGCATGTAGGATCGATCCTATCAATCGGGTGCGGTCGACAACTGGTAGAGTAAGCGTTTGGGGAGTTCAATCGCCAGCCGCTTCACTAAGAAATTGCTCTAATGCTGTCCAGCTAGCCTTTGGAGTGCGAAAATGCATATAGAATCGAACCCTTCAATCGAGGGGGCGACCGCTTGCAAATTGCACGCACGTGCGAGTTCGTAGCGCAACAACTCTTTCAAGTTCAAATCGTTTCGGCTGCAAGTCATGGGTCTTGTAGGCCGTAAAACGGTCTAGTAGAATAATAAAGTAGAACGGTGTAGCTTATTAACAGGCAATGTTACAGGGATGCAAAAACGCAGGTAAGGCTTGTGTGACGCATTTTTTTCGATTTCAGTGGATCACCTCGGGAAGAACCGGTGAGCAATCGGGCTTGAAATGAACATGCGAACAGAGCGCTTGAGGTGCTTTACGATGACGTGCCCAGAACTCCTCAGCTTCCTAAACTGCCTTAGCTTCAGCTCCAGTTTAAAGCGGCAGAAGATAGCGGTTAGAGTTTCTTGCTCTCTTACTCGTCCAGATTTGGGTTTTCGACACTCGCAATGGCATCGTTCTGTTCAACATAAAAAGCGCTATCGAACTTTAGCAGTTTTGACCAATTTTGGAAACATCAATTTTTTGACAGATTTGCATCGAGGACGAGGCCGCCTTACAGTTTTCTGAGGCTGCGGCAGACGGAGGTTGACGTCGTTGATATCTTCGAATTGGACCATGCTTGATACCGTTCGATAGAGCTTTTCATGATGAATTGAAAGGTGTTAATAGGAGTAAGGAAAATTGTAATATGGGCGAGTAAGAGCGAGGAGAACATCAACCGTTGTGCTGAATTGCACGTGCAGGCGTGTTCTGAGCGCGATAACTCTATCATGTGTGATCCTTGTCGGTCGCAGCTTGTGGATTTTATAGGCAGCGAAATGTTCTATCGGCGCGCTGAAACACAGCAATGTAGCTTATGAGTGGACAAAGTTACAGCAGTGCGAAAATACAAGTGAGGCTTGTGTGGCACGATTTTTTCCAATTTCAGTCGACCCCTGCAGGATTTTTTAGGCCACCCACGGCGAAAACGCGGTGTTCTGGTAAAGTTCGATATACGTTTGTGTAGATCTCGAGAATACGAATCGAATGGTACCAACAGTTTCTCAAACAACTTAAAATTAAAAGAGTTATAAGCACGCGACGTCTTTTTGACCGCGCGACGCGGGCGGTATTGTAGGTAGGTCAGAATAATGGTTGTAGATTATTTGTGGATAAAAAATCTAAGGAATAAAAGTCTGCTTAATAAATCAACGAAACCTCTACATTCGGAAAGAGATGCTGCCTAAAACAAAATTCGTATTACTTAGCCTGAACCATATTTTTATTTTTATTTTTTAAAAATGGTTTCTGCAAATTATGCTTTCAACTAAGATTAGAAATTGCATGAGAGAGTAAGAAGTAGAAATGCTACAAACCACAGTCTCTAAAGTCGCGCCATGCATTCACTCAAAATTTAAAATTGTAAACGTGATCGATTAGGCAGGGACGCATGCATGTTTGAGTTTTCTTTTTCTATTGCTTCGTTTAATAAACTCGATCGTCAAGACAAAGTTCAACGTCTGTTGAACCAAAACAGAAAAGAGTAAACGGCATCTGCATCCACGCATTCTATTTCTGCGGGATGTCGTGGAGGCAATTTGACTTCGCATTTGGTTTATACAATCACTTTCGGTGGCGAGCCGATGGAAAAAATCAGTGTTTTATCCTTCTCAGAGATGCCCAATCCATGGACCTCGGAAGGATGGAACCTTCTAGCCTCGGCAGGAAGCATGAACCAAGAACCTAAAATCGAGCGCTCGCGACAGCTGGCAATTCCGTCGGTGTTACCATTCACCCAAATAAATAAAAAGTGATAGGATAAAATTCTGGTCGCCGGTTAATGGGGGGTCGACGGTTGGTGTAAGAGCTTAGATTTCTAGGATACGCCACGCACTCCTCTTTCGCTTTATTTAGCTCCTCATTGCGAACCACCATGCGCCAAAAAATTAAAAATTCAAAAATTTCAATCTACAACACAGCATTGAAAGCAGATGTAAAACAAATAAGAGTACGTAAGCCATTGATAAGAATGTGCAATAAAAGAGAAGAAGAGAAGAAATATCAAAGAAGATAGGGTCAAAACTGGATCCTGTACACACCATTTCTACGGTATTTTGGAGGATAAATAATACGTCGCAACACAGGAAGTGTGAAGAGTATGGTTAGGCGGTTTACGGCGCCCTCAGATAGCGCGAACGGTCACAAGGACAGGAGAGTGGACTGACTCGAGAACTAATCTGTGACCCGAGCAGGGCTGTTGTACATTTGACTTGTAGCAAGCCGGTGCAAATAGACGAAAAACTAAAATCGAGCCACAGTTCAGGTCATATTTGACAAGTGAATGCACTCGAGGCCATTGTCGATTTTTGAACAATTTTTTTAAGTGAACCTCTTTTAGCATGTGGAGTGAGCCTGCTGCGAAACTAAGTGGCTAAAATGTCTTCTAGCCAAGTCGAGATCACACCGATGAAAGACTATAAATAGTTTTCAAAAGCCTCCAAATTCCTTCATTTCTCTGTTAAAAGAAATGATTCTGTGGTTACTATAATCACGAGAAAAGTGCGAGCTTAATTGCAAACAAGTATCATGTGGGCAACTTTGCCAGCCTATAATTATTAAC
This sequence comes from Heligmosomoides polygyrus polygyrus, assembly GCA_947396885.1. NCBI lineage: Eukaryota > Metazoa > Nematoda > Chromadorea > Rhabditida > Heligmosomidae > Heligmosomoides > Heligmosomoides polygyrus. The sequence continues at coordinate 23,491,694 of OX377204.1, read as the reverse complement.
GACTTCAACCCTGAAGATTCCACTTTCGTAGCTTGATTTCAATTGACACGTCTAATGGGACAAACAAATACAAGCACCCGCATACTTGATATGCTAAAATCAAAACTTCCAAAATGGAGCCTTTCTTGGAAATAATTGCGAATAACTTTCGGATCCTTTGAAAAAGTACATCATTTTGATCATGGAAACTAAGGAATCTGTGAACTATGTGGCATTACCTAGAAAGAAGACAACAGCCTTTGAATTAGGCCAATCTCCTCCATCTTTAGCTTCCTAGGAGCTGTGGGTGTAATTATCTCCCGCAAGGGCAGGGGTCAGCCGCGCCGGGCAGGAATTAGGTCACTGAACTATTTTCAGGCGCTCTTTAGGCGCTTTTCAGCTCATCGGGAAGAAAAGGCGGTTTTTTTCGCTTTTTCCGCCCAAAGACCAAAAGTTAAGGCCGGTATTGTATGTAGTAATTGCGCCATATACTCATGAACTATGCCGCTTTGTTTGCTTGATTGATTGTGTAAGCGCTGCTAGCAAGGAGTTCCTTCATAAGACATTTTTCGACTTTCATAATTTGGCTTCGTATTCTTTTCGATACTAAAAGTAGTTTGGACCACCTACGATCACTAAAAATTTTATATTGAAACTACAAAACTAGTATTCTCAGGGGCGTTGAATTATGTATTAACTAATCACCTCTCCTAGAGCTGCTGTGGGTAGGATTATTCTCCACCCCCGGTTTAAAAATTGAACATTGTTGGCCGGTCATCCCCAACATCGCTTTCTGCAGAGCTTTGTCGAAGCTGCTCTTCGAACTCTTAACCTTGATCAGCTTTTAGTTGTCAAAAATTAGTAAGAGACAGAAAAGTTTTAGTTACCTTCGATTTCGCTGCTGTAGTGTAACAGTACTGATACACGAAATTTCTCATTTGTCAGTGTATCACCTGTCGTCCCATTGATCATCGAGTTGTTCAAGTGGGCACCAGCAGCGTCTTCATACGTCCATGCCGCGTGCCAACGTGCTGCAGTGGATCCTTTTCGCTCGAGAGACACGAAGAACATCATGTTGTTTGTTCAGGGCTTTGACGATGGAGTCCTACCATCGCGTTGGTGGGCATCCTGGTGTTCTCTTGACATCCCACGGAATCCAATCGGTCATGGCTCTCGTCCAGCGGGCGTCTGCGAATTGCATTACGTGGCCGGTCACCTAATTTTCGACGACTTGGCCCATGCGACAGCGTCTCTGATCTTCGAAAGTCGGCGAAGCTCGGAACTCCGGAGGCCTTCTCTCACTTGCGTGAGTTGTGTCACTCCGAGCATTGTCCTCTCGATTCCACGCTGCTCCACGCTGATTGCCTGTTCATCCTGCTTCCGTATAGCCCAGGTCTCTGACAATCGTATGAAGCGTTGTGAGGCGTATGTTAGGGCAGGAAGAACGGTAGAGTCTAAGGTGGGCACTGAGTCCGACGTTCTTCTTCAAGACTTCTTCGACGCTCTTAAAAACTCCCCAAGCCGCTCGTTTCCTCGTGCCCAGCTCCGGCGCTAGGTCGTTGGCCATATTGACTTTACGGCCCAGATACACGTAGCTGGAGCATTTGGGAATGTTCGTTACGTTGAGCGAGAATGGCGCACCAGAAACTTGTCCGCTCCTCATGAACATCGTCTTCGAAAGATTCAGCTGCAGTCCAACGTTCCCACATACACGATCGAAGTGGGCAAGCATTCGCTCCGCCTGGCTGATGTCGGTGTTATGTCGCCAGTGAAGCAAATACAGATTCTGGCGGAGCCAGTAATACTCAACGAATCTCTGCACACATTTAGAGTATGTTGCGAGAGTGTGTCTACAAACTCAAGCAATTGTATTGAAACATGCAAGCAGTGATCTCTGAGCCTTCATTGTGTTCGGCACCCTAAAAGGCCAGTTTCTTACTAGTGGCACCATTATCTAATTGAGGCGTTAGCGTGAAACGAAGTTGATGAGTAATGTTGTATACTTGAAGTGTCGAGATTCCTACGATCTATCAGTCAAGATTCACAACTTGCTGTTTGGCCTCCGCTACCTCTACGGCAAAACTTATGTTTTGAATTCGCACACATCGGGGGAGAAGGCTTCATTTCGGCAACGAATCATGTGCACTGCGTACTCAGGCTCATGCCCTAATTAAACATACAGTTGGTTTATGTTATACAAATCACGTGCACTGCGCACTCGGGTTCATGCCCTACTAAACAATTGGCTTATGCCATACGATACTAGTATGTTCCTGTGACCTGGTCGAGCTAGCCTCGGTCTTGAGCGGATGTTACTTTAACAGCATATAGTGTATCACAATACGGGCTTAACAGAAGTTATAGAAGCGTTCACATACAGAGATCACATTGACACCGATGGACAATTAGGAATGACTATAAAGGTGTAGGTTCGATGTAGGATAAGAACGCTCTCTGGGTTTTCCATCTGCCAACCCTCATGACGTTTCTGGAGCCATCCCCGCGCGGATCGCTGCTGTCGCGGTTCCACCTCTGAAGGAATGTGTAGTAAGCTGCCGCGATCCAAGCCCTGCAGCCTGAAGAGTTTCCTTGATCCTGCGCGTGACGTAGTCTCTGGAAGGGGCTCCTCTTGGAGCTGAAAAGAAAGTCAAGCGCTGAGCGTGTTTCGTTCAGCCTTTTGAACTGTTCCCATAAAAGGAGCTTTCTTCCATCCAGACGAAATGCCACTTGGATTCCTATCCCTTGTTGGTCGACTTTTGACCTTTTAAGAAACAGCCACCAAATTGAATCGCCTTTAAAGGTGATATCCCCAAATTGAAGGGTGCATAGTTCACTAACCCTTGAAAAGGCAACATCCATCAGAAGAATCATGGTTGCCCCTACGGTTGAACTGGATTTAAGTGCCCATCCTATTACAGTTTCTATGTCCCCAGGTGTGGATTTTTTCCTGTGCACTACTGGTGGACGGGTCCTGTCTGCCCCCCCCCCCCCTCAATAACGCTCTCTGTACTTCCTGATCGCCGGAGGTAGGGGACCGAAAAAAGTGACTGAGAGCAGCTATTTGGTAATGTAGCGACTTCAGTTTACCCTGGTCAATAAGCGACGCTAAAAATAAATTCCTAAGCTTATGTAATGCTGAAGCCGGCACATTTCATTTCTCAATAAAGTGGAAAAAATCCTCCCTAACCCTCTTATAGAGAGAGCGTTCCTTTAGAGATACATGAATCGAAACAGGATACAAGAATATTGCTAACGGAAGTTGGGAAGCCAACACGCGTTGCCATCTCAGCGACTACACATGCTGCTTCCCTTTTTGGATCCATCGGGATATCTGGAACAAAAATCATGCTGCTGCTAATTAACTGCGCTCGCTCTTGTGGTGCGGAAGTGATGACCTGTGCTGTGAGGTCGGCCAGTGGCACGCGGAATACCGTATCCACCACCTGCGGATACGTGCCGTCTGGGCGCATTGTATCCCGGTGACCCATTCTGGGAGCACTCGACGTCTGCAGAGTACGTCGCCCGATACCGTCGGATATACCGTGTTCTGCCTATGAGTATTTAGGGAGCACTATTGGCCGATATTTGTATTTCTTTACATTTTCTACTTTGACCTCTCTCACTCCTCAACTTGGGGTGGGTGGAGGGTCTCGAGCTGCCGAAATAGCCGGGATGGGGATCACCTTGGTGGGCCCCGCCTTTTCGGCGGGTTCCCCCTTGGGACGCTCTTTGTGGCGAACTCAAAACCCCATTTTTGCCTCTGTTACCTCTACGGCAAAACGTATGTCGCACACAACGGAAATTTAAATCGCGAGGGTTAGCAGATAAGGAGGCAGAAGGCAAAATCAAAACTGAGAAAGTGGTCTTTGAAAGTGTAGAATTGTGAGTTTTCTTTCAGAATAGGGCTACCTACGGAGAAGATAGTAATCTCTTTAACTTCTGATATCCATTTCCCTTCTCTCTCAGTTCGCCGAAAAATAAATGGTATGCCCACATCCCATTTATTAGGAAAGCCCAAAATTCCTTTGCTAAGGTTCTTCTTTGCCCAGATTACTGTTCTAACAATCAAATATGGAGGGGGCACCCACCATGCAAATCCGGTTTTCCACCACGGTAGCGACTGAGATGCAAATGCAATCTATAATACTGCACTAGGGTCATGTGCTCTAGAAATAAACTTTTCGCACTTGCGGCTTACACTAGGCGCGAACATGTCTATAGTACATGTACCCCATCTAGTTCTGAAAAGACTTCATCTGTTACGCTCCAGTCGTCCAGGTCTATTACACGGGAGGCTTCATCAGCTTCGACGTTAAACTCCCTTGCTATCCAAAAAAAAAACTCAACGTGAATGGCGGCATCTGCACAAAAGTTCCATATTTCTTGTGCAATCTCTTGAAAGTTCTTCTTCGTACTGCCTTCTGTCATGATAGCTACTGCTGCTTGATTAGCACATGCCAAGCCACTTCGTCACCAAACAAATTACGTCTAAACGCTTTTAAGCCTAGTAGTACTGCAAACATTTCTCTAGCTGTGCTAGATGTGCCCACCAGTTCAGCCGGGAGATTAGATGACCATTTTAATGAGGAGTTGGTGCTTAAATGGAGTACCGCTCTGGCTCCAAATTCTGCAGCATCTGAAAAACAAACTACTGCGTCTGACAGTAAATATGCGCCTTCTACAGAATGGTCTTTAAACGTAGGGTTCCAATTTAGCCAACCTGATTTCTGATCGCTCTTCACAGGAGAGCGGCCATCTGAAGGATAATGCCGTTCCTTCTCTCTCTTTCTCAGCAATCGCCGACACGACTGCTTTCCACTGTCTTCTCCGACCTGGAAGACTAACCAAATGCATTGAGGCCAAGGTGCCTTACCATTTGAGTCTCTCCAGGAGAGATGGTCCTCTTGTTAATAATAAGCGTCTCGCTAAACGTTTGGCCTTTTCCTTTCTTTCTCTTGTAACATCAACCTTGAACCCCTTTAAATCTATCCCATGGCCAAGCCATGCTAACTTCTGGAAGCGGCTCCAGAAACATTTCTCGTCGGCTGTGAGGAAGCCGGCATCTTTTAGATCTCTTTTAATCGACTGCATCGATCCTTCGCACCGGTGTGCGGAATCGATCCAAATCAAGCCTTCGTCTAGGTATAAAGCAACGTTTATAGCTTGTGATCTCCATTTTCCTAGTCGTGGTTTTAGCATTTTGGTAAACACCCTGGGGGTGGAAGAAAGGCCAAATGGGAGCACTAGGAATTTATATAGGCACCCCATCCAACAAAAGCCCAGATATTTAGTACAGTTAGGGTGAATATTGATATGGTGGTACCCGGATTTTAAGTCGAAGGATGCCATAAATCGCTCTTTTGGCAGCATTGGTAGTACTTTGGAAAGGTCCTCAAATTTTACTGGAATTTTTTCTAGAGATTTTTTTAAGCATGACAGGTCTAAAATTAGTCCCAACTTTTTACCCGTTGCGACCGAAAGATGATTAATTCTCAAAAGAGAGACATCTGTATCAGTTACCACTTGGATGGTCCGTCCACAAAGACGCTGTATTCTCAGCAGAGGCCGCGTTAGCTCTTATGAAACATCGTTCTGGCTCTGTTACGAAATCAAGCGAGTAACCGTCCAACAGCACTTTCCTGCTGAACGAATTGATGCCAAGAGAGGACCAAAACGTCCACATATAGTGTATATTTCCAGCTCTGAAGCTTGCTTAATTGACCTCTACTGCTTTCCAGATGCTCTGCACTTCTGCGCGAAATGACCAAAGCGGCCACAGTTGTAGCACATATCCCTTGGCTTTCCAGAATGTTGCTGCGATCTGGAACTTGGATAGGCAGACGATTGCCTTCACTGGTAGAAGGGCGAGCCATTCTGAGACTTTAGGGGTTTTGACGTCTACACAATTTTCTGGTGTTTTATGGGCATTTTTCCAGCTGTATGCGCTTCTGCGCTCAAAGAACGCAGAACCCAGCTGCGGACTCCTCCTGTGCGACGAAAGCAGTTTCCACACAAGCAGGTTAGATGGACCACTCCACGGTCGCGGTTATCAATCACCCGCTAAGGCCTATGTTATACTTCGGCGACGCGTCGCCAACGTCGGCGACGCCGCCGAGAGCTCCGCAGGGGGTGTTATGGCCCGTTTATACTTCGACGCCGAGCGACGCGACGCCATAAATAGTGGCCATATTGATTGAGCGACGCGATCATCAAATTGGCCACTTTGCATGCCGTCGCGTCGCTCGGCGTCGGAAGTATAAACGGGGCCTTAGGCCTATGTTATACTTCGGCGACGCTGTGTTGCGCGGGCTGCTATGCACTGCGTAGCTGCCCGCGCAACACTGTGTCCGACGTCGCCGACAACAGCGTCGCCGAAGTATAACATAGGCCTTATACTTCCGCCGCCGACGTTGCCACCGACGGGCCGACGACGTCAGCGTCGCCGACGTCGGTGCTGTGCACGGCGACGGTCCGTCACCGACGTCACCGACGTCATGCAAGGGTGGCAGAAAATGCGGTCCGATGGAGTGTTATGATTGTGGGTTTCACCACCGTACATCGAATTACGAAATCGAGAAGTGCAAAAGACGCCGTCTTGCGAACACAAAAGTGCAGTTCACTATAACACTGAGTGTTTGGGAGGGAGTGGGACCCTAAACCTTAGCTCCCTTCACTTTGTCACTTCTCTTCCTTTTTGTTTCCTTCTCAGCCGTTCTGTTCGCATTTTCTAGGCCTATTTGCTTCCTTGTAGAGCAAGTAATACTAAATAGAACTGTGTAGAAAATAAGTAGTGTTTCCACGCTTTCTGAAATGGTAATGCAAACCTCTGCGAAGTGCTTTTTCAAGATAGAATTCTTACTAATTAAGAGTTAAATTTTCCTTTGAACTTCGAGAATTCCGCGTAATTTTAATTTAGATTTTAATTTTAATTTAGACAGACTGCGCCATGCACTCGTCTGTTATTTTGCATTTTACAATCTATTGATAGTGTTTCGCTTGAATACTTGTTACAATCTCTTTACAAAGTAACCGTATCGATTGATTTGTGCTTCTTTTAAAGTTTAGAACCTAAAACACACTATGTCTTGGAAAATTACAGGGCATCCTAAAAAATACAGGTACTGTTTGAATGGTTCTAACATTCCTGCTAGTTAAACCTTTGAAGACGTTTGAGACTCTTATGAAACCACAGGTAACGGGATCTATGCAGCGTGTAAATAGCCCCGTCTGAAACCTTGCATTTCAGACTTGTTTGACTGTGCATGGTCTGAATGCTTACAATCTTGTTACTACTTGGCCATATCAATCTATGATGCGCTTTTTTTGATGTTTAGAACGTCCTCGACGTCGACCACACGTCTGTGGCGACGTCAGCGTCGCCGACGTCGGTGACGGGTTGTCGGTGACCGGTCGCAGCGTCGGCGACGCGTCGCCGAAGTATAACATAGGCCTAAGGGCCTGTTCATATTTCGCGACAGCAGGCAGCGACAAGAGCACAGCGCGCGGAACTATGAACAGGCGACAGTAGCGCAAAGAGCGACAAGAGCGGCAGAAGCGACAACGCCGGCGCGCGAATGTGGACACTTTTCGGCGGCGCGCGCTCTGTTTGAATCGATTCGCATGTTTTGCATGGGCGACGAGATCGACGAGAGCGCAGCGCGCGTGGCGTGCGCAGCGGCAAGAGCGACAAGAGCGACTGGAGCGACATCGCTGGCGCTCGAGTATGAAAACTTTTCGGCGGCGCGCGCTCGGTTTTAATCGATATTCATGTTTTGCACGGGCGACAAGTCGCTCTTGTTGCGAAGGCGAAGTATGAACAGGCCCTAAGCCGCAAGCGCTTATCGCACGCACGCACCGTCGCTCAGGGGGAATGCGCAGCAAGGTTTCTGCGCTATTCGAGCGGCGAAGCGCACACGGCTGGAAAATGGGCGAAAAACGCCTCAAAATTGGGTAGTCGTTGAAATCCCTCAGACAGACGGTTGAAATGTAAGCATGCGACCATTCAGGAGAGCCGAACCCCCAACCTCCTTCGCATTAAACAACGCCACTATGCACTGTACCACGATCCGCTTGCCGAGAATGCCATTGCGGGCTTGCAAGGTATCGATCGCATGTCAACGCGGGAGTCGACGCGGCTGTGCGGTGGAAGAAAAACCGCTACCCATACCCCGGAGTCCCTTCCTAGGGAAGCCATGCTCCAATCCAAGTTTCGCTTCCAGAATCTTCTCCGATTTGGGGCCTTTTCATAATCCACGACGGAAACGACGACAGCGACAGGAGCGACAAAGCAAAGCATGCCTATCGATTTTTCCCAGGCAGCTGCCCGGCACTGATCGATATCTATCCTTCGCCATTTCGTTCCCACCTCTGCCGTCTCTCCTGTCGCGAAGTATGGACAGGCCCTTAGTTTTAGTAGCCATAGATCCACTCCTGAGTGGACGAGTTCAAATAGGCGTTCCGGCGACAAGCCGACCGAGCTGTGCGTCAGTTGTTGAGCGCCGGGGGATGGTTGCGATCGCACACCTGCTTCTGCAAAGTGCCCAGATGGAGTGCCTATCGCCTTTTGGGTGCCGTTGCACCACGGCGAATTCGTCGTGCCCGATGTAATCAGCGCCTTATCGCCGGGGACCGAGCGGCGACCTATTATCGACCTGGCCGGAGGTGAGTGTTCTCGCTGCTCCTTTCTATTCGCTTTAAGGCTACATGCTACACTATAGGTGTCGATGAGGTGTTTGGGACTCTGGTCCCACTTGAAGAGATCCCCTTTAGCGCAGTGCGATCTGTGAGAGGGGGCGGATTTTGTGACGCTTTGAAGTGGCATGGTGGGTCTAACACTGAGAATTTGCCGTCGAGCTGGCTCATTAAGGGCATAGGGACAGCAGAAACTGAGGCTGGCCGTGGAAAGGGAGACGCAACCATCGATAAACTGCAGAGCACCGAGGCGCTAACGTTGACCGTACTTTGGATGGGCAAAGATCACTCAGCTCCTCTCGATCAATAGGTGATCATTGCCAATGCGTTCCGTCATTTCGAAACTATATTTTCTGCCGCATTCCGATTTCCCCCTTCCCCAAAGGGACCCCAATGGCTGCCGACCGCGCCGAGGTCCTGCTCATGCGCGCTGAACTTCCTTGCTTTGAGGTTTTAAGGCCAAAGAAGTGAGAAATGTATGGCAGATTGTCGTTGGCCAGCAAGAGGTCTTTCGGATAAAAAAGAAGAACTGGGCGACACACTTTCTTCGGGCAGGTGTGAGGTCATGGGGACTGTGGACCGCATGCGCTTTTCTTCATGTTCCACCCCCGGCTAGGAAATCGCATACTGATATTCTCTCGTAGTACCTTAACGTTCATTTCTTTGTTTGATCCGTTTTATATTCATTCAGTTGTTTGTTTCTTGCCAGTATGATTGCAGTTGTAATCCCCGCCTTCTCATGGGATAGATGCGAGCCAATAGTTGCGCTCCAAAATCATTTTTAGTTCATTTTTCGGTACTAAGCGGGCTGGTGCCCGCTGTACACCGAAAAGGTGGCTTAAAACGGGTAGGTTAGATAAACCACACCCCGGAGTTCCCTTCCTTGCCTAGTTCTGTGGTGACCCGCTTACGCGGAGGAGAGCACAGAAATCGTGTTTATTTGAGTGTTCCACGACCATGGTCTCATAATGGATCAGGCACCAACCCGCTTATTACCCATTTTTCTTAATTAGCCTTTCTTCTTGGCTTTTTTATATTCGCATATCGCAATTGTACACTCCATATTGAAAGCTAAACCCTCTAAAGAGGTTACAGTTCCCCATTTCCCGCGCCGGCCGTCTTAAGCGATAAAAAACTACGGTGTTATGAGGTCCCTACCATTTTGGAACTCGCAGGTTTTGGAATTCATTCATCTACGTTGTCCAACGCAGGAGACGCGCAGCATGGCAGCCTTCAATTCGATTCGCGAAGTCACCGATCAGGTCAGGTATCCCGGCCTCAGGGCCTCGATATTCAACGCCTCTGTACTGCCTGCGATGCGTTACGCGACGGAAGCCTGGCCCGACAACAGGACAATCGCCAGAGCAATGCAAACTATGCGTCGTGCATTGGAGAGATGCCTTCTGAGGACAAGCCTTCGTCAGCAATGGCAAGAAGGCCTACGAAGCTCAGAGCTATGGGAGAAGTCGCAATTAGAAGACCCGCTGCAGTACACAAAGAATTCCAAATATCGCCGGGCCGGACACCTGCTTCGACGATAGGACGATAGATGGAGTCTCCGTGTCACAGAATGGCTCCCGAGGGACCACAAGAGACCACTGGGACGGCCGCCAACGCGAAGGGCAGACTCATTCTCAAGATTTTTGAGTGAGCGAAGACTGCCTCCCTGGATGCAAACTGCCAGAGATCGAGCGGTCCTGAAGAGTTGTGTGCCCCGTTGAGAAGACCACCAGCCGACAAAAGGACCATCAAAGTAGGTATGTCGTCCAACAGAGGTAAGGGGTGAAGGAGGGGTGTGGGGAGCGGGGAGTGAGGTGCACCCCACTTCAATCGTATCTAGTGCGCAACCACGACAAATAAATAAAAACATTGCTTATATAGCAGACCCTGGTCCTAACCGTAAGAAAGTAACACCCATCCTGTGTTGGGTTTGCTGTTCGTGATGCTGTTGTAGTTTGAACGCTACTAACTATGCACGATTAAACGTCCAAACTCTTCGACGGGCTGCTGTCAAATGGACGATTTCCCAGTGCCATGGATCGTTGCGGACCACGGAAACCACGATTTGGGGTGTCACTCCATTATTCTATCACGCACTCATTCCCCTTCTTCAGTTTTTCTTCGTTTGTTTCTCTCTAAGAAGTTGATACATTGGTTGAAGAGGGCAGTGTGTTATATCGGCTCTGCAGCACTGCGGAAAAGTCGTCCACATCTGCAAACATACCGTCCCTACCGTTAGACGTTCAGCGGCAAATAATTGCCGTGAGACTATTCTACATTGGATTCGAATGATTCGTTTTCGGAATCACCATGCGAATCATTCAAAAATCCGGGGTCCTGAAATCAGCGCTGTCCGAATTATTCAACTATCCGAGGTTTTGGGGTGATCCATTGGATATGTATCGAATGAATCATTTCGAATATTCCAATCCGGGTCCGCGAAATCAGCGTCATCCAAATCATCCAGTTATCCGAAGATTTTTTATCGGATCCAACGTATAGAGGCTACAGATCTCATCTGTAAAGGATTTCGCTTCCCCTAAGGCTTTCATTGTTGCCGTTTAAGAACTCCGATATGAATCGAGCCGTGGCTGTCCATCGCCTCTTGCTCCGACAGCTGTCTTCTGCTCCAGCAGCGTAAGTCCTGCCTACGATTTTTTGCCCCTTTACAAGCTCTCCATGTTTCAGGAAATACAAGGTCCTCGTGTTCCAGGAAACGCACATGTCTCTATGATCTGCACAAGAAGTACAATGGAAAGATCGTGCCTTTCGCAGGGTACGAGATGCCCGTGCAGTATGCGGACCTGAACATTCAGGAGTCATGTAGGCACACCAGGAAGCACGTCAGTCTCTTCGATGTCTCGCACATGCTCCAGACACACATCACCGGCAAGGACAGGTGGGATTTCGGCTATTGGTGTCTCTGCTCTTCTCACTTTTCGGTCTGAATTTGGGATTTTTGATGAGCAAAGGTCAAGCTCTGGTTGCAACTTCAATTCTCGACATTGCTAAGCATCACTAGACTCGTATGCTCAATGCTGACCAGGGAAGGGTCTCAAGCGTAGGTCTGAATGGGGGAAACGGATAGTACTGCGAGAATCTCCACCCTTCATATGGTAGAAAAACATGTTTCGTTTTTGCTGAGTCCTTGAACCAAAAGAGCTACGGGCCCTCGAAGGACGGACGGGGTACAATAGCGCACCGTTAGCAAGTGCCCACGTTCCTGCGTGCGTGCGCTGTTGTATGGGACGCGGCGAAAGGCTCTGCGGCAAGCGAGTCGGTGGCTCAGCAGGGTGCGGGGCTACTTCGCAGGTGCTGGGTCAGATGCTCGACTCCCGCGCTGTGCAACATTTTTGCATTTTTTCATGATTCCCGCCTTCTTTACCAATTTGCTTTCTTCACATTTCCTACATATTTATTTCACTCTAAATTGTCAAATAAGGATCAGATTCGTACTGAACGCTAGGTTTGGGCACAAGCGGTGACCATGACATTACCATTAATCACCTTTACCTACTATAATTTGACATACTCCAGGGTAATACGGAAAACGGATGTCAGATTCGTGATCACCATCCCAAATAACCCCCCCCCCCCTGGGAGAACTTTGGGCAAAATCGGCGATTATGACTTCGACGGCCCTAGTCACCCGTACCTACCGTAACCTATCGTAATCGGCCGAAGATTGAAAAACGGATGTCGGATTCGTGATCAGCACCCCAGTTAACCTCCCTGGGCAAGGTTTGGGCGAAATCGATGATTATGACCTCGACAGCCCTAGTCACCCGTACCTGCTGTTACCCGTACCTGTTGTAAGGTCATTGTTAAGCATTCGCTGAAAAACACAAAACATTGTATGGTTCAGAAACTGAGAAAAGTGGGTGCAGCACAGCTCACAGAATCCTTTATTTGACAATTTAGAGTAAAATAAATGTGTAGGAGATGTGCAGGAAGTAAGCTGATTTAGACTGCCATAAGGCGCGACTTTCACGACACTACTTTCACGACTCCAGAGGTCGAGGAGAGGCCGAAAAAAAAATTCACCCAAACCTCGCCCAGGGGGGTTATTTGGGGTGCTGATCACGAATCTGACATCCGTTTTTCAAATTTCGGTCGATTACGGTAGGTTATGGTGGGTACGGGTGAAGGCGCAATACTGTACCCCCAATTTCAAGGGCCCATAGCTCTTTGGGTTCAAGGACTCAGCAAAAACGAAACATGCCTTTCTACTACATGAAAGGTGGAGATTCTCGCTGTACTATCCATTTCCCCAATTCATACCTACGCCTGAGATCCTTCCCTGGTGAGATCGAATCGAAAGAGTCGTGAGAATAGAGCTGAGTGCAATCTTATCTTACCATTAGTTTGGGGAAGGTGAAGAGGAGATCAGGGGCCATATTCAGCAACCGCTTATCCTCTCTAAAGGTGAAAATATCGCCAAACCTGCTGCTAATGAATGTCATGTCAGGGGTTTGGCAGTATTTTCACCGTTAGAAGGCGGTAAGCGGTTGGAGGGTCTGGCCTCAGGAGGTGGTTAGTTTCACCATCCTTTCCCTCTGATGTGTCGGTCGTTAGCTCAGTGGCTCTTTCATGGTGTGAAGACGTGTGGGGCAATTTCAGTGATCATGTGGCATGAAATAAGAGAAGGAGGCGATTGTACAAACTGGGCTGGCCTTTCTAAACACTGGTCAAAGTTGTCCCAATAGCGTAACCGATTGACGTCTTCTTCAAAATCGAGGGACCCTTCTTAACTCCTTCTTTCGAGGGACCTTTCTCAAATCCCACATGGGACTAGGATTTTGTTCAGAAAGTCTAGAAGTCCTTCATATAGCATCCTTTCCTAATCACAATCACTTATTTTCTGTTTAGAGTTGCTTTCATAGAGAGCCTCACAACGGCTGATGTGGAAGGCCTAGCAGACAACAGCGGTACTCTATCAGGCAGGTTCTTGAAAACTGCAAAAGTGATGGTTGTTTTTAGGCTTATAACAAGAATTGATTAGTTTTGAATGGCTAGGAACAGCTACCGTATAAGTAGACTTCAGTTGCCTGCGATCTCAGTTCTTTCAAGGCGCAAGTCCGTCATCAATTATTGTTGTTTTAGTGTTCACGAATGAGAAAGGCGGTATAAAGGACGATCTTATTGTGTCCAAGACCGAGTATGACTATATCTACATGGTCACCAACGCTGGTTGTATCGACAAGGATTTACCATACTTGCAAGTGAGCCTTATTACCGATTTTGGTGTTCTGACATGTTCACATCTAATTTCACTCTCTTGCCTTGCTAGGAAAATGCGGCCAAATGGCGGTCAAATGGAAAGGATGTAGATGTTAAGGTGCTGGATGGGCGAGGTCTGATAGCTGTTCAAGGTGAATATGGATGATTCGGCACCATGAGCACCTCTCAGCTGGTAAAATAGATGGCCCTGAAACAGTTTCTGACTAGTTCAGGTCCTGAGATGGTGAACGTTCTTCAGCAAGAGACCGACATCGACCTCCATAAGCTGACATTTATGAGAACCACAATTGGCAAGGTGTTCGGCATAGAGAACTGTCGCGTGACTCGATGTGGCTACACTGGAGAGGATGGAGTCGAGGTAGGCTCAGATGTGGTTGCTTCAATAAAAGTTAGAATACGCTCAGCTGTGTGCCTTTGAGCGGATTTTCTAGTATTTTCTTGGGTTTTCTCTAATAGATTGCATATTTTAGCCCAAAATCGCTGAAGAACGTTCACCGCTTAATTTCCGCCCCCCCCCCTCTATGTCCATTCCCTCCAGTTTCTTCGCTATTTTTGAGAAGTCAGACTTTATGGGGCAATAGGGATCGCTTAGACTCAGACGATGATAAACGATGTAGTGATAAGCCTCTGTATTGATTCGGCGACCTGACTAATCGATTCGAGACTCATCACTACGACGCATCGCTCTCGAAGTTCTAAACTGCATTTTATGTCTCTGCCGTTGTTCATAGGTAATGGTGCCTTTCAACTTCCTGTGGTGACGAGGTGTTGTTCAGAATCTTCATCTTCCCGTAATTTTCCCTCCTTTCTCGCCAGATGCACCCGATTAGAGGTTCCTGCTTCGGGTTTTCGACCAGGCTCACCAAGCCTACCATCATCCGGGGCCATTGAATTGTTTCGTATGGGAAGGGTAACGCAATAACTTGTTCATCGGATGGCAACCGCAGCAAGTCATTGCCAAATACGCATTTAAATCGCTTCCAAGACATCCCAGAGAAGTAGAATGCGTGGCGCATCCTTCGAAAAGATTGACTAACGCCGCCCTTTATTCCTTATTCTTCTGTTCAGATATCGGTCGATCCGAGAGAGGCAGCCACATTGGCGGAACGGCTTCTGCAGTCAAAGGTGAGCGCATCATCCTCTTTTGCTAGGAAAGTGGTTTCTTTCCATCTAGTGGCGACTTCGTTACAGAACAGCACTGTCAAATTGGCAGGCCTTGGTGCTCGAGATGCACTGCGAATGGAAGCTGGTCTGTGTCTCTATGGAAGCGATATCGATGAGAACACAACACCGGCTGAGGCTGGTTTAGCGTTCGTTGTCGGTGGGCGCAGTTGAAATGTTTCATTTTCCTTCATTCATCTTTATTTCACCCCTACTCTGCCACCTTATAGGTGTTATGAGGTCGGAGGACTTCCTTAATGCGGGGCATTTCATATCTCTCTAATGGTGGGAAGGTAATTATTTGATCACTTGGAGAGGTTTTTCCTCTTTTTGTCGCGGTGTGGTCGTTGTCGTAGGCGGAGTATCGCCCATTACGGCTCCGCCGAAGAACAATTAAACACCTGTTCTACTTGCAAATAGCAACTAATGGGAAGACTGAGACCCACAGCTGTTGAGAACTACCTATAGTTAGACGGGGTGAATATGTAACGACACGAACTGTCCTTGCAGAAGTGGTACTAGTGTGTTTATCTGAGATTTCAGACCCTCATTCAAGTAGTATACTCTTTGTAGCAAAACGTCGACGCCAAACTCTGGGCTTCCCCGGAGCGGAGAAGGTCGTAGAGCAGCTGACGACGAAGAAGTGGCCGAAGCAACGAGTTGGACTGATTGCAGAGCCTGGTCGAGCTCCCCGAGGTAAGCAAGTTACCTTCGATTTATATCGATGCACCGTTTTTGATCTCAACGGGAAGGGTACCGGACACATATATCAAAATGGGACAATGAACGCAATGAATCGCGTCTCAATTGGCAGAAAGGTATGCTCCGTTTTTGCAAAGTTCTTGCGCCTTCCGAATTGCGAGCCATGAAATCACCATGAAATCACACTGTTACACAAGGCAACACCTTCCAAAGCAGAATAACAGTTCAGAACAGTTCTGAAATAGCTCCCAACTTCCCTCTTCTTGAAACCTCGGCATTGTAAGTTGTTACTGTTAGTATATTTGTGCCACATGAGGTTCTTAGGTGGACAACTTTATTCAACAGGGCCTGACGTTTCGACGTTTCGTCGTCTTCGTCTTCAGAGGCCTAAACATGGTGTGAAGGTTAGATTTGCGCTCTACCCCACAAAGCGCCTCAACCACTTTAGCATTTTCGACCTACTTCTACAAACACTCGATGAGACCAAATGAGAGGACAAACTCGCCAATGTCCACCTTTGTGTGCATATGTTCGCCCTGTGACCAGTAGAAGCGAATGAACCACTCTGCGGACACCGCTCTCTGATCATTCTACAGTTCACAATGAGGCACAAACGGCAAGAAACCACTTGTTACGGCTAGACACTCATTTCGGTTGTTCATTACTGGATTCCTCGTAAAAATCCAAAACGCTTCCAAAGCTTTTCGTGCTGAGATATCACACTCATGGCCAATATTGTACATTTCACCTCGTAGCCGTTCCCGTCATGCGCATCAATTCTGTGTCTGCCAAGTGGGCTGGATTGCAATCCACGTCTTTCGCTGGCTAAATGTTCTTTTATGCGAGCCGCCAGAGCTCTTCCCGTTTCCCCTATGTATTTTGCGTTACAGCTCAAACAGTCGATTTGATAAATTGCTCCTATCTTTGAGTAGTCTCCAAAACTACCGTTTGGGCGAACAACGCAGCTCTCCGACATGCACTGCTTGTCGTAGAGTCGATTTCGGACCAGCTGCCATCTGATACTGTTCCCAGGAACGTTCACCAAGGCAACATCGTCCTGCAGCTGCGCTGTAACAAGAACTCTTTGAAAGTCAGCAGTAACTCTGTCGGAGATGAAGAGAAGAACGAGAAGCATCTTATCCATACGGGGTCGATCTCAACGATTATTGCGAGATCTTCGTTGGTGACCTGATACCGCGTAACCATTCGAGACGGCTATATTTGCAGCTAGTCGCAATGATTCTTGTCGTTCATTAGGTCCTGTACACATCTTTACTGCCGTTCGGAACATGTTGCTGGCAACAGCTCGTTTCACAGAAGTAGGATTTGCAGACCTGGCGTGAATCTGGATGTTCTTAGAGCTTGGTTTGCGGTACCATTTCACGCTAACTTCCCCGCCGGACACTTTGATTTGCGCGTTGTTGATGTGCAATATTGGCCATTGAGAGTGATAGCTCAGCACGAAAAGCTTTGGAAGCGTTCTGGATTTTTACGAGGAGTTCAGTAATGAACAACCGAAATGAGTGTCTAGCCTAGCAAGCGACTTCTTGGCGTTTGCTCCTTATTGTGAACTGTAGAATGATCAGAGAGCGGTATTCGCAGAGTTGTTCATTCGCCTCTATTGGTCACAGGGCGAACATATGCCCTCAACAGTGGACATTGGTGAGGAGGCTCTCATCTGGTCTCTTCGGGTGTTTGTAGAAGTAGGTCAAAAATGCTAAAGTGGTTGAGGCGCTTGGTGGGGTAGAGCGCAGATCTAACCTCCACACCATGTTTAGGCCTCGGAAGACGACGGAACGACGAAACGTCAGGCCCTGTTGAATAAAGCTGCCCACCTAAGAACCTCGTGTGGCACAAATATACTAACAGTTCAGAAATAGTTCTTCATAGGCGGTTCAGATATTCATTTCTCTGACCTTTCACTATTTTTGAATTTTTCTGCATATTCGTTGTTTGGAAGGTATTACCTTGTGCAGCTGTGCGATTCCAGCTGAGGCCTTGATTGACTCTAACTAAAGGTAAGAAGGTTCAACGACTTTGCAACAATGGAACACATTGACCTACAATTCGAGTGGAGCAGATTTCTATTCGTTTTCGCATTTCAGGGGCCAGATTCATCAACGGCTTACAGCAGTCTAACGGTGAAAATACTGCCGAAATTCCTAATAGCGCGGAACAAGAGATATGATGAAGTGTTTCTTCAGCATTTTCACCGTTAGATTGCTGTAAATCATTGGTGAATCTGGCCCCAGATATGCACATGAGACCTTTCCCTGGTAAGTTCACGAACTGACCGCCCTTCATAGTATCTTTGGAAAAATTTCAAGAGAAGTTTTGAACCCTCTGGCACCAGATAAGAACTTGCTGTCAACGACGATGCTTCTAGCACATCTACCGCTGATCGATCCGCTTGACAAGTGCGCAATTGGCTTCGTCACCTCTGGGTGCCCATCTCCGTGCACAAGTTAGTGGCCGTCTTCGGCTCAGTTGGACTCATTGTGGTAATCACTTTTCATAGTCCATTTCGTCAGATCAAAATATCGCAATCGCGTACGTCGACAAGCCGTACTCGAAGGTCGGAACCAAGTTCATGGTCGATTTCGGCACAAAGCAGACCAAAGTCACGGTGACGAAAATGCCATTTGTACCAACCAAATACTACACGAAGTCTTCATAGGTGAACGCTGTAACGCATATCATTGTGGATGTTTAAATTAACTGTTGTTTACCGTTCTGTTGGGTCATAGTTTGCTCACTTATTCTGTGATATGTCGGAAACGTTTATGCATTGCCACTAGGACAAAATAACGATATATAGCTACCGATAGAGAGAAGCAATACATAAATATTAATGCTCTTTTCCAGTTACAGCCATTGGTCATGTCAGGTTGTAAGGAAAGTTCTTGCCGTTCTCGAGCCATCGATGTGAACAGTTTCGAGTTTGCCTAGCGTAGACATCGCCCACGATTGCAATGGCAGGGAACTTGAGCCAAAATCATCAGTTGACGCACTAATACATTCAAAGAAATCCTGACTCACAGTTACCAGTTGCAGGAAACTGATCCCCTTCCAGAGTTGCTTGCTCACTCTGACAAGGGAAGGATACTATGTGATCATGGCACTTTGAGATAAGGTGTATATCACGGGAAGCGGCTTTGAACGCTGATTCCAAATATGTGTTTCGTTTCTGCTGAACGCATCTGTGAACGGAGTTATGGACCATTTTCAGCTTGACTCCTTGGCCCTCTGACCGCACGCAGAGTCCACCAATCACAAGAGGGCGAGCGCATGTGGGATGAAAACTGCGCCGGCTGCCGAACAGAGGTAGCGCAGAGGATAGAACAGCGTCGTGGTGAAGCGGGTGGTTTGTAGTTCGACTCCCCGCTGATGCGGGCCTTTTGCACTTCCTAAAAAAGATCTGCCATGATCAACCAAAGCTCTCTATGTCAATTGCAACGGAAAAGATCACCAGAAAGGACAACAGCTTCCTTGGTACCCTTGTACTTTCACGACTCGAAGGGTGGAAAACTTTCTTTGCCCAAACATGGCCCAGAGGCTTGATTAAGGCGCTCATCACCTATATGAGGTGCCACCATCCATAATTGTGGGTGATCAGTACCTTAACTAACCTCCTCAGGTGTTTTTTTTTTGACACCCAGGGTCGTTAAGGACAATATGGCATCGTCTCTTTTGCACAGTCACCCTGGGAGGTTTGATACACCAATCCAATTCTGTTTCCCTACTGACATCATAGAGCATTGCTCCTACAGCGGCTTCACTGATGTATCTATGTCCGCTGCAGTCATTGCCAACAGCTGCTTTGTTTTAAACATCTCGTAGTGGTATTCCACAGTTGCTAGTATAATGCATTATTTGTCTTCCCTGCATGTTTAGAGCAACTACTCATAATAAACTGGATCTCCGCGCCAGTATGAAGTTTTCAGTGCGAAGACGAGTACTTTCTGGTGACATTTTCCGTTGCAATTTGACATAGAGAGCTTTGGTAGCTCGTCGCAGATCTTTTTTAGGGAGTGCAAAAGCCCTGCACGGCTTGAGAGTCGAACCACAGACCACCCCGTTTCACCACGCCGCTCCCTTACCCTCTGCGCCACCACTACTCGGCGACCAGCGCCGTTTACAGCCTACATGAACTCGCTCTCTTTCAGCTTGGCCGTCTCTGCGTGCAGCTAGACGGCCAAGCTGAAGATGGTTCATAACTCCGTTCGTAGATGCGTTCAGCGGAAACGGAACACATATTTGGAGTCAGCGTTCAAAGCCACATCCCGTGATATACACCTCATCTCAAAGTGCCATGGTCACCTAGCGTCTTCCCTTGTGAGTAACGCAGAATACCTGCCGCTTTTCCGCAGGGTCTATTGCTAGCAATTGCTAGTAACTACCAAACAGAGTTTTCTGTACGTAGAGCGCGAAGACGGCAGGAACATTGCCCACAACCTTATTGTTCTCGATGCAGCTACCATGGGATTACAAGGTGTTCTGGTGACGATGGCTTCCAAGAGGTGTTATGATTAAGGAACCGAAAAGGTGGTGGTCCCATAGAAATGGAATCCATGAAGCGGTTCGGAAACAGGGGAAAGTGCGAGGCGATGATCTCCTGTGACTGTTTACGCATACGAGAAATCATGTCCTCAACCAGCTCGCGACTGTCTAGTCCTCCTTCCTGAAAAAAGAATAGTAGTGCTGCTCGTTATGTGTCTGACACGTTTCTTGGGGACTTCATCTAAGGCCGGTGTGTCAGGTGTGAGAGATTTCTCTGGAGAAAAATGGAGGAGGAATTCCACGAGTTCTTATTCGGTGATGCTTGATAGACGATACGCCGACGCGTCCCAGAGTGAGGCCGGATACATACTTCCAAGTCGCGATGTTATCACGGTGTTCAACTGATCACATTCCGCGATGAAATAGTCAATGACAACTGTGTCCCGGCCGCATTGGCTGTCGGCATGTGCGATGAGAAGACGTTCGTAGTAGGGTACCACGTTTTCAAGCTTTTACCGTAAGGAAAATCGTTACGGGACCACCACGCTTATGGATCATCGTGCGAAATGCGCGGCTTCCACTTACTCTTCTGGAATGTACATTCGAAAAGCGCGTTTTTTGAATATTCGAATCGAGTGTTCAAGAAATTGCGTTTTTCGTATGTATTTGAAATCGAATGTTCAAATGTTCACGTTGTTCGAATGAAAATATTCTTCTTTGAATGCACGAAAATTATCAATATTCGAAACCATCCGAATATTCAAAAATTTTATGGGAGCACAAGTGTAATCTGTGCCGTGTAGCCCTAACTTGGTGGGGAGCCTCCAAAGTGGCGGTGAGCTTTTGCGATGGAATTTTTGCAGGATGTAGGGTCCCGTGTGGTGAGTCTAAAACCATAGTTAGTTTTTCGGAGTGCTCTAGGTCAAAAATTCCCACCTATCCACTTTCAAAGAGCTCGATGAAGGTAAACGGCATTTGGTGCCGTGTTTTTGTTCAAAAATGCGTTGGAAATGGGGATAAAGGGACCCACTGAAGATAAATCGCAAAATGCAAAAACACCAGTCCAAGGGAGAATCGAACCCACGACCTTGCTCCTGTGAAGCTACAGCGGTACCACTACGTCGACGGACCACATTGGACTGGGTGGTAGCAGGGCATCATGAACTTCGCGCTCACGCGTCCGCACGCTTTTGTTCGACCACTGTTTAGAAAGTCAAGAACTGGTGCCAGATTCGTGATCAGCACTCCAAAAAACCCCCACGTACAAAGTTCGGGCGAAATAAGTGCTTCTGACCTCACCACCCTCACTTACTCACACCTTCTCCAACCTGTGATAAGAAAAGGGGAAAACCAGAAACCGATGTCAGATTCATGGTCAGCACTCCAAGTAACATCCGTAACCGAAGTATGAGTAACTATTTCTTCGACCTCGCTAGCACACTGCATGACCCCTTTTGATTTTCGAACAGTCAAGCTGTTTCAAGATGAGGTGTTGTGCCAGGCTGTCCAATAATTCTGTCCGAAAATTTCACCATTTTTAATTTTTTTCAACTTTATTGAAAGCCAAGTCTAATCAACAATATAATCACCACAGTTATCCACAACAGTGGCCCATCGATTGGGCAGTTCGCCGATGCCCTTCGCCCAGAACTCCGGGGGCTGCGACTCGAAGAGGTCCGCGATGTCGGATTTGAAGTTGTCGTAGTTGGTGAATTTTCTTCCGGCCAAATGGTGCTTCAGCGGGCGGAACAAGTAGTAGTCGGAGGGGACGAGGTCCTGGGAATACGGTGGATGGGCAACCGTCTCCAAGCCGAGCGTCGCCAACTTCTGCTGGATCTCCTTCGCCACGTGCGGGCGCGCCTTGTCGTGCTGCAGGTGGACCGAGGCCCGTCGGGGACGCTTTTCTCGGATGGGGGCGGCTAGTTTCTCGAGCTGATCGGTGTAGATGGAGGCGGTGACCGTCCTGCCTTGCGGAAGCAGCTCGAAGTACAGCATGCCCTTGGCGTCCCACCAGCAGCAGAGCATGATCTTCAGCGGGTGTTCCCTGTCCTCGAGGCTCGTGTCGCCGCTCTCGAAACGATTGAACCAGCGCCAGACTATGCGTTGGGACACTGCATCCTCCGTGCACGCTCTGCAGATGTTGGCGACCGCGGTGCCCGTGTCGCTGCCCAGCAGCCACTCGTAGTACACGAACGTACGAATTCGACCTTTGTCCATTTTAGCTTGTACTGGTAGCTAGACGCGGCGACTGCGCCTTATATACCCCTAGCGTGGAACTCTGGAAAACCTTCTAGAAGGTTTTTACACTTGCCTGATATTATAACACTTCTAAGGAAAATTACAGAATTTTGAATATTTTCGGACAGGAATTATTGGACAGCCTGGTAGATAGCGAATTCTATTATATTCTTTAAATGGATGGAGTCAAAAATGTAGTAACCAGCTGGTAAGAATGGCTAGTGATGTGCCAACCTTCTTCAACAATGATGGAAGACTGCGAAAAAGCATGTAATCGAAATACACTGCTCACAAACTGAACATCTACGCTTCTATCTACCACCCGTTCAAAAAAGGACGTAGTAGCAGCGATATTATATATTCTGTGTAGTCCTCCACTGTTTAACGTATTCAATTGGTTTCCACGTCGAATGGCTTCACACCTCAATGACCGTCCTTGTTTGACCATGAAGACCAAAATGCAAAGCTTGCTTTAGGCCTAAGCTCGAGTGAGGGTTATGAGGTCAGAGACACCAATTTCGCCCAAATTTTGTACGTGGGGGTTATTTGGGGTACTGATCACGAATCTGGCACCAGTTCTTGACTTTCTAAACCTGGAAGTCAAAATTTCACACCTTCCCACTTTCAAAGAGCTCGTCAAAAATAAACGACATTTGTTGCCGTGTTTTTGTTCAAAAATGCCTTGAAAATGGGGATAGAGATTTCCACTGACGATAAATCGCAAAATGCAAAAACACCAGTCCAAGAGAGAATCGTAACCACGACCTTGCTCCTATAAAGCTAAGCACTACCACTACGCCGACGGACCACATTGGACTGGGTGGTAGCAGGGCGTCATGAACTTCGCCCTCACGCGTCCACACGCAATTTGTACACGATTAAAGCTTTTAGTATTTAAACCTAGTCTTTTTGGTGTTTCATGTGAGTTACCTCTCAATGAATCGTACTTGCACTGTATAATTCTATTGGATCGCTAACATAAAAAATTTCTTGCTCACATGAAGTAACTGCTTTTATTGCTGACCATGATAACAACAATTTTGATATAGAACTATGAAACATTTAAAACATAATCGCTTATCACACCAGCAGCATCTTAGAAACGCATCTTAAATTGACTCCTGTGATCACGCAAGCCCGATCCAATGTGTGCAAAAATATTGGCGATACCGGGAACGAACCACCAAATCCGCTCGGTGCGCCCGAGGGGCAACCCCGTCACCACTACGCCATCCGACCACATCGGGCTGGGTGGTAGCAGGGCTCCATGAACTTCGCGCTCACGCGTCCACACGGGTTTTTCGACCACAGAAGAGCATTCCGAAAAAAGTAACTATGGCTTTGGAGTCCCCACACGGAACCTTTCATCCTGTAAAACTTGCATCACAAAAGCTCACCGCCACTCCGGAGGATCTCCTTGTAAGCTGAGCTGTTGGAGTGCTTTGCGTGCCTAATCCGTGTCGCTCAAAATTCGCTCGAACGCCATTGATGAGAGTGCTCACGTATACTGGGATGTGGTCAGCATGAGGTCTGCACTTATTATACCTCTGGGCTAGAGTGCAAGACTATCGTTAACAGGTTGGTCGAGTCGCATCTCTCCTGTATCACCTGTATCACCTGTCGTCCCCTTGATCATCGAATTGCTCGAGCGGGTGCCAGCAGCGTCTCCATTCGTCCCTGTCGCGTGCCAGAGTGGTCCAATGGATCCTCCTCGCTCGAGGGACACGAAGAGCGTCATATCGGTCGTTTAGGGCTTTAACGAAGAAGTCCGACCAACGCGTTGGTGGGCGTCCTGGTGTTCTTTTGACATCCCGCGGAATCCAGTCGGTGATGGCTCTCGTCCAGCAGGTGCCTGCGAAGCGCATACGTGGCCGGCCCACCTAATTTTCGACAACTTGGCCCACGCGACAGCGTTCCCGGTCCTTGGAACGTCGGCGAAGCTCGGAACTCCGGAGGCCTTCTCTCACTTGCGTGAGTCGTGTCACTCCGAGCATCGTCCTCTCGATTCCACGCTGCGCGACGCTGATCGCGTGTTCATCCTGCTTTCGTATAGCTCAGGTCTCTGAGGCGTACGTGAGCGCAGGAAAAACCAGTGGAGTCGATTAGGTTGACACGAAGTCGGACGTTCTTCTTCTTCACGACTTCTTTGATGCTCATGACAGCTCTACAAGTCGTTCGTTTGCTCCTGCTCAGCTCCGGCGCTAGGTCGTTGGCCATGTTAACTTCGCGACCCAGATACGCATACATAGCTGGAGCATTCGCAGATGTTCGTTCCGTTGAGCGCGAATGGGGTATCAGAAACTTGTCCGTTCCTCATGAACATCGTCTTCGTAAGATTCAGCTGCAGTCCAACGTTCCCACATACGCGATCGAAGTCGGCCAGCATTCGCTCCGCCTGGCTGATGCTCGGTGTTATGAGCACGATGTCGTCAGCGAAGCGAAGATGGTGCAGTTGCCGGCCGTCGACCTTCACTCCCATGTCTTCCCATTCTAGTTCGCGCATGACGTTTTCGAGAGTGGCGCTGAAGTGCTTCGGGGATATGGTATCCCCTTGCCGAACCCCTCTCTTCACGTCGACGACGACGTCGTTGTAGAATGGTGAGATCTTGGTCGTGAATCCACTGTTACAGCTCTCGAAGGATTCTGATGTACTGAGTTAGAACGCCCTGAGTGAGCAGGGCTTCGAGGACCGCTTCAGTCTCGACGGAGTCGAATGCCTTCTTCAGGTCGATGAACGTAAGGCACAGCGGCAGCTTGTACTCTCGCGACACTTCGATGAGCTTCGTAATGGTGTGTATGTGGTCGATCGGCTGAATCCTCTCCGAAATCCTGCTTGTTCGCATGGCTGTCCTTCGTCCAGCGTAATCTCTCCTGTATACACTTTGGAATCCTGAACGTGGCGGCTGCCCCAACAAAAACGATTCAAACCGTTTCTGGTTTGGCTGAGGCGGTGACAAAGGAAAGCTCTGTGCGGGCTCTACCTGAACGCAATAGCGGTGCTCGCCTCTTCACCCAGTCTCCGGTGATCACTTCGCTACAACCCAGTGTTCCCTTCTAGAATGCCTCACATCGTCTACAGTGTATGTCCATCCGCAAACACCTCAACGGCCTATGGGAATGTTTATAGCTTCACCGCGGTCGACGACGCGATGTAATGGTGAGCTCCAGTGTTGTACTCACCAGATGAAATGGTTCCTCAACTGAGCGCGGGTTGGAACTTCGAAGTTCTGGCGCGTGCCGGCGATGCTTCGAAAGTGTGTTAACCCAAGGCGTCGACCATCGCTTAGGGTGACGCTTGGTGAACAACTGCAGATTCTGCAATGGCCGAAGCGTCAGAAGGCGCACCGTGCCCGTTATGGACTCGCCCGACTACCTCGCTCGAAGAATCCTTGCTGGCAACTAAGCGGGCGTCGTTTCTCAGGCTTCTGTCGAAGTTCCACGTGTGGCCATCGATGTCAAGTTTTCCTGAAAAGCGACCAAGTAACGTGTGTTCGGAGCTTGTTCCAGCATGCGACGGCCATCCGCCTGCATGCAAATGTGCACGTCTGAAGGGCAGTAGTTAAAAGTTCCGACTCCACCGACACGACTTCGGCCGAAAAAAAAATTTTCGCTGAAACTTCGTCTGCGGGGTGGGGGTTATTTGGGGTGCTGAACACGGATCTGACATCCGTTTTTCACGATTCGGTCGGAGACCACCCATACCGTTAACAACGGTGGTCCAAGCCGATTTCGCTGAAAGTTCGTCTAGGGGGTTATTTGGGGGTGCTGATCACGGATCTGGCATCCGTTTTTCGTTTTACGCTGGAGTTTGGGCGAAATCGGTGACCATTACTTTAGTCACCCGCACCTTCCATAACCTACCGTACTCCAGCGTAAAACGAAAAACGGATGTCAGATTCGTGATCAGCACCTCGAATAGCCCCCCCCCCCCCCAGACGAAGTTTGGGCAAAATTGGTGACTATTACCTCGGCAGCCTTAGTTACCCGTACCTACCGTAACCTACCGTACTTCAATGTAAAACTAAAAACGGATGTCAGATTCGTGATCAGCACCTCAAATACTCCCTAGACGAAGTTTCAGCGAAAAAATTTTTTTCGACCGAAGTCGTGTCGGTGGAGTCGGAATGTTTAACTAGTGCCGTCTGAAGTTCTCCCGACACTTATCGCTGCCTATCGACGTTTGGCTCCGCAGAATCGATTTGAAGCGTCAAAATTGACGGCACGTGCATAACGGGGTTGCTATACTCTAGCTGGGGAGCGTACTGTCAATTCTGAAGTTAAAAGTTCCGACTCCACCGACACGACTTCGGTCGAAAAAAAATTTCTGAAGTTCCCCGCAATTGTTGCGCTGCTCAACCGCGGGTGATCGCGCCTAGCCACACCCGCCACACGGCACACTTCGCTGAATACAGTACCCCAGAGTTTCGTCAAATAAAGTGTATTGTAGCGTCGAAGTGTGCGCTGCGAAGTGACGCGGTGCGAAAATTGCTTCTGAGGGTCTGAGGAAGGTTCTGCAATCCCGGCGAGGAAAACCCATTCGCGGGAACGCATGTCAAGAACTGCGGTACTCGTAGCAAAGCTCAGACGCCGATTCTGGAGGAACAGCGGCAGTCCTTGAGGAAATTGGCGTTAGTGTCTGGTGTCAGCGAGCGAATAATGCGTCGGATTCGGATTCATCAACGTCTTACAGAGATTTGACAGAGAAATTACAGTGGAGGAAACTCCTGAAAAAACGCGAAAAAACGCGACTTATCAACAAGCAATATGATGAAATGTTGGCATTTATCAGGATTTTCCGCTGTAGATTCTCTGTCAAATCTCCGTAAGTCGTTAATGAATCCGGCCCAGGTTTCAAAAGACTCGATGGTAAATGCACACTATAACTGCAGAAGGGCATCTAAGCTGGTTTTGGGTGGGATAAAGCTGCAAGGTTTGAAAGCAAAGGAGGGCCACACATTCTACTTCTACAGAATGTCATATAAACGATTTGAATGTGTATTTGGCCTATACAATGAAATGCGTTGGCCTCTGGGCAAGCCAATGCTTGCCCTTCGCAGACTCGTCTGGTACCAATTCACCGACCCCGAAAGGATGGAAGTCTTGAATGTCGCGTATTGGGTGCTTGTTATAGCCATCATCTCATCCGAATGCTCTATGACGTGTCCAGGAGAAGCTCTATTACTTTCACTTTCTAGGCGTAGCTAGAAATACACTGGCCGTGCTGTCTACAGATATCTATGAAGACTTCCCATATTTGACATGTACGATTGGACGGCTATGCTTGGAAGTGTCGAATTCGTAGCTGTACTCGATCGATGCTCCATAGGTTTTCGGTCTTACTGGGAACTCGTACGAGGACGCTGAAAACGTTGTATTATATTGGATAAAAAGCATAAAGTCGAAGAGCTATATATAAAATATACAACGTGATACCACCTCATATCAGTTCTAACAAGGAAAGGTTCCCAACTCAAGGTGAGCTTTTGCGATGCTCTTTTGATAGGATGTAAGGCTCTATGAGCGGAGTCCAGAACCACAGTTAGTTTTTGCTGAACGGTCTTTTAAAGACTTGAAACGGAGCTCTGAGAGCGTGCGCGCCACTATCATCAACTACGACACTCCGCGAGGTGTGCCTCGGCAGCACAGTCGGTAGGAGGGACGCCTCCTAGGAGCGTGCCGGAGGGGCTTTAAGCTCGAGTCGCGTACTGCCGAAAGTTTTGCAGTATTAGTTTGTTGTTATTACGCTTTTCCATGCTCACAGGAGTCAATTTTAGGCCGTCAATGCTTACAACAAACCAAGGCCCTCTATGAGCGCCTCCATATGTGGTAGTTTTTCAACAATGCCTATCTGCACATTTCGGCAGTATGCGGACTCGAACTTAAAACCCTCTGGCGTGCACCTACGAGGCGTCCCTCCTACCAAATGCGCCGCTAAGGCATAACTCGTGGGGCGCCGTAGGGGTTGATGATATTTGCGCGCATACTTTCAGACCTCCTTTTCAGGTCTTTAAGAAGGCGCTCAGCAAAAACTAACTGCGGCTCTGGACTACACTCACAGGCCCATACATCCTGTCAAAATAGCACCTCAAAACCTGGGAGGGGGACGTTCTGCCTGAAAGCGGCGCGGGCAAAGGCGCGGGACAGTGCCTGTGGAGACAATTAGCGTCGACTCGTGCAGTGACACCCGTCGCGTCGCACTCAGCCAGACAGCCCTCGCCGCAGAGGCGATGCTGACCCAGCCAACTACAGGAGCCTGTAGGTCGACCAGATTTGGTGTGGTTACAATCGATAGAGGGATAGGAGGCTCAGGAAACTTGCACTGGCAGTCCAGAATGTGGTGCTGATCTGAACCCTACCATCTCCTATATTAGAATTTCAAGCTCTGTCGAATGAGCAAGGAAAGAATCTTGTCTCAATAACCCTTATAACATTTTTTTCAGGCGCTGTTTAACTTCCGTTAAATATCAGTTTTTATTTATATCAGAATTAACTACGAGGCATGCTTCCGGGCTACTGATGTGAACTCTACAATCTCCTGCATTATATCCTGTCTAGATAACCCTTAAAGCGACTTTTTAGGCGTTGTTTATTTTCGTTAAATAACAGTTTTTATTTATACCAGGATGAATTGCGAGGCATGCTTCCATTCTACTGATGTAAACCATAATATCTCCAGTACTAGAATATCGAGCTCTATCGAATGATCCAGAAAAGAACCTGCCTCAACAACCCTTAAAGTGATTTTTTTCAGGCATTGTTTATTTTTCGCTAAATATTGGTTTTTATTCACATATGTCAGGATTAAATGCGAGGCTTGCTTCCAGGCTAAAATTGCACGAGGATTCCAACTAGATAGACGAGGGATCTTTTAACATAAGTTTAAAGCATTAGTTTCAAATTACATTTCTTTAATTTCGTAACTGATTTTTCTATGGAGCCTTATAATGCACACACCATACATGTCGAGACTAAGACTGGATAGGTGGTTCATGAAATCTATGTTCACCGAGAATAAATTTCATCACACAATTCTTCAAATTCCTCGTCCAGTCGTTTGTGGCTTCCAGCAGTTTTTTGACCTCGTGTTCCACAGGCAACGTACCTGCATAGCTAATGTCTCCTCCATCAATTAACGAGTTAGGACACACTCTTGAAATGCTTTGAAAAAACTGGAGTGCGTCGGTGTTCTTACAAGGTCCACCGACTATCAAAGTGAACTCTTTGGGCAATTTCAGACTGTGAACATGCTCTACGCACTGAAGGATCATAATGTCGTTTTCAAAAAGGTTGAGCACTTGGGGTGCTCTTAGAAGGTCTCTATTCTATCTACCTATATTTCTCGCACAATTTCAGCCTGGGAGCATGCCTCGCAATTAATTCTGATATAGATAAAAATTGAGATTTAAGGAAAATAAACAACGCCTAAAAGCCGCCTTAAGGGTTGTTTAGACAGGATCTCTAGCTCATTCGATAGAGATCGAAATTCTAGTACAGGAGATGGTAGAGTTCACATTAGTAGCCTGGAAGCATGACTCGTAGTAAATTCTGATATAAATAAAAACTGATATTTGACGGAAGTTAAACAGCGCCTGAAAAAAATGTTGTAAGGGTTATTGAGACAAGATTCTTTCCTTGCTCATTCGACAGAGCTTGAAATTCTAATACAGGAGATGGTAGGGTTCAGATCAGCACCACATTCTGGACTGCCAGTGCAAGTTTCCTGAGCCTCCTATCCCTCCATTGATTGCAACCACACCAAATCTGGTCGACCTACAGGCTTCTGTAGTTGACTGGGTCAGCATCGCCTCTGCGGCGAGGGCTGTCTGGCTGAGTGCGAAGCGGCGGGTGTCACTGCGCGAGTCGACGCTAATTGTTTCCGCAGGCACTGTCCCGCGCCCTTGCCCGCGCCGCTTTCAGGCAGAACGTCCCTCACCGCAAAACCTCACCTTGAGCTGAGAACCTTTCCTTGTAAGGCAACTGCACGAACCTTGCCCCAGCAACTACCACTCTGACTCGTATCTCATACCATATGGTTTAAATATGCTTCTTACATGGAGTTTATGCCTCAATACAGGACAACCGCAGAATATGCTATCTGTTGTCCATCAACCTACCGACAAATTGTACTCGTTTAGTACACTGAACTAACCAGAACTTGTTAAAGCTGGACGATGAAATTGCAGGCGACTGCTATCGATGTCTGAATAGACAGACAAAGAAGGACTAGTTGAAGCAGAAGAGCGCTTACCCAAACGGATAGAGATCTACTACAGTTTTGCTCGAACGAATATATTCGAATAATTATTGGAATAGTCGAATGTTCGATATTTCTAGACTGTCGAATATTCGTTCGAATTTGAACACTCAAAGGGGTCCTATTCGAATATTGTTTGAAAATCGAATAATTCAACCTTTTTCGAAAATAGGATAATTTTATTCCAATATCGAATAAATTTCAAATCTTTAAGAAAAAATCTTTAAGAACCTGATTCGAACAAGTTGTTCGACTATTCGAATATTGGAACAAACGAAATAGGGCTTATTCGCTCTTCGACCATGCGAAAAAAATGATGAACAAATAAATACGTTCGTTCGTTCGCTTGATAGTAATTCTTAAGCGCAACTCTAAGATCTACACTGGTGGCTGGAATCATCAACAAGAAAACCCACACGTATATGCGGTATATATAAGGGGTAGAGACAAGATAATGGGTAGATATGAATGCTTCATTGTAGGTATCTCAATCCTGTATGCGCGCACACCCATGGGTTTAATCCATGACGAGTCCGGGCCCTGGGTCTCTGAGAAGCGACAGAACAGTTCCTGGCACGTTTCCTGGCTGGAAAATGATGTGAAGAGAACCAAGGAGAACGGAACCGAGTTGTGGCTGCAGTCATTACGAAAAATCTACTGTTGAAGCAGAAACGAAGAGTGGCGAGTTCTAGGAGAGCAGCAGAAAGGGAAGGACCACTACATAACATAGAGCCATATGTATACAGGGTGCGTAAAAAGTATTGACGCAGTAAATGGCGGTTGTGGAAATAGTATTGCGCAGTAAGTTTTGAAATATTTATTTGAGAAATATGGAAAATGATCTTGCAAACACGACAGAATAAGTCGTAATTGACATCGGCTCCTTTACTGTGAATACAGGAGCGAAAACGACGGAGAAATTCATGAGCACGCGCCGCTAGTACTCGCTTGGATTTCCTCCCGTGCCTTGAACAAGGTAGCCTTCTGCGACTGGTCACTTCTGTAGAAAGTAGCCCAGACCTCATTCTCCAAAATCGCCTAAAAAGAGTAATCCAGCGGATTCATGCTGTGCTCGTCTGAGAAGCTGTCCACACCTGCGCGCGTTATCTGTTTGCCGTTATCGGGCAGAGAGTGATAATTTTGGATTTAAACGTTATCGTGCTTGAACATATTGTAATCATCATCTGTTATGACAGAGCCGTGGCTGACGTTTGGGTTGCTGACCTCTTTCCTCACCAACCGTTTCGAACAGCGCCAAATTTCCTTATTAAGGAAGTATTCATTATTCAAGTACAGATAGCCTTGGTGTGAACCTGAACAAGATTAAACGACATATTCACACATTTAGAGGGGCATGCTCTTTTCTTCCGGCTCAGCTGCAAGTTGTGCCACTTGCTCCCCTAGTTCAAAATTGGTTGCCAAAGGGTTGCAACTGCCGGGTGATTTGTCGTTCTCGTTGTTTTAGTGTTGCTTTTTTTTCTTCATTGCATGGCTTGTTTCAATCTTGTTTTCTGGCGTTTTGTGCACGTCTATTTGACGTATAAATAAATAAATAAATAAATAAATAAATATTCAGCTGTCTGGGTAACAAACAAAAAAAGGGCCACCGTAACGGTGGCGATCAGGTTTCTTCAGTTCTTTCGTGAGTGTTTTTTTTTGAGCACAATACAGACAACAAAAATAACACATAAAAACCTAGAGGAGTAGAAACAGAAAACTGGAGCTGAAACAAAAAGTCAATACTTTTTACGCACCCTGTATGTAGAAGAAACTGGAATGAAGCAATTTCATTCAACAAAAACCCAGGAAGGAAAGCGTTCACAATGGAACCTAGTCTATCTTAAAGATGTGCTCAGTACACAGGCAGGCATACTTGCTTTTCGAATAAAAACGATTGAAAGAAGGAAGCGAGTCAGCATTGTAGTAAAAGTGGCAGGAATTGCATCCATAATAGAAATTGCAATCAGTTCATTATGTTCTGGAAGAACTCTTACCGATAATGGATTCGATACATGCTACGGCGACTACAGCAAAGAGCATTGTGGGCCGACTGCTGCAGACTGAGAAACTGGATGATGCGGCTCGTCAAGAAGTAACCCAGATTTCGCGCCGTCTTTTTGTCAATGGCATAGTTTTCGCGCTAATTGCCTGTTTGAAGTAAACGGACGTCGTAACTATTCGCTCTTAAAATTTGTTCTGAAAGAGAAGTAATTAATAGCTCAATATTAGGGACACGTGGAAGAAATTCGAACTAACCATAAGTACGGTTTGTGACCGATTAAAGGGTACAAAGGGCAGAAGCTGGTGTTCGTCAACCTTTACCGAATGCGTCACGCACTTTACTTCTGGGAGGTGCCAGGAAGACATTTGAATCCGTGCTTGGATATACATGACTTGCAGTTGGCAGCCGATGGGCGTGTCACTGCCTGAGCCCTGCCAGACAAATCCGGTAGCAATTCACAAACACCGGAGGGAGGAAAGGCTTGGTTGGCCTGGGCGGGAAATCCGAACCAAGAACCTTGAATGGGAGTTCAAGCGACAGCCGACACCTCCTTCGACTGCGCTACCATGAGCCCTGTGACCAATCTGTTCGACAGATCCAACAGCGTGTATGTTTCTTGCGCATATCCATGCCATCTTCATCGTTGAATACGGAGGATAAGAACAGGATGACTAGCACCTGGACTTTAAGAATCGTTTTTTTGGTTCTGCGATTCAGGCATTATGTCATTATCTTCCACGCTTTAAAAGTTCACTCTTAACAATTTACTAATCACTTCGGTTACAGGAGCCTTTGTTGGAGAGGACGTCGAGGACACTTTATTAACCGATTGAAACTCCTGAATGATTCGTGGTGATTATATACGTGTTTTGATGCCCGCGAAATGATAGTGACATGTCATGCAGATCACCAGTTCTATGTTTGCAGCAGTAGAATGTAATACCATTGAAAGCTGAATGTGATGAATTACTTCACTTATATCTGCAGAACGCAGAAAGCCAACTCTAGTTAGATCTGCCGAAATTGCTTCACCTATTACGAAATTACTTCGCGTTTTTTTGCAAGCATTTTTACACGGAGCAAAAGTCGATTGCTAAAAAAGGTGCGTCTTCCGGATTAAAATGCCGATTTGTTTTTTTCTCGTTATTTGCAAATTTTTGACCTTGTCTCTGAAATCGGGGATGAGCTAAAGGCCCCGCAGACTTCTGCGGCCAGCGGCGGACGACGAAATCGATGAGTCACGCCGCTCAACGGCGGCTGCCGGCCGGCCAGCGGCGCCGCTCAGCGGCGACGACGAGGTACTGTAGTCTTTCTAGTCGGGACCAACTGGTGACGCGCCCGCTTCCGCTCTGGATCCCCGCCGCGAAAGGGCAGAGCGCAGACAGACTCTGCCGGCGCCTCTGGAGTGGCGCCGTCTCGTTTGATTCAAATCATTTTTGGCGGTGCCGCTCCAGCCGCGCCGTTGGCGGGGAGCTCTGCGTCCCTGCGCTATGATGAAGGATAAGCCAGCGGCAACGCCGCAGAAGTCTGCGGGGGCCTTAAGTCGTCCAAAGTTAGGTGGGCCAGCCACGTAACGCTCTTCAAATATACCTGCTGGTAGAGAGCCGTCACCGACTGGATTCCGCGGGATGTCAAGAGAACTCCAGCACGCCCATCAACGCGTTGGTCGTACGTCTTTATGCAAGCCCTGAACGAAAGGTGTGTCGCTCTTCATGTCACTCGAGCGAGGAGGATTCATTGGAGCACTCTGGGACGCGACAGAGACGAATGGAGACGCTGATGGCGCCAGCTCGACGACCAGCGGGACGACAGGTGGCACAAGTAATCGAAGAGTGTGTTGAAACGGATGAGCTAGAGACTAGAGCATACAATAGAATCGAAAATGAATAGGATGAATAGACGAGTATGAGACAGCGGGAAGTTTATAGCCCTTCGGGAGCGTTAAGCATCACGGCATTCTGATAAATCTCGCTCTTTGTTCAGGAAAGGGAGCAGCTCCGTGAGGGGTTAACGGTGATATATGGTTGTAACGAGATAAATGGCACTGAACCACTGTAAATTTAAACAGTTAATATCTCGGGTTGTAGGCAAGTTTATTAATCGAAACAAAAACCTTCTGATTCTACAGATCTTTCTCTACGACCGTACTCAAGAATGATTTCGCCTCTGCTAACTATGACACTATATTGCAGTATCTTTGGGATGTTGACTGGTACGGTTCCTTTAATAGTGTTAGGTCAGTCAATGAAAAATATGAACTCTTTATTACTATTTTACGTCACTGTATAGAATTATTTGTACCTGTGAAGAAGCTAGCCAGCAACAAGTCGCGACTTCCTACTTACCTTGAAAGGCTTCTCAGAAAGAGGGATAAGGCTTGGTTTGCAGCAAAACGAACCTCCCGCTCCGAGGATTGGGAGCACTACCGGAAAATTGCGCGGTTATTTGAGGTCAAGCTGAAAAGACTCAATATTTCTTTGGAGAAGCGTGTTGTTAATTCCGGTAAGATTCATGAATTCTATAAATTACTGAACTCCCGCCTCAAAACCAATCGATCAATTGTGCTTTACGTTCTCCGTGCGGCAGGACTCTTTATGGAGATAAAGACAAAGCGGAGTTGTTAGCCAGCACTTTTCTAAGGAATTTTGAAACTTCGCACACTGACAGGATCAATACCCACCAAGTGGTAGCGAAGTTTCCAGCTATGGAGGACTCAGTCTGGTTCCATAGAGAAGAAACTCTTTCATTGCTTTTAAAATGGCCACGCTCCGAAAGCCTTACCCCTGATGGTATCCCGTTGTCCTTCATCAAAAGAGTGGCGCATGTGATAGCTGGCCCCTTGGAATTTATTTTCAACCTTTCCTTCATGAACGCTGAAGTACCAATTCGTTGGACTCAATCCATAGTAACACCTATACCAAAAAAACCTCCATTCAATATCCCATCTAACTTTAGGCCGATAAGTATTACATCCTTGTTTGCCAGGCTGTTCGAAAAGACTGTCAAGAAGAGCATTGTTAAGCATCTTGATAGGCATCGCGTTATTTCGCCCAAACAGCACGGTTTTCAGAAGGGCAAGTCAACGGTGACGGCGATGATTCAGTCACTGGACTACTGGACTAGGGCCATTGACCAAGGTGGAAGCGTTGACGTTGTATACTTTGATTTTAGTAAAGCTTTTGATAGGGTATCGCATGAAAAACTGTTTTATAAGATGGCACTAGCGGGGATACATCCGCGTATAATTTCTTGGATTAAAGCCTTTCTGACTAATCGCCAATATAGAGTCCGCGTGAAGAATTCTTTTTCGGAGCCGAGACTTACCTGTTGCGGGTTCCCCAGGGCGGTGTTCAATCGCCTGTCCTTTTTAACATTTACACATTTGATTTGCTAAATCTGCTCTCTGACGACCATGTTGAATTTAGCGCGTTTGCTGACGATCTTAAAATCTACGGATCAGTGGATAGTACTAAACAGGCTAGCGCACTTCAAAAAGCCATTGATAAGGTTTATAAGTGGTCTCTGGAATGGGACTTACCGCTTTGTGAGGATAAGTGCAGGGTGCTTAACTTGGGAAGGAGGAATAGCAAATTCCAGTACACTGCTGGTAGTACGGCACTAAGGGCCGTGGACGAAGTTGTAGACTTGGGATTTTTGGTAACTAAGGACCTTTCTTTTGACAGGCACTGTGAAGTGGTGGCTAATAAGGCCTCGCAAGTAATGTATAACATGCTTCGAGCCATGTCAACCAGCAACGCTGGAGTGTTGCTTCGTGCCTACAAGGTTTATGTAAGACCAATTCGAGAATATGGAACGCCTATGTTTAGTCCTTACAAGAAAAAGAGTATTCAAATATTAGAAGCGGTTCAAAACAGCTTTTCGAGGAAGTTGATGATACGAGAACTAGGGTTTTGCTACGATCAAATACCCAGTAGTATAGAAAGGAATCACAATTTCGGATTGAGGACGTTAGAATACAGAAGGAAGAGGAACGACATGATACTTTTTCACAAAATCATCCACCATACCATTGGCATTAAAATGTCAGATATAATGACATTGAGGACAGCGAACACTCGAAGTGGATGTGTCAGATATGATCCTGGCACAGCCAAGCTCAGTTGTAGGCTCAATTTCTTCACACTCAGGTCAAACACATTATATGACAAGCTTAAAAAAAGGGTGCCATTCCCACGCATCTCTCTTCCTTTAGAAAATTTCTGAGCCATCACTTGAGTTCTTAACTATATACCTAGATGTTTTCCGTTTATTGTTTTATTATTTCTCTGTTGTTTTGTGTTCGTGTACCGTTGTTATCATTTTCCATTATTAACAATTTCGCTCACACAATTCAGTATTTCTAATTGGCTTTCGGCAAATTGTTCTATGGAAATTGTTGTTGTAGCCCACATGAGCATGCTCGTGTAATAAATAATAATAATAAAACACACCTTTGCCAACGTGACACAAGCTTTTTTATCCCAGTAGCATAAAAATCAGAAGTTCTGGAATTGACGAAATCTTCGAAGGCACTTTCGGTATCTTGTTGGTATTTGAATATTTTCCCTACCAAGAAGTCGCCAAGATGCTTGAAGAAACGGTAGTCTGTTGGGGAGAGGTCGGGAGAAAACGGAGGATGTGGTAGAGTTTCACTGCTCAGCTCATTCAATTTCTGCAACGTCATTCGTGCTACATGGGTGCGAGCATTGTCGTGCAGAAGGAGAACTCGCCTTCGGTATACCAAGGCCGGCCGGATATTCTTCAACTTTTTCATCATTTCTTCAATTTCAATGCAGTACTTCTCTGCCGTGATGGATTCACCGGGAGGGAGGCAGCTGTGGTGAATAATTCCCAGCGAACACCACCATACTGTCACAATTACTTTCTTTTGGTGCAATTCCGGCTTCGCAAAAACCTTGGGGCTCTCATCGCTGTCCACCCACTGCGCCGATCGTCGCCTGTTGTCGTACATTATCCATTTCTCGTCACAGGTTACGATGCGATCAAGGAATGGGTCCGTTTCGTTCCGTAGAAGCAGTGCGGACGAGATCTCATATCGTCGGTTTCTTTGCTCCTCAGACAGCTCGTGAGGCACCCATCTTTCCAGCTTTTTGGTCTTTCCAATTTCCTTCAGATGCCGGGCAGCTGTGTTGTGACTGACGCCAAGAGCCTTCGCTATCTCCCTGGTACCTTTGTGTGGATCCTCCTCTACCACATCTCTCAGCTTGTCCTCGTCAACATCACTATGCCTCCCACGACCTTCATGTTCTTCCAAGCTCTCATCTCCATTCCGGAACTTCTAATACCAACGATCCGCCGTCCGAATTGTGGAACGTCCTTGACCGAATGCGGCGTTGATCTTCTCGCCCGCCTCCTTAGCTGTAGTGCCCAGCTTGAATTCATACAAGTAAATGCCTCGGATTACCCTTTTGTCCATCTGCAAAAAAGTCAATAAAACTCTAAAGTTTTCCCACTTTTACATAGAAAATTTGGTACTCGCAAGTAGAGCAAAGCTTGCGCTTCTAGATGATATGCCACATGTTACGGTTTGTTCTTGATCAAACGCGTAAAGACGCGCCAAAAAATGACGCGAGCCAGTGCCATTTAATTCGTTACAACCTAATAGATCGTTTGGTGAATGGATGTGATTGTTTCTCTGTGGCGTTTTTCGGCTTCTTATATAGCGGTCGTTCCTATTCTTTTCAGCTTGAAGGTGGCATACCTTTATTTATTTGAAAACTCCTACATTTGTAAGTTGTATAGGTAAGCACATTTGTAATTTGTAAATATAAGCGCGTGTAGCGCAGTGGGAGAAGGTGCCGGTTGTAGACCCGATATCAGGTTCCTGGTCCGAATTTCCCGCCCAGGCCAACCAAGCCTTTCCCTCCGGTGTTGGTGAATTCCCCCCCCCCCTTATCCTTTAAATTTGTAATCATATTTGAAGTGAAGGTTAAGACACGATAGTCCGTCGTCGTCGTATCTCATGCAGGGAAAGTATTACCGACCATGCGCGGTTACAACACCCCCTGCGTTTCCGGTCTTTAGTCGAGTGGGCGCCCAAGAGCAAGAACGATATTTTTGCGCCACACGGCAATTTTTTAATGCGCGACCTGGAGCGTTCGCTTCTAGATACGACGAAACTGCCGAAAATTCGACCGTGAGCAGAGCATCGCAAAGTATTGCGAGTGTTCTGTTCACTGACAGAGCCGAAGGCCTTTGTGACCGCATCTTCCTGCACCGGTCGACTGAAGTGAAAGAAAAGTCGTCATCCAACCGAAATCTGCACTTTCGTTGTAATTTCGTCTCTTGAAAGCCTACGACGCTGTCTTACTAGACTGGTTTTAATGGCCTGTCCACTTTCCATAAAACAGAGTCACTACACCCGGAATGGCTTCAAACGGACAGAGTTACTGCCTTCCGAATACGCCGACGCGTAAAAATTTTGGAGTTTCTGTGCATCATCCGGCACATATGGTAGAACTACTCGTTGTGTGCTACACATACAGCATTATTTAGTTTGGTGTAATTCTCAAGTACTTAGATATACGGCTTCGCCAAGGTACGTCCACTCAGGAAGTGTCGACACCTACTCGATTGATTCTGACTGGCCTAAATGCTTTGTTCACTTCATTTGACAGTTTGGATGCCAAAAGAGGCAGTATCTAATTAACAGTTTTTTAAATTAAGGAATTCTAAAAGGAGTTTTTAAACAACCGCTTTTACTGTTGGGCGTCCTTTTTGCCCAAAGGCAAAAACGCAAGATGCTATTGCATACTTATAGTAATGAACAAACTCCGTTCGTTCTCAGTCCGCGATCTGAAGCCGTCCATACATTGAAGGATGTGTAGTAAGGATAAAGATAAAGGACGGCGTTACTCAATCTGTTTTGGGATGCGCCACGCATTCTGCTTCCATGGGATATCGTGGAGGCGAATTGAATGCGAATTTGGCCACATAATGACTTGCGGTAGCCGGCCGAGGAACACGTCCTTCCCAGACAAGTCCGGTACCAATTCACCGACCCCGGAGGGAAGGAAGGCTTGGTTGGCCTGGGCGGGAAATCCGAACCAGTATCGCGTGCACGCGACAGCCGGCGCCTCCTCCGACTGCGCTACACGCGCCCCAAAGGACGTGTAATACGTAGATGAAATGATTCAAATCATTCTCTTTAAGCCTCAAGTGGCTGGTACTGAGGTTGCAAGCTGTTGCAACGATCTTCCATTGCGATCAAAACTGGGGGCGCCAGGCTGGACTCGAAACTGCACCTCCTGCTGACCGGACTGGAATTCTCTACGCCATTACATCACCGGCGCTGTTTGATCGAACGCGTAAGTGAAATGTTCGTGGGCTGCAATACCGCTGGCTTCATGCATGCAGAGTATGAATTTGCCAAAATTGAGGTACAAATTCATGAGCAACGTTCATCCGTTCTTAAGCTGAGGAATCGGCCAGCTACGTCAACTAAACGACTAATTTGGCGAATAACAGAAAAAGAGGTTTGAAAAAGGAACAGATGTATCAATTTTTATCCGACGCTCTAGGTCTCAGATATGTAACTCTGTCGCGTACAGTTTTTGGAGCAAAATATTGGCATTGAATCAGCTTTGAGAACAAGCTTACTATTAGGTTGTCAAGAAATAGATGAGCTTTTGCAGCTCGAACATTCACATTATCATAACTCAGCTTAGAGTGAACATTATCAATCAATGTAATAACGGTTAGAATCACCACATCTTTGCCAACAAGAAACAAATTTATTTATGCCGGTAGCCTAGAAATCCGGAGTTCTGGAGGTCATGAAAACGTTAATGTCATTTTCGACATCATCTTGGTCACTGAATTTT
Source organism: Heligmosomoides polygyrus polygyrus (assembly GCA_947396885.1). Taxonomy (NCBI): domain Eukaryota; kingdom Metazoa; phylum Nematoda; class Chromadorea; order Rhabditida; family Heligmosomidae; genus Heligmosomoides; species Heligmosomoides polygyrus. The sequence goes on along the minus strand of OX377204.1, from coordinate 23,451,082 downwards.
TTATCCCTCACAGAACGATCTAAATGCTTAAAAAAATCGGTAGGGGAGATCTGGTGAATATGCTGGATGTGGCAGAGTTTCGTATCCCAATCCATCCAGTTTCTGGACAACAATTTTTGAAACGTGCGGGCGCACGTTGCCGTGCGGTAGGATTGGGCCTCTTCGATTGACCAAAGCCGGCTGTTTTTCAGTCAACTTCTGGTGCATCACTTCAGTTTCGGCACAGTACTTCTCCGCTGTGATAGTCTCTCCACTCTCCAAGAATTTGTAGCGGACTATACCAACCATTGTCCACCATGGTCTTCTTCGGATGGAGACTTGATTTCGGCACCTTCTTGAGACTCTTAATCTTGTCCAGCCATTGTGCAGAGCGACGACGATTGTTGCAAAGGGTCCGTTTTTCGTCGCTTGTCACGATCCTGAACAAAAAAGGCTCCTTTAGACTGCGCAGCCTTAGCGAAACACAGGTGTTGTGGTGCTTCACCATCTGCCCGGCGGTCAGTTCGCGCGAGATTCATTTATCCAATTTCTTTTTTTTTAAATCGTATTTAAGTGACGACCGATAGAGCTGCTTTCAACACCGAAACGCTGCGCTAGCTCTCTCACAGTTTGAGGCGGATGCGCTTCCGCCACGACTTTGAGTGAGGAGTGATGGCGGCCTACCTCGGTCTTCATCTTCGAGAGTTTCATCTCCAGATCGAAACCTTTCGAACCGGTGGCGAATTGTGCGTTCCTTAGCAAAATCCTCCCCAAATGCAGCGTTGATGTTACGGGTCGTTTCAGCTGCACTGATAACAAGTTTGGATTCGTAGAAGAAAATTTGTCGAAAATTGTTTTCCGACATCTGAAACGGCAAAGCTTAAATTTGGGGAAAATTTATGTTCTATACAGAACTCGAATGCGTGGTTAAAGAGTGCATGAACTTGGCTTTCCAATGGTATACACTACAAGGCATAAAACATATAAAAATGTACTCAAATAATCTTCTTCTTCTTCTTCAGCGTTCGTCCCTCTTCGTGGCGGGGTCCTCTATTCTAGTGTCATGACACCACCTTTCCCATCCAGCGCTAGATCAGTGTGGACACCAGCTGCTTTCAAGTCCACATGTAACGTATCGGACCAACGTTGCTTCGGGCGTCCTCTAGGCTGCTTTTTAGATACTTCCAACTCAAGACCTATCTTGCGGACGCTGTCTTCTTTTCCACGCAGAACGTGGCCGTACCATCGTAAGCGAGCTTCGCGCATCTTGTCCGCTATCGGAGCGACACCGCACTTCTGCCGAATGACATCGTTTCGGATACGGTCCATGCGGATGACTCCAGCCGTCCAGCACAGCATCTTCGTCTCCATGACGAAAAAAATGTACTCAAATTATAAACTCTACTATATATATATATACGCGAATTTTTTTTTCAAATAAATAATTGATTTAAATATTAATATTCTACTATCCTTCTATTGAAAAATGCGGGCGCGTGTAGCGCAGTAGGAGGAGGCGCGACTGTCGCGTGCACCCGATACCAGGTTTCTGGTTCGGATTTCCCGCCCAGGCCAACGAAGCCTTCCATCCCTCCGGGGCAGGTGAATTGGTACCAGACGTGTCTGGGAAGGACAAAGCGCTGACTTGTTCATCGGCTGGGCACCGCAAGTCATTGTATGGCCAAATACGCATTCATGTCGCCTCCACGACATCCCGTAGAAGTAGAATGCGCTGGCGCATCCCAGAAGGGATTGAATAACGCCGTACTTTATGCTTTATCCTTTATTGAAAAATGCTCTTCTATTAAAGCTTCTCTCAGTTGGTTTCAAGTTTGTGCTGGGGGAGTGAAACATCTACTATGAAGCCTGCCTTTCTTATTGTTTCGTTGGTTACGAAGGATTCTCTTATTTTGCTCTGTCCTTTATCTAGCCGATTCAATGGGTGCCCTCTAATTGTGCGCTCTTCCGTTTCTGATGCTATTTTTGTTTGTTTCTTCTCTCCTACTGAAGCCTTTTATTCACTACTATTGGCTTTTTGTGTTCGGTGCCTTGGAGTGCTTCCTTTCTGGTTGACTGTCTGGTGATGCACGCCGTCTTGCGGCGTATAAAATAGATAAATAACAAATGCAAAACGCTCATTTATTTCTTGAGAGCCTAATACGTCCATGCAGCTCACTTCGATTACTTACGTCTTCTATTAGGTTGTCCCATAAGTCTTCGCCGTTTTTTTCAACAGCAGATTTCGCCGGCGGTCTCTTGCATAGCGCAGATAGCTTTCGAAAGAGAATGATTTGCTCTATCAGAACATTTATTGCAATTCTTTTCTCATCATGAATTTTGTCAATTTTTAGGCCGTTGAAGTAAAAAGTGAAAAAGTAGCCATTTGCGCACTTGTTCTCTCCGCTTAGGTTTGTAATTTTTTGTGCAGTTTTTTATAGCATTTGGAAGACAATGTTCTGCACTACAAGAATGTGTGTTAGTGCTATTTGCTCATTTTCATTTGTCCTTTATTGATTTTTAGGTTATCAAATTGGGACGTCCGAAGGAGGGTGGTTATTTTTGCCGATAGCTCCTGCTCTGTGGTTGGACTTTTTGGGTTCATGTTATATGTCGTTCGAAAGAGAATGTCTTGCTCTATAAGAATATGTGTCGCGTTTATTGATTTCTTTTGAATATCAACAAAATGCAAAAAAGAGAAAAATCGTCTTCACCAACAACTCCTTCTCCTTCTTCAGTTGTTGATATTCGACAGAAATCAGCGTGAGCCAATAAACGCGACACAAATTCTTACTGAGCAGGACATCCTCTTCCAAACGACATATAACAGCAAGCAGAAAAGTCCAACCACAGAACCGGAGTTTTGGTAAAAATTCGGACGGAAAAGTAGGAATTCCCAATTTGATGGACTAAAAATCAATAAAGGGCAAGTAAGAAAATAGGACCAACACATATTCTTGTAGTACAATACATTATCTTCCAAGTGCTTTAAAAAACTGCGCAAAAAATTACAAACCTAAGTGGAGAGAACAAGTGCGCAAATGGCTACTTTCTCACTTTTTCACTTTTCAATTCAACGACCTAAAAATTGACAAAATTCGTGATGAAAAAAGAAATGCAATACATGTTCTGATAGAGCAAGTCATTCTCTTTCGAAAGCTATGCAGCGCTATGCAAGAGACCGCCGGCGAAATCTGCAGTGAATCGTTGAAAAAACGGCGAAGACTTATGGAACAACCTAATATTTAGATACCAAGAACGTACCGATAAATTATACCTTGACCCGCCAAACTGTTGTAGCTGTCTTAATAAGTACAACAAGGCAAGTTGTTCCAACCCTCTTGAATTGCACATGTCTTGTTGCCATTTTCCGCTCTTCTTGTGTCGTTAGTTTGGTTCTCCCCTCTATTCCTTTGAGTTGCAAACCTCGTCTTGCTGAGCAGTGAATGAATGCAGCAGCGTGACGGATTCACCATCCTCGTCTTTCTACATGAGCTATGGCGCTCATAAGTCTCACTGCATCTTGTGGAAGTGGAGCGCACGGCGAGTATCTGAGGGAACGGCCCTTATTCACGTGAGCTGCTCGTCAACCCCTAGTCACTAACGCACTCATTTTTCATAGCAATACGCATGAAACTAGCATTTTTATTAAGGTGCTAGACATATGCATACACTATATATATAAAGCCTTGAATCAGCGGATAAGGAAGGTAACATCGCTTGCAATGCCCGACCTAGCTACGACGGTGGACGGACGTTAGGAGCGGAGGACGAGGTAGGCGAGAGCGGTGTCGTCGACCAGGCAACGGTGCTCTTGGGGAGCGTCTCGGTTGCGGAAGCTCGGAATCTGTTCCACGACCCATCTCCATGACCCATACTCGAGTTTTTGTGAGAATCACGAAAATTAGGCGACCTACTACCGCTGGACACCGTCGTCAACAGGCTAGGAGGTGGGAAAGGGGCAGTCGTACTGGGCAAGCGGAAGGATGGCGAAGTCTGCATCGGCTGTTCCCCAGCGGAGCAGTTCAGCTGGGAAGTGTTGCTCGGCGCTTGCGTCCTCTCACGTGGCCGAAGTACGTCCCGCAAGGCGTTGGTATCGGTTACATCGCCGCCTTCCGTGTCGTCCTCCACTCTTCTTCGAAAAAGCGGGAACAGGCTGTTGTCCAGCATCAGTTCACTTTCCTTCGGCCGTCTCCTGAAAATCATTCAAAACACTTGTGGCTGAAATTTTTGAGAAACGCTGCGTCTTTGGTTGCAGAGAGTTAGTCATCTATTCATCTTTTTCTTTAGACTGACTGTCGGAATTTTGCTGCAACTGTGAATGATTGATTTGATGCCGTTCATGTTAACAATGGAAGACATCAGGGAATAACCGAACCTACTCGGGCAAATGGCAGGCTGGGGAAGGGAACGCCACTGGCGGTTACATCAAAAAATGTTGGCTTCAAGGAGAAGTTTGGGATCTGTCCTAATCGAAGGGAGGCATATAGTGGTTTGCGTCTCAAATCCCTTGCTTAAGACTGCTGTCCCATGACACGAGGGCTCTTCTTTAAATTCAGGAGATGTTGTTGTATGGCAATGGATGACGTCCGCAAATGATACATGACGGTTGCTCGCTCCCAACTAGGATAGATCCGAAATTCGCCGCAGAATGGACTATAGAGAGTGTCTAAAAAAAATGTACACATGTTTTAAAGGTGACAACTTTGCTCACACTAAAGGTACTGTAGAAGTTAAGAGATCATATGAAAGCTTAGGAAAGTAGAAACTTTCTGACATATGAGCAGCATAGAATGCCACCATAGTCCCCATCTTCAAGCAGAGGGGAGACGCTTCCGAATGCTCCAACCACCGAGGGACCAGACTGATCTCACACACGATGAAGATGTACGAACGACTGGTCGACTCAAGGCTGAGGGAGGTGGTACCCATCTCCCAGGTGCAGTGGAGCTTCATGCCTGAGAGGTCCACCACAGACGCCATCTTCATCGCTCGTCAGGTGATGGAGAAATATCGGGAGAAACGAAAACCCTGCTACCTGGCATTCCTGGACATGGAGAAGGCCTACGACAGGCTAGCTCGGGCCGTAATCTGGAATGCCCTTAGAGGGAGGGGTGTCCCGGAACATCTGATAACGGTCATAAGGGACATGTACGTGGGCTCGAAAGCGGCGATATGAACTCCACACGGGGTGACAAGGAAAGTGGACATCACAGTGGGGGTACACCAAGGGTCGGCTCTGAGCCCGTTCCTCTTCCTGCTGACACTTGACTCTATAGTGAACCACCTTGAGGAAGGCCCTCTCAGAACGATCCTCTACGCGGACGACATCGTCCTAGTAGCCAACAACCAGGAGGAGCTGGAGGAGAAGGTGCAGCTGTGGCAGAGAGCCCTCGCAGACAACCGCCTACGGCTGAACGTGAAGAAGACGAAGTTCATCAGTTCTAAGCAGTGCGCTGGATCGATCCTAGACTGCCAAGGGGAAACGATCGAGAAGGTGGAAGAATTCCGCTACCTCGGAAGTGACCTATCCGAGGAAGGAAGTGTGGACCAGGCGGTCAGGGGACGGATAAACGCAGCATGGCTCAAGTGGAGGGAGTCCACAGGGATCCTCTGCGACTGTAGATGCTCCAGGACGCTCAAAGGCAAGCTCTATAGAACAGTTGTGAGACCTGCCCTCCTCTACGGCAGTGAGTGCTAGGCCCTGGGTAAGGCGCAGGAGCGGCAACTGCACGCGGCGGAGATGAGGATGCTGCGGTGGGCATGTGGATGGACCCGTCGGGACAGGATACGAAACGAGGATGTTAGGGCAGTGATGAAGACAGCCCCGATCCAGCTGAAGATGAGAGAGCAGCGCCTGAGGTGGTATGGACACGTCCTCAGAAGACCAGAGGATCACTCCACAAGGTTGGCCCTAGATTTCGAGGCACCCGGAAAGCGTCCGAGAGGAACCCCAAGGAAAAGATGGAAGGACGTCATCAAGAGAGATCTCGCCGAAGTCGGTGCCACGGCAGATGACGCCCTTGATAGGATGGAGTGGCGACAGATCACAAGAACAGCGGACCCACCGACTGCGCGGGACTAAACGCTCAGGAGAAGAAGAAGAAGAAGAAGAAGAAGAAGGGCAGCATAGAATGCGCCATGCACTCGTTTGAAATGTTGCGCTTTACACTCGACTGATTGTGTGTCGATTAAACACTTGTTGCAATTTCTTCATAAAATGGCCATTGATTTGTGTTTCTTTTAAGGTTTAAATGTATAAATCCACTACGGCTGGCGAAAAATGCAGGGTATCCTAATAAAGCTGGGATTATTTGAAATGTTCTCTCATTGCCGCTAGTGAAGCTTTTGAAGATGTTTCGAAAAGACTCATATGAAAGCACAGGGTAACGAAATTTTCGCGGCGTGTAAGTTGTGAAGATTGCACCATGCTCTCGCCTGAAACCTTGCATTTCAGACTTGATTGATTGTGCATGGGCTGGATGCTTGATTCAATCTTGTTACTACTTGGCCACATTAACTTGTGCTGTGCTTCTTTTAACGTTTAGAACTTGGCAATCACTTGAAGGACACGTGACATGCGGGTTTATTGGTTGCACAATTTAAATGTGAACAGGAGCCCCATTTTCCAAAACGGATTCTGTAGACTGATGAAGCAACATTCAAGCTGAATGGAAAGGTTAATCGGCATAATTTTTTATTACCATTATTTTTTTAAAATCCTTTTTCGAGTTTTTTCCTTCTCTTTACGTGTTCTTTTTTACTAATCTCTCTTTTTTTTTACTAATTTTCTTCAATATACACAAACATATTTTCTATCAATATTCTCTGTTTTTTAGTTGCTATTCTACTAGTTGTTAGTGTTTCCTAGTTGCTGTTGTTTCTAGTTCACTTTTCTTAGTTTCCTAATTGCTCTTCTTTCGTTTGTTTGCCGTTTGAGAGTTTCAAATATTTCATATTGCTCTATCACTTGTTACCGATTTTGTATGTTTGGTCAGACTAAGTATACATTCATGTCTGTCCTCTGTTTCCCCTGCAGTCGAAGGTAGAGATTTGTTGGAGCTGACGGACCTACTAAGCTGGTATCCGGAGCCGATCTCACGACTTGCAGTGCTGGCGGCCCACTGCTCTTCTCCTTCAAATTCTCAACCTCCCTCAGTCCCCTTCTATTTAATTCTTTCTAGTAGATTTTTCACAGAATCTGCCGGTTCTTTTTTCGAATTCGCCGTTCCGCCCTCACTTCTTTGAAGAAGTATATTTCAGTCTGTTTACTAACTTCAGTTCGTGTTGCTGATGGCTTTTAAAATCTTGTTTCTCACATTGTAGTTTTTTGCGATTTACCGTGTCCTTTTTGAGTTATTTTTGTGTGCACTGTATTGTGTAAATAAATAAATAAATAAATAAATAAATAAATAAATAATTGCAACTACTGGACGACAGAACACGGTAAAAGAAGCACAGCACAGGTTAATCTGGCCAAGTAGTAACACGATTATAACAAACATTCAGCCCATGCACAATCAATCGAGTTTGAAAGGCTTTAGACGAGAGCATGACACAATATTGGCTATTTACACCTCACAGAAAATCCGTTATTTTGTGCTTTCATACGAGTCTTGAACATCCTCAAAAGCTTTACTAGCAGCAATGGTAGCGCATTTCGCCTTTTTCGCTAGCCATAGTGTGTTTTTATGTTTTAAACGTTAAAAGAAACACAAATCAATCAAAACGGCCACTTTGTAAGAAAATTATAATAATTATTCAAGAGAAACACAATCTATATATAATATGTTATGTTATGTTGTATGTTGTACATGTTGTAAAATGCAAAATTTCATACAAGTGCATGGCGCATTTCATGCCGCTTGTATGACAGAACATTTCTATTTTTTATGCTTTTATATCAGCTCTCAACTTCCTAAGTAACCTTACAATGAGTATCACCTTTAGAACAGTGTATACATTTTTTGTGACACCCTGCATGTTACCGCTCGAGAAGCAACTTTGAAATCGTCTGATAAATGTTGATCTAGTTCGCTATGTAACTGTTAAAACCGACCAACAGAGGGCACAGAAAGTCAGAAGTGCAGAATTCTCACCCCACATCTCCGTGAGTCCTCGGTGTTGAAGACGATCTCGAGGCAGTGATTGCCGAGTGCGTACGGGTCCATATGCCGTCTGAATGCCTCACAAAGCAGTTAAACACGAGCTTTTGTCTAATAACAGCACTTTTGTGCCTTCAGCATATTGTGGTATTGTCAAAGATTGGACGGTTCAATTCTATTCGAAATCGTACAGAATATGGTAGCACTCTTTTCAATAACTTCGACGAACAACAACTGTTCAACTAGATGTTTTGTTATATTTTCGATTTTTCTTGCTCAAAAGATCAGTCTCACACTGTAAGGCCTCGCTTGTACTTCGATGTCTAGTCCTTGGGTTTAGCGACTTCAGACCCTTCCCTTGTCAACCATTATGGCCACTAAGCGATGCCACGTAGTGGCCATCATTATTGACAAGGGAAGGGTCTGAAGCGTTTGTCTGAACGGGGGGAGCGAGTCATATAGGGAGAATCCTCACCCTTCAATTGGTTGGAAAATGTGTTTATTTTTTGTCAAGTCGCTAAACCCAAGGACTAGGAGGTCACAATGGGATACGGCGCAGCACGCGTCTGGGGGTCTTGTACGCCCGCGATGCGTATGCACCTGGTGGCTCGGAGCGCAGGTGGGTAGAGGGCTGACTCGTGCGAGGGAGGTCGATACCATTTTCAACGTTTTCTGCGCATTTTTCCAGCTGTACGCTGTGGTATTCAACACGGTGATAAATGTTCAGCACCAGTGATACACAGGTGCAAAGTGCCTGTGTAGTGAATCGCGGTATCTTCCTCCATGGCTATGAGGAAGATACCGCGATCCAATTGAAGACGTACCCTTTCCATGGTGACCCCCTACTCCTTGGGTTTAGCGAACATTTTCAAACCAATTGAGGGATGACGATTCTCCCTATATGACTCGCCCCCCCCCCCCCCCCGTTCAGACATACGCTTCAGACCCTTCCCTTGTGAGAAACGTGATCGATAAATTTGACCGCTTTACATGCCGTCACGTCGCTCGGCGTCGGAAGTATAAACGGGGCCCAACGAGGTTGTGAAAGAAAGTTGGGAAAATAGCTGCATCGTGTATCGATCAGTGTATATATCTCATAGCTTGATACGGTTCATTTCGTACACATTCCCATATTGCATTGTTCGACAATTAATGTCGTTTTTTATATTCTTCAAAGTGAATTTATTCATATTAACAACAAACATGAATCAATGATAATTTGATAATTTTTTGAATGACCTTTTGAAAACTTTCGATAAGCAGAAAACTTCCACAATCGAAGAAGTTTCTGTGTTTTGAAGTGAAGAATTGGAGCAACTCATTTTGAACGTCTAGATCGGAATCAAAAGTTCTCAAGTGCTTTTGAAGGGAGAGGAGTAATTTTAATGTGTTGATTGAGGCAGAGCTGTAAGGTGGATGCGGCATCAATACCCCAGATGAGCTCTATTAACGTGTTGGGTTTGGTGTTATCAGATGGAACAACATCCTTTACGATTGACCAGCTCAGGGTGATTTCTCCTGATTTTTCCTACAGTTTCGATAGCCGTCGACACCCGACACTCGAGTCGATAGTTTGGTTTCTGAGAAGCAGCTCAAAATAGACTATACCCTTTGCGAATGCGTCTGATGGCATGGATCTCCCTCGATAGAGAGCCTTCGGGCTCTCTTGTTAAGAGGGATCCCAGGCCGCTTGTCGCAGGGCCACGTGGCGCGTCCCCGGGTGGTGGATAGGGGAATTAAACGCGAACCAAATGCGACCGTGTACTGCCCAGAGACGCAGGTGGGATGCAGGGGATGGACTCCTTGCTCCTGCTGTGTCGGGTCGATGCGTTCCTTGTGCGTGGGAGCGGCATGTTCGTGCACAGTGTGCGCGGATGTGTCCATGACTGTGCGGATTGTAACTGTGTCGGCCCGGCCAAAAGCTTGCACTCGGTAGACTGGGAGTACATGTAAGGCGATTCGAGGCCCCCTTAAGTCTCGCCCCGTCCCTTCGGGCAGTCTGGCTGGTTGCCCGGAGTTCTTCGCCCGCACGACAGAGCCCGACTAGCTACCCGTGTGTATTCCAGTCAAAAACAGCAGCACTAAAGGGCCTCATTCCCCTGACCCCGAAAGAGCCCCCATTTCTGCAGCGATGGGAAGGACTAGTACGGAGAGGCTGCTAAAATCTCAGGGCCTAACCAGGCTGCTCAAAATGAGAAGAACTAGGATGGCGAGCTGTACTTACAACGCCCGCATGCTCGCATTGGAAGCATCCGTTGAGGACCTGATGATGCAAGCAAGGAAGATACGACGTCATCGGACTGACCGAGACGAGAAGACACCACCGCCTACACGCCGCCTACGAATCCGGAGAAGAACTGTTCCTCGGAACATGCGACAGCAAGGGAGTAGGCGGCGTTGGTGTCCTCGTCAAAACGCACTTGGCCATGAACATCGATTCGTACGAGTCTCTGACAACCCGAATCGGACGTCTGCGACTGAAGCGATGTGGTTCCGTGCAGGCTTTGACTGTGTTCGTCGCGTATGCCCAACATCCGATAACGACGACGAAGAGGTCGAAGCCTTATACGTAGAGCTGGAGAAGTTCTATAAGGAAGATCACACCTTCTACAAGGTGATCGTCGGCGAATTCAACGCCAAGATCGGACCGCGAAGGTCGCCGGAAGAACTTCACATAGGAACCCACGGTTTGGAGTGGAACGAGAAAGGTGAAAGGCTGTTTGAGTTTATCATGTCGACCAAGACCATCCATGGAAACTCACAGTTCCAGAAGCCTCCCTCCCTACGATGGACCTGGGAATCCCCAAGTGGCCAGCTCCACAACGAGATCGACCACATCATCTTCAATCGCAAGTATTGTCTGACCGACGTTTCCGTTGTCCCCAAGTTCTACACGGGATCGGACCACCGCCTCCTTCGCGCGAGGTTCCGCTTTTCGCGTCAAGGAGAGAAGGCCGCGAAGTTAAAGAAGAGGAATCCCAGAACGACCATCAACTGGGATCTCTACACCTCTCTTGTCGGCCTTTGGGAAGATGCCGTCATGGACAACATCGACGAGGAATACGACCACTTCGTGCACCATCTCCGCGATAGTGCTAAGGGAGCCGAGAAATTGAAGACCATCAAGAGACGCCTTCTCCGGAAACTCTCGAGCTCATACTCCAGCGTGGAGCAGCACGAGCGTCAGGCAACTACCAACTGACGTCCGAGCTTGCGAGGCTATGCAGAGCGGCGATAAAGGAGGATCTTAAGGAGAGAAGGGCGGAAGTGTTGGCTGAAGCTGCAGAGACAGAGTTGAGCATCCGCAATGCCCGCCGGAACTCAACAACACCCTGGGGCGGCTCTTCTCGCGCTACCTGTCGGAGTGCAAGGTCCATCTCAGTGGAAGACCAGCAGGACCGTCTTGCTGTACAAGAAGGGAGACATGCATGACATTGACAACTATCGCCCGATCTGCCTGCTGTCCGTAGTCTGCAAGCTGTTCACTCGAGTTATCCTGAATAGGATCGGCGGAACGCTGGACGAAAGACAGCCATGCGAACAAGCAGGATTTCGGAGAGGATTCAGCACGATCGACCACATACACACCATTACGAAGCTCATCGAAGTGTCGCGAGAGTACAAGCTGCCGCTGTGCCTTACGTTCATCGACCTGAAGAAGGCATTCGACTCCGTCGAGACTGAAGCGGTCATCGACGCCCTGCTCACACAGGGCGTTCCTACTCAGTACATCAGAGTCCTTCGATAGCTGTAACAGTGGATTCACGACCAAGATTTCACGTTTCTTTCCCCTCTTATGAAAAGGTATTTTCGCTGAAAGCATAACAATAAGTCACTAGTATATTATCACTGCAGTTTAAAAACCCTGGTAACAAATATGGCCAACGACCTATCGCCAGGAGGAAACGAGCGGCTTGGGGAGCTTTCAAGAGCGTCGAAGAAGTTGCGAAGAAGACGAAGAACGTCCGACTCCGTGCCCTCCTATTCGACTCCACTGTTCTTCCTGCCCTAACATACGCCTCAGAGACCTGGGCTATACCAAAGCAGGATGAAGACGCGATCAGCGTCGCGCAGCGCGGAATCGAGAGGACGATGCTCGGAGTGACACGACTCACGCAAGTGAGAGAAGGCCTCCGGAGTTCCGAGCTTCGCCGACGTTCGAAGATCAGAGACGCTGTCGCGTGGGCCAAGTTGTCGAAAATTAGGTGGGCCGGCCACGTAATGCCCTTCGCAGACACCCGCTGGACGAGAGCCGTCACCGACTGGATTCCGCGGTATGTCAAGAAAACACCAGGACGCCCACCAACGCGTTGGTCGGACTTCTTCGTGAAAGCCCTGAACGACCGCTATGACGCTCTTCGTGTCCCTCGAGCGAGGAGGATCCATTGGAGCACTCTGGCACGCGACAGGGACGAATGGAGACGCTGTTGGCGCTCGAACCAGCAAGTCGATGATCAACGGGACGACAGGTGATACATGTGATACACGTACAAATTCAAACATGACGAGGATGAAGGGTGAAGGCGGATGAAAAGGACTTTACAGCAGACAAACCTCCAGCCGCTACTCAACCCTTCTTGCAGTTGATGTTTCGCCTCCGGACAAATGTCTCCTCTGGGGGAATTGTCGTATTCTCTTCCAACCGGTTTGTCCTCTACTACATACTGTCTCCTAGTATGCAGGCAAAGGCATCCACAGTGAATCATAGGAGCTTATGAAAATCAAAAAAGTCATACAAATCACTAAAAATCACCAGAAGTCGGACCAAAGTGTATCTCCAGGAGTACATCGACGTTTTCATGTTCGTTACTCATTCCGACAATTCTCTAAGAACCGTCATCGAAGTGGTGAAGAATGCCAATACGCTAACGATAATTGCTGACGGAAAGGGTTCAACTGCACTATGACTGCAAGGTAAGAGAATGTGTAGGAAACTCGTCTTCAAGCAACACTGCGATGGATCCGCATCGAACCACGAAAATAAGCCGTTCATCGTTCAGACAAGGCAAGCGATGATTGAGACCAGAATAGAGCACCAAATTTTAGATAAACGAACTTTGTCTAAACGGAATTGGAGTAATAAGAAGCAGGTATGCATTTTTACGACCACTACGGGTGTTTTGTTTCGAACTTTTTCGTCCGTCCAGTCCAATCAGACTCCGGTCGTTATCCTGCATGAATAACAATGGCATCACAGAAAGAGTGCTACTTTAGGTCCTTGAAAAGAGTTTCATGGGAATGATGGATGGAAATCTACTATAGCTTTACTTTAACTATAGGTTGTTCTTGTAAATAAAAATAAAAAAAAAGCTACCGAAGGACTACTAACCAGATGCTTGCGGCTTCAAAATAGATTCGGCCCTTTCTTGGGATGAATGGTCCGTCGTGCGATCAAAACGTGGCGACTCTATCGGTTCGAAGTAGGCGTCGAACTCTCCGAAGTAGCTCCGACGTCGAGTGCTTCCTCCGACTCCATAGCCACCATATCTCTTATCCATATTCTTTCTGTACTTGCGTGAGCGATTCTGTGGTCTAACCCTTCGCCATGGCTCTCCTCTACCTTCTTGGGATGTGAATCGTTCCGCTTCGCTCTCTTCTTGCTCTTCGGAAAAAGGCCCACTGAGGGGCGAAAATCTTCCGGGATATGGAGAGCTCTGATCCTTTGGGTACATGCCGGCCACCATTTGCATGTCGACTCCAACGATCTTTCCCGCAGTGGTCGTGCGTAGACCGGCTCGTTCCCTCCCCTCATGCGAATCACGACGATCCGCTGCTCCAAAACCCCCGGAGCCTCTCCCATCCAAATGTCTTGAATCGAAGCCAACTCCAGGTGCGGACTCGGAGCTCCCGTTTGGGGACCGTGGTTTCTCTCGACTGCCATGCTCTTCCTCGGAGGAAGATCGTCCTGCCGCGGGCCCTGAGTGTAGGCCATCTCGCCATCTCCGTCTCAATCCAGGCGGTCGTAGCTCTTCAGAGTCCCTAGCAGTCTTCCTTTCACTTGACCTGCCAGGTGCACCCTTCCACCGAGTCGGACGTAACGGTGGGCCTTTTTCCGGGTGTCTCTCATTTGACTGGTGTTCAGTGTGGGGGAGCTCGACTTCTTTCGGAGGACCAGGTTTCCGCGGTCTGTGGTGTTCAACCACTGGACGCGACTCACTGCGAGGATGCTCTCGTGAGTCCGATGGGTGTTCGTCGCCGCTCGAATCTCCTCCCTCAGCGGCTGACGGGTAGTTCTTGAAGAATTCTTTGTCAAATTCCTTGTTGTGAGAACCATAAGGGAACCCATGTGCCATTCCGTACACAGGCTGCGGAAAACTCTCCTCGTCCTGGTAAGGCGTCAAACGGCTGTACTTCGGAGCCGTGTCGATGAAGCTCCGTCGACGTTCTGAAATAGAAAGCGTCAGCCGTCGTAAAATCGCTGATGAGACTCTGTACTTACTGGAGCCTTTGCAGTGTGTACAGGGGTTGGTCAATGACAGGGGGACACGCTCGAAATGAAAGGTCGCGTCAGTTCCTTGAACTCTAGGACAAAACTTGTCGAGTGATTTCCTGATCTTCCCAGACCATTACACCTACACCCACCTCAAGGCCTGTTACAATGGGTTCAAATTAATTCTAGGAACTCTCTTCGACACTACCCTGATTTTTCGTCTTCTATGTACCTCGTCCGCAACTCGACCACCGGATGCCGGTTTCTGTTCAGTCTAGCTATCTCTCTTGCTCCTCGACCATGCACTAACCACCGTAAAAGGTATACAAGACAGACCTGATTAGTGTGCTACACAGTCCTGAGAAATCTCGTACGTTGTCGGATCACACAGGATTTTATAAGGTTCTTGTCATTTTGACTTCTAACTTCAAATGATCACAACTTCGTTAGTTGCCAACCATTTCAGTTAAGGTAGAGTATCGTTACTATAAAACCCAGTGGCAGCAATCTTTCAGTTACGAACAACTCAACATTCAGAAGAATTCCTCTGACCGCATTGCAAGAAATACGAGAAAATAACGATGTGAAAGCTATATATGTACATATATCGTTTTCACGTCGAATTGGACAGTCTTCTAAGGCAGACATTTGAAAACAAAGCAAACCATCTTCAGGCAGATTAAACAACAGATCAATAAAATAGTTAGAATAATTTTTCGTTCAAGAAAAATCTGATGTAACTTTCTTTAAGCTTTTTAGTTCATCTGCCCAATAAGTAATAAAAAACTTGTATTATTTTTAGAGAAAAATAATGCCCTTGAGAAGAAGAAACAATCATATTACGCATTAAAAGATTAGATCGTGTCATGCACTCGAGAAGCTCATCGCGATTTTTATTTGATTGTAGTGTGAATGCTGCTTACATGAAGCGTCTGAAGGAGGATATGTGTGTTTATTACAACTGTTTACGTTATACCACTTACACGTGTGAGACTCCATGCATGCAGAAAGTCTCAGCTTTCAACTCCAACTTTGGAAGCAACAAAGAAGCATTCATACAACGCATTAAAAGATTAGATCGCGCCATGCACTGGAGAAGCTCATCGCGGTTAGATCTCGAGTACTTCTTTCGAAGCTTCCAACTTTTATGCCGACGAATTTAACGATGTGTTATTAGGAATTGCCGCTCGGAGGGGTAGAAACTTTTCCTTATCAGGACAGGTAAATTTACAGCAGGTGTTCTTTCTTCGTTCTTTATTCTCAGATTCTCGTTAACATGTTCAGTTCTAATTGACTAGCTGCTCACTAGACTCCATTGTGAGCTAAACCGGCAGTTGATCATCAAACACCAAAAGGGATCATTTGAATGTGACCGAGATATTTCGCAATGGTTGAAGAAAATCAGTTCCTTTATAAACGCTTGTCAAAGCATAGCATATGTCATTGCCCATGATTCAACGAATAGACAGCGATTGTTTCCAAGAACAGTTCGTTCTTGTCCCACTAAAAAAAGAACAGAGGCTACCGTTGGCATGCCGATTTGGCGATGCACCGGATTGTAGAGTTCAGACTAACCATTAGTGAAGCTTTCCTCTATAAAGGGAGGCTGCAGCAGCAGGATACTTTTTGTACCTCAATTTTCAAACTAAATTAAGCGAACACCGCTTAGACTTTGCTTCTACGTATTCCCACGAATTGTTCCCACGTCATTCTATTAGGTTGGAAAAAAAGTCTCTTCACACTTCGAATTTTTTTTTACCCTTCCCCTTGTAAACGCACTAGCCAATGTTGATAGCTGATTTCGTAATCCTATCACACTTGTCTACCGTTCGCACGCGGACACAGGTTAAGACTGTTCTTGTAATTCGTTATCCATCCAATCTTCCGGACTCAATGCCAGATCTACCTCATGGCCGTTTTCAGCACGGCATTCTTCATGAATTCATTAAAGGATCTACAGCATGTCAGGCAGCCGACCAAATTAACGATGTATATGGCTTGGGATCTGTTACTTATCGCGCCTGTTATGAGTGGTTCGGAAAGTCTTTAAAGGGAGATTATTCACTGAGGGCAAAGCATAGTCAGGAAGGCCAACTGGATTGGATGACAGTGAACTACACCATCTTCTTCGTACCGATAGTTGGCGGACGACACGTCAGCTGGCAGAGGAGCTCGAAGTGTCTCATAGGATAGTAGGAATCCATCTGAAGAATCTTGGCTTTCATGGAAATTTGGAGCTTGGATTCCACATGCCCAGTCAGACACTCAGAAAGGTCGACGGCTCTCCATCGCTGCTTCTCTTCTGTCCAGATAAGAAAGAAAATCGTTTCTTCCGCGGATTGTGACAGGCGAAGAGTCCTGGGTTCTGTGTGCCAACTTCCGAGGAAAAGGCAATGGGTACAAAAGGGAGAGAGCCCTAAGTCTGATCTCAAGCCCAATGTTCACGAACGGAAGATTCTCTTGAGTGTTTGGTGGATATCAGAGGAGTGATTTATCGGCAAACTCTCAGAAGTGGAGAGACACTTACTGCTGCCACATACTGCGGCCAACTCCACAAAGTCGTCGTAACTCTCTAAGAAAACAGGCCGGAGAAGTGAAAGGCGACGATCGTGCACGAAAATGCAAAACCACATGTTGCAAGACTCACAAAAGAGACAATAAAGGAGCTGGGATGGGAGGTAATGTCACATCCACCGTATAGCCCTAACCTCGTTCGTTCCGACTACCATCTCTTTCGTGCTCTCAAGCAAGAAATTGGAGAGAAATATTTTGGAACGGATGAAGACCTCAAAAATTGGATTCATCAATGGTTCGACTCCAGAACTGCAGTCTTTTAAGCGAGAGGAATTGGAAAATTACCCAGTCTTTGGAGAAGTGTAGTGGAACAAAATAGAGTTTATCTCAATTGATTTGACTTTGTAGTTGTGAAGTAATAAATCTTTGAAAAAAATGAAAAGACTTTTTTTCCAACCTAATACAAATCCTCTTTATGTACTGCTGAAGACAATTTTAGACGGTTCTAACCTGAATACTATTCCTCTGTATGATAGTCAATTGTGAGTAAGGTTTTGTGTTATTTTTAGGCTTACTGTAACTTTGATCCCAGCGCATGAAAGCGCATTTTCCCGCCAGATTTGTATCAACGCGTAAATGATCGATCGATAGAGAAAGGAAAGGGCTACAAAGCTGTTCCTAACATTTACTTCTGCGTTGTTAACGTCAGCTATTATGGCTAAGCAATTCATCCCAACTGAGACGCATATTCGGCACACGTCATGTTATTCCTGCATCAATCTGGTCTCAATGCCAACGAATCGTATCGTCGCCTGAAGGATGTTTACAACGAGAGTGCTCCTGCTCGAAGTACTGTGTACCAGTGGATCTCGAAGTTTGCAGTTGTTGAATTCTCCGTTGAAGATAATGAACGAGAAGGGCGCCCGATGACACCCTATTTGGATGGCCTCCGAAGTAGAGTGGGAGCGGACCCATACCAAACCACTCGCGAACTATCAAGCACTCTTGGTGTTGGTCACTCAACAGTCGTTCGAGGATTGAAGTCGACTGGCAAGGTGCAAAAATTGGGTCGCTGAGTACCTCACGACTTGACACAACATGACATGGATCGCAGAGCCGATGTCGCACTGTCTCTCCCTTCCCCTCAGACGTACCCACGGCTGGCTGGACAACCTTATCACCGAGGATGAGAAGCGGATACTCTACTCTAATTAGCACCGGCGTGCACAGTGGGTTGACGCAACTGGAGAGGCAGAGGACGTTCCGAAACCCGACCTTCACGTGAAAAAGGTGATGCTATGCATTTGGTGGAGCGTTCTTGGCGTAGAATACTGGGAGCTGCTGGGCGAAGCGATAGCAGTGACGGCAGAGGTTTACGTCAACCAACTGAGGAAGTTGAGGACCCACCTTCAAACCACACGAGGAGAGCAAGTGAAGGTGTATTTTCAACACGACAACGCTAGACCGCATATTGCTAGAGCGACGGCGGCTGAGTTGGCGGACTACGGATGGACCGTTCTTCCACATCCACCCTACTCACCAGATCTCGCTCCTTCTGATTATCACTTGTTTTCAAGCCTTCAACGCTATTTGGACAGCCAGCAATTTAGGAACCGAGAGGATGTCAAGGAGGCACTGCTCACATTTTTCGAATCACAACCGGCCACGTTTTGCAAAAAAGGCATCCATGACTTACCAACACGTTGGCGAAAGACAATTGGTGTAAAGGGTGGTTACTTCAAATGATTTGATAATGTTGTTTGTATGTTGTGATAATAAATATTTCATGCCCCAAATGTCCGAGAACTTATGCACCAACGTAATAGTTCGTAGTGCCTCATGTCACGACTTCACTGCCGATTTTTTAGACAATTTTCTCCTTACACTGCACCTTAATTTTGTTTCAATTCCGTGTTCGCTTTTCCGAAATTCAAGCCTTTAAGCTCCATGACACGAGAATCGCGCTTTTCTGCTGTCACGGAAAGTGACCATATTCTTCAGCTCTTGGTGGCATCTTATACATTGTATTTAAAACCGTTACATATCTTCCACTATCGAAACCTTCTACGATTCCGTGAAGCAAAAAACGCTAGCAATGGCGGGAATATTCAAGGCTCTAAAACGACAAGAACTTTCCGCACAATCGAATATCACACCTTATCAACTTTGTGCCCCAGACCCCTCCAGCTTCACCTTTTTTTTTCTTTGAACAAGTCACTCACCAGCTCTGGTGACTAAATTGGATGACCCCAAGCGAAAGAGATTCTCATTCTGCTTCTTAGCAATTCATGTGACTCCAGAATATCTTCAAGAGATTGCACTAGCTGGGTTTCAGTGTAACAAGCAAAGGTAGATAAACTTGGCCTTCACTGACTGCAGAAACTCTGCAAGCTCCTATCGTGGACGCAACTCGAATACGTATTTGGCACATATAGCGGCTTGCGATGCACAGCCAAGGGACAAGTCAAAGTTCTCTTTTCCAGAGAAAAATTTGGAACCAACTCTGCAAACTAGGCTCGGGTAGGATTCGAACCAAGAACAGGAAGCGGTCCTATTTCTCGCGTGTACCCGAACGGATGCGAGGTTCGCGCCCCGTCTGGGTCCTCCTCTATGCGGTCGATGAACTGTGTAACGATGTTTTGTTGCGATCAGGAACTTCTAGCGTCAGGCGAGACTCGAACCTCCACCTCCCTTTGACCGGACGGGAATGCTCTACGCCTTTACACCTCCGACGCTGTTTGATCGAACGCAACATCCACAGCTCCTGGGACCGATCAGCACTCACCCGTATATCGGGATGAGTCGGCCGCTGATATCAGCATGGAACCAGTTAAGGTCGATGAACTATTGTAGTTTTAGGCATACCTCCGAGTCGCTCCAGCGACTGGTCGCTGGAGCGACTCGGAGGTATGCCAGATGCCTTAAACTGGTCTGAAAAGGATAAATCGTAGATTTGCCCATCAGCTGAACCGCAAGTGGGCCAAACATGCTTTCACAACATGGATTACAACACACGTAGAAGCAGAATGTAGGGCGCATCCCTCAACGGATTGATTATTTTAGACCCTTGCCCTTGCGTTTGAGTGAAGAGCTAACTATGATGAATTTGACAAGTAATATACGACGAACTAGTTTCAGATTTTTCCAAATTCGAAGTTTTGAAAAAAAAACAATTAGAAGTAATGTGGGATCTATCCTAGTTGGGAGGGACCTCTCCTCGCATATACCTCCTACGAGTTGGTGCGAGAGTTCTTGTCGCGACCTCATAATGACATGAGGCTTCTCGGATAAATTCGAGGATGAAGAGGAGGTTCGCTGCCATTTGAGCTTGCTGCCTCTCCCGTGTAAAATAGATCCAGAATACATTCCAGAATCCAGAATACATAGCGCATTCTAAATGAACTCACCGTGGCGGTAGGAGTCGAGTGACTGTGCCAGCAGGCAGTGTACGAAGAGCTGCAGCAACATCACCTGCATCGTCATCATCGGCCTCGATACGACCAGAGCCGGCGGCGCTTTTGTAGGAGGCGAACCGGAGCCGCGCATCACGTATCACATAAATCGCAGCCGAGTAGTCCGTCCATTGTGTTCTTCGCGTGTAATCACAACGCAAACGTGGATCTGCAATCCGGGACTTTCCGCTCGAATCGCTAACTCCAACAGAACGGAAAAGATCGACACGCGGCCAGCCAAATCACAGCTTGTCTTCGGGAATTATATGTCTCCAGAACTGCGCACGACTTTACAATCAAGTTCGTTCTCAGTAACACTTTTTTTGAGGGCGATCAGTGAGCGAAAGTATTTCTTTGCTGTCCAGGAGAGGCACGGCTAACGTCTTCTGCTAGCACGTCGATCCCTACCGTCTTTAAGCGAAGGCAATGTTCATGGCTAAACCCGAGATTGCAGGCCACTACTCGAAAACGTGAACTTTGTTGATCTGCTACTTAGCCAAACTGCATTGGTTGCGTAGAGGCGAAATAATACAAGTTAGCAAAGCCACTGGTTCAAGCTCGACTCCTGACTGCCGTGAGCGTTGTGATCAACTCTTGTCCTCATTTTTGAAGTGCCACAGCTATTTTGTATAGTAGGCAGTAGGCTCCCTTTTTCGGCTCGACGGCGTTTGCACTAGAATAACGAACTGCTCGCACAATCACAAGATGTGACGCCACGCGGTATATAAATTAGGAATATAGCGGCCACAACCGCCGAGTCGAAACCTCAAACTTGGGTAATTAAACCTTTATTACAAATATGACACAACATAACAATAGCGCAAATAACACACAAGAATGAGACATACGACTAGTGACACTAATGGTGAGATCATTACGAATTATTGCTTCTCGGCTGCTTACGTGGATCGTTCCCGAGGGTAGCAATAGACGATCATGAATTCATCAAGTCTCTTATCTGTTCCAGGCTCTTGCTTCCCTTGAGTACTTTTTGAAACTCGCTCCCTTCTAACTCCTAACTTGAGACTCACCGCGCTCCCTGTCATGGTTGCCGCCCAGGACCCTAGCGCTTCCCTGCCTCAGTCGCACGACCCGTGAAGAACCCCAGAGGCACCCAACCAAAGAACTAAAAGGAGAAAGAGAGAAAAAGACCGGCTAGCGGTCGACGACGGCTGACCAATGCATCGCGCTCCCTTCCATCGACACTCGCTTCACGGCACGACGGCATCGACCTGAACGATTGTCGATGGGTCACGTTTGCGATCACCACGAGCGCCTCGAAATGGGCGAAGTGGAGGTTAAAAAGGGTCGGCTTTGCCGACACACCCGCCCGCCAGAGGTTTGTAGTTCCAAGAATTAAAAAAGGGCAGGCGAACGCTTCACAAGAATACGGCTTTGCCGACTAATTCGCAAGAAGATGGCTTCACCAACAGATTCACAATAAGACGGCTTTGCCGTCACCCATGAAGGCTCGTGGCAGCGCAGATGGAGAAGGGGCCGGCTTTTGCGCACACTCCGATGCAAAGTTCTTGCATCGGATTTCTCGCCCAGGCCAACCCAGCCTTCCATCCCCTTTGGTCAATGGGTCGATGAAATGCCACCGGACTTGTCTGGGAATGGCAGGGAATAAAATTCTCCATCAGCTGGTCGCTACCGCAAGCCGCTGTATAGGCGGGATAGACTGACGGGAAGCAAGAAAATGTCTCCCATCTAGCGCGCTAGGACTGCGCACTAGACTCGTCCAACAGGTCGCGTCCTACTCTGCTTCAGATATGCTTGCAGTATACAGATGAAGGTTATCAAGGACCTCAATTAATCGAGAAGAACTCATGCTTTTGCCATTCATTCCGTACAACCTTTAGAATCGAATGAGCCGAACCGTAGCTTTCTCGCGCCTGAGAGATTATTTCGCTTCTACTTAAGAAAAGTCGCAAGTAACACTATGGATATATTTTTCATTTTTTGTTTAAGCCCAAAACAGCTGTTATAGAAGATAGAAGTTGTTAGAAGAATGTTTAGTAGCGATCGAAAGTCTTGCGCCAGGCGGGACTCGAACATGCACCTTCTGCTTTCCAGGCAGCGATGCTACACCTTACGATGTTCTGTTCTGTCAAACAGCGCTGCTGGTGTAAGGCGTAACACCGCCGCCCGGAAAGCAGAAGGTGCAAGTTCGAGACCCTACTGACGCAAACGTTTCGATAGCAACTAAACTCTTCTTTTTTAAAAGCGTTTAGGATTTTTGAATTGCAAAAAACGGACCGGGTTATGGTCATTTTTGTGAGATCCTTTCTATGACCTCGGTTCAGGATCAACCAAATCCTCTAGACACGACTTCACAACCGCGATATCCTCGCTGCACATGATTTATCAGCACTTTCCCATCATTTGGAAATGTTGAGTGCGATCAAGCAGCGCTGCTGCTCTAATCCTGTCCGAAAAGCAGAGCATGCAGGCACAAGGTCCACATGGCACAAGAGCTCTAATCGCAATAAAACCTCCACAGTACATAACCTCTTCGATTAGTCTGAATGCCACTCCACATCTTCAGTCTGCCGAAATCTCCCAACATACAGCACTTTCTGACAACTACCGAAACTCTTCTACTGGGCTTGGTATATTGCTGACTAGGCATCTGACGTACCATAGCATGGTGTACGTAGTTGCGCCATAACGTTATTTCTTGTAAATCAGTAAATTAGCCAACACGTACACTAGCAAACAGTCATACTACCTACACCATCAATCCTGTGCTCAAAACAAGTACAATAGCATACCCTACCTTAGGGCCTGTTCATACTTCGCGACAGCAGCGACAAGAGCGGCAAAAGCGACAAAAGCGACAAGAGCGACAAGAGGGACTGGGGCGTCGGGCGTAGTGTGGTGTACGTAGTTGCACCATAACGTCTACTTCGTGGCCTAAAATATCAAATGAATAGAGGTCTTCACGTTCAACCTCAACTTCAATTGCATTAGTTTCCGGAAACTGAGACAAACACAATCAAATAGACATATTTTTAGTCAAAAAAGTTGTTAGAAACTGAAACAGACAGAAGTGAACAGTCATAATACTTACATCGTCAGTCTGTCACTCAAAATAGACATAAAAGCACTCCTTACCTTTTGTATGAAGAACGTCAGAATAGGAATCGTTACCTTCCAGCACTAGTGCGTGTAATTACGTACTCCACACTCCGTTCGTCGCCCCAGTCGCTCCAGGCGCCGGCGCGAACTATGAACAGGCGACAAGAGCGACAAGGGCAACTGGAGCAACGGCGCTTGCGCTCGAGTATGATCACTTTTCGGCGGCGCGCGCTCGGTTTTAATCGATATGCATGTTTTGCACGGGCGACGAGTCGCTCTTGTCGCGAAATATGAACAGGCCCTTAATCTGAAGAACGGCAGAATGGGTATCGTTTCCTTCGAACACTAGTGCGCCATGGCGTAATTGGGTACTTCACACTCCGTCTGCCGCCCCAGTCGCTACCGTCGCCGGCGCGAAGTATGAACACGCGACAAGAGCGACAGGTGTAACAGCGCTCGACTATGAACAGATTTCGGCGGCGAACGATATGCAGGTTTCGCAGGGCGACGAGTCTCTCTCGTCGAGAAGTATGGACAGGCCCTTTTAACACTTTTGTGGGCCGAACACGAGCGAAAAACACGTTGATATGCATCCAATGCATTGTTGCACGAGTGCAGCTCCTGACTATGAACGAGGCAACATAGTGGTAGGTCTAATCACAATCGCAGCCAGCATTTTATTCGCCTTCAATTTCGTGTGAAACCGCAACTAGACCCGGATCGCGTTATAACGGGAGCCATTTTGTACACAGGGTTTCTTCCAGAATCGCGTTGTAATGGGAATAGTGTCATATCCGACGCCTCTTAACCGGAGTTGGTTTGTATTGGGCAAAGGTAAGCTGGCCGGTTCCCTTGAAAATCTACGTTACATAAAGAGTCATGCCTTGACAGGAAGGCTATAACAGAAGGCGTGTATATGCAGTGGTTCCTAGAGATGCCACTGGAAATTTCCCGAAAGCGGTGAGCTGAACATCGACACACGACTCCATTTTTTATTTTAAATTACGCAAGAAAGGGCTCATGCCACTGAGCAGAAAGTGGGTTACGCTTTTGCTAGAGACGCAAATTAATCAGGAAGTCAAGGATCACCGAATGCGGAGGGTAGTTAATATTCAGCGTGTTTGAGACATCCAGGCATATATTCCGAGTACGTGAAATCAACGGGGTTTGCTCTCGGTGATATTTCTGGTGGTAGGCAGTGAGGTAAGCACCGGGATGCCAATAATGATATTTCACAGTTCACCGACGATTGGTTAGACGTTCTGAGGGTGTGCCAGCAGCGCCTTTAAAATGTCGAGAATCAGGAATGAAACAACGTTTCCCCTCAGGGCGCAATTGCATGCCCGTCTTTGCAATAGTCCTTCGACTTGAACTTCAAGCAAGGAAATTCTTCCTCTGCATGCTAAAGTGTGCCTGCATCGGACACGATTTGTGTTCGTTTCTTATTCCAGAATTACGCCAGAAAGATACTGAGCTGGGGCCAATGGAGAGAGGAAAATTTAGGAATCGCTGCGGAGCGGGTTTACACTGTCCACTTGTTGATCTCAAAATTTGTGCATTTGAATAATTCTTAACGGCTTTCGATAGCTGTGGCCGCTGCAAATTCAACTATTTGTAGATCTTTTAGTATGTGGACCCGTAGTAGCACAATTGGAGAAGGCGCCTGCTGTCGGGTGCGTTAGTGGTTCGGATTTCACGTGCAAGCCGACAAGCCTTCCATCCCCTTGTGGTGTGTAACTGCTATGAGATTTGTCTGTGAGGGTAAAACACTGATTTGTACGTCGGCTGGCCATCACAAGTCATTGCATGGACAAATACGCATTCAAACAGCCTCCACGACATCCCTTAGAAGTAGAATGCATGGCAAGGATATTGACTAACATCCATTTCAATCCTTTATGTTGCACCTGTTACAGAACTAACTATAGCAAAGACAGCTATATTTATTTATTTTATTTTATTTACAGTTACAGCGAAAAAACGAAAAGTACGAAGCTCTACTTTATACTTTATTACAGCGAAAAAACGAAACGTACGCGACATATACCAAAAAAAGTTATCCTTTATAACGGGTACCCATAGAGCGCCCTTAAAGACAGTAGCTAACCTAAGGAACCACTTGTTAGTCATCAACGGTCTTCAGACCATTGGATTTTACATACATATACTATCGCTCTTGCTTGACAAACACTCACCTGCCACTTTTGGCATCTGTTTGCCGTTCCTGGAAGTCTTATGTTGCAGAGTGCAGCAGACGGAGGTCTTCATTAACCGGAGCCTGCGGAAAGCCCAAAAATACTCGGAACATCGCCTGCAAGCAGCGATGTTTTATCACCCGAAAAAAACGTCAGGAGGAATTTTTTCCTACGCAATGCCCTGAGTGCCCAACAGAACACCTATTAATCACCGCTGTTTTTCTGTACAGATGAGCCGTTGGCGCTCGGCTTCTACGTGGTTTTGTAGAATTTCTCGCCGACAAATGTTGTACACACGTTGCACTTTACACTCATATCGGGATCTCCCGTCGATCTTTGCGAGTATAAATACGGATTTCGTAAACAGCCAAGTCAGAGCTCATCGTCAGTCCAGCTTCAGTTCCATCAGGGGCTGGGGTCCAATAGTCCTAATCGGCTCTATTTCTACTTTCTTAGCTACCCTTCGCTTCTGAAAGAACTTAAATCCACTTCTTTCAGTCATGTGCAAAGCTTGGCTGATCGGCCTGTGCCTCGTCGTAGCGGGCGTCAGGTAAGCTGGTCCCAAAGACCTGTCCCTCAATTCCTGACTTTCCCTAATGTCATCTTCATCACTCAGTGCGCTCTCTCCGGCCGACGTGAAGACACACACTACGACCTCGCTGAAGGTGCTCCCCCTTGGAAAGACTCCCGACAAGGCTCACAACGGCAAGGAGTTCTACAAATAGTAAGTGAGATCCAGGAAATGGCTCTATTCTCCTTGACGTTGCTGTTCAGCTTCTTCACAAACCACCCGGAGCACCGCAAGTACTTCAAGGGCGCCGAGAGCTTCTCCGCAGACGACGTCGACAAGAGCGAGAGGTTAGCGGAATCACTTTCGTCTCCAGAAGCTTCCAGACAGACCGTTTGCAGATTCGACAAGCTCGGAACCGGCCTGCTTCTGGCAGTGAACGTTCTCGCCAACACGTACGACAACGTAAGTCCCTGACGATTAGCTTTCACACCAAAACCGAAGCAATCTCTTAAGGAGGACGTCTTCCGAGCCTACGTTCGTGACACCATCGACAGACACGTCAGCCGAGGACTCGACCCCGCCCTGTGGAAGGTACATAGGCTGTCTCTCAATGTCTTCATTTAATGAAACCTCTTCCAGGCCTTCTGGGGAATCTGGGAAAAGTTCCTCGAGACCAAGGGCTCCGCTCTGACCGCTGATCAGAAGGCCGCCTGGGACCAGCTCGGCACCACTTTCAACGATGAGGCCCAGCAGCAGCTCGCAAAGCACGGACTTCCCCACGTCTAGAGCGCTTTGTTGTAGCACGTTGTCTTGTTGTCTTTTGAGGAACATCTTAACACTGATAAACGTTAGAGGCAATGCACTTGGAACAGAACGATAGAGCTAGAGCTATAGATGGAGATACTACAGGGCTAAACGTCCAGTTTCATAAAGCTAGAGGACGATAAAGGCCGTCGTTATTCAATGCTTTCGAAGATGCTTCACGCATTTTATTTCTGCGTGAAACCGTGGAGGCAATTTGAATGCGGATTTGGGCAACGCACCTGCGTGGTCAGCAGTTGCCCACACATTTTAACTCTACTGACATAATGAAGGCGATTTGAGCATGTATTTGGCTTGGCTTGCCAAGTTCCATTACAGAGCTAACTTTAAATTCGTACAATAAAGACTTTCTTCCACTCCAGCCTTGATCCGTTTTTACGAAACACATGCATGAAGCCGCTCCTGATGTTTTTTGGCCGACAAAAGGAGGAATCAGAACTGTAAACTCAGCAAGTAAGGAGTATTTATTTCTGCACTCCTATCTTAGCGTGAAATAATTACTTCAAAAAAGATCCAGCAGAATCACAACAAAGTGAAGGTGCTGTTGAATCATGTT
Source organism: Heligmosomoides polygyrus polygyrus (assembly GCA_947396885.1). NCBI lineage: Eukaryota > Metazoa > Nematoda > Chromadorea > Rhabditida > Heligmosomidae > Heligmosomoides > Heligmosomoides polygyrus. Next base: position 23,423,440 of record OX377204.1, on the reverse strand, counting down.
AAAAAGTCTCCATTCCGCCGTATAAAAGACAAAGTCCTGCGCAGTTCCGCCGTGTTAGTGCAAAATGGGAAAGAATAGTGACAAACTCTCGATCTCACCAAGAGTGCATTATGTGTTTCACTTCTATTCATCTCAAAATGAGGGCGCGTGTAGCGCAATCGGAGGAGGCGCCGACGGTCGCGAGCACCCCATACCAAGTTCCTGGTTCGGATTTTCCGCCCAGGCCAACCAAGCCCTCCATCCCTCCGGGGTCGGTGAATTGCTACCAGACGTGCCTTGGAAGGATAGAGCGCTGATTTGTTCATCGGCTGGCCACCGCAAGTCATTGTATGACCAAATACGCATTCATATTGCCTCCACGACATCCCGTAGAAGTAGAATGCGCTGGCGCATCCCAAAAGGGATTGAGTAACGCCGTCGTTTATCTTTTATCCATGTCAGAACAATTTGTATGTATAAATCCTTCAAGCGTTAGTTATTTATTTATTGAATGGGGAAATCTACGCAAAAAAAGCGAACACCAAAAATCAACAAGAACACAGTGAGTATCAGCAGAAAATAGGAGCTACAGTTAGCACATTGTGGCGATTTCTCTCTTAGTATTAGGACTATACACTGAATAATGTACGATAAGATGTTGGAATCAGAATGACAGAATGCTTGATCGGTCTGGCTACAAGTCGAACCGAAAATCATAGCCTTGCGCGTGAGGCTAACTGAGTGTTGTAGCAGTCCTTAACTCATTTAAAATTAGGAAAAATAACATAATTTAGAATCACAAAAAGTGCCTAAATATGACATTGCAACCTAAAATCGGATAGCTGTCGCTGCCCCGGATTGAGCCATGTCATCAATATATCAAATGTTAGGTGATCCTTTACGAAGGAGTTGAAGAGGCATGCAGAAGCCGAATGGATTAAAAACCGAAGCGTTGGGATGAAAAGGATTCTCAGGTAATGCACCTATGTAGTAAGAAATTCAGCAACGCTCTGCTCTGCAGCCGGCGCTAAAATTTTCCCAAGCCTTCGGTTAGGAACTGTGAAGCTCACAAGGTACTTCTGTTGCCCAATAGTATGCGTTGCACACGCTGTGAATCTCTATTGACATCATCATCCGTCTTCTGCTGCGTCGTGTTTTTTCACACACACTGACGAAGAAGTCCCGTCATTACCACCTCGTTAGCGTCTCGGAACTGCCGGAAGCCGCCGCCGCTCGATTCAAGCAATGCCTTGCGACGACTGTTTGCATTTTGCCGTGTGATTAGCGATGACTTTGCTCTCAAAGCACGTGCACAAACAGTGTAGTGTTTGTGTGTGCGTTTGCGTGTGTATGTGCGTGTGCTGGGCAACGCACATAATCACCGATATCAGTTCCTCCACGCTGAACTCGCTGTTCCCTCCGCCGAAGAGCGTGGAGCCGAAGCTCCTTTTTCAACGTTTCGGGCAGAAGGACACCGTTTGCTGGGAGAAAGAGGGAGTCATCGTCTATCCGTTTGTCAGGTGAACTCCGCGGCCGCCGGCCGCCGGCTGTCAGCCATCAGTCGGTACAGCTAGAGATCGAGACCGTCGATGACGCAGTTGGTTACCTAATTGTTGGTCGGCTGGTCCGAGTGAGCAGGGCAGGCGGTCTCGATGTCTCATTGTTGACACATTCCGTGGCCGCTCATTCTCCCTCTCCTCATTCTCTCACGGAATGGCCCGTGTGCGCGAGAGGCTGCGAATATTCCGCCTCAATGGCCAACCTTGCAAATAAGAGACATTTCTGGTCTCCAGGTGTTTGTAAAGAAGTGACGCCACTGCTTGAGTTGGATGTATGAACTTTATTTCATGCGCGACTCCGAAACGGAAATAGCCGAGCTTAGAGGGGAATAGCGAGATGCATACAGCAGATTTGGTGGTGATAAAAGTAGCGTGTTTGACCTGTCCGCGGAATCGAACCCGAAGTCGATACATGCGAGCGGGAAGTGCACCTTTCGTCAAGTGCGCCGTCTACAGGGACGCTGCATAACAGTATTCCCTTGCTTCTACTCTCACTTATCTGAGTTCCAACGCACTGTAGAGTGTTCTCGGATCTCCCTGTTGGGTCTGTCCATAGCCCGCTACGGTAGTGACAGCAGCGACTGATGTCTCGAACAAACAATATATCGCTTTAACACATTTTTAAGCCTGGAGTGACTGGTAGAGAGGCTGTTATACGTTGTTACAGGATGTTTTTTTTGCGATCAAAACTCTTGCGCCAGGCGGGACTCGAACCCGCACCTTCCGCTTTCCGTGCAGCAACGCCACGCCTTACACCACCGCGCGTAACATACGCGATGTCCTCGAGGTCCCTTCAGCACCCACCCGTGGTATCGGGATGAATAATATCGATTTTTGCAAGATGGTTGTCAAACAATAATCGATTCGTATGCAACCCACGAGCGATACAATCACTCCCGTCGGAACTATGAACAGGCGCTTAAGAGTAGAAAAGAATAAAGGATAAATTACGGTGTTACTTAATCCCTTCCGGTATGCGCCGCGCATTCTATTTCAACAGAATGTTGTGGAGGCAATCCGAACGCGTGTCTGGCCCATGTAATGACTTGCGATGGTCAACCGATAAGCAAGGCAGTGTTTTAGCCTTTCGAGACAGGTTTGGTACCAACCACGAAGACATGGATGGCTGTTGCTATGAGCGGGAAACCGTGCCCAAGAACCTGGAATTGTGTACGCTTGACAGGCGGCGCCTTCTCCGACTGCGCTAGCTCGCGCCAGTAGTAGTTGAAAAGCTCAATTGGAAGAAATTTCTTGTCATGATAAGTCTGCATCAAACCCGAACCATCATAGGCTTCCACTAGCACAATAGTCTGACAGTCACAGGCACTGTGATCGGTCACACTTGACAACCCCCGGGAGTGCAACCCGTACCATAGCCAAAACTGTTCCAGAATCATGGTCTTCCTATTTTTGGACTCGCTGGCTGTTCCTCTCAGTGAGTTGGTGAAGGGAAACTGAAGCCAACAATGGAGTCCGCGTCAGTGTCCACCGGAATAGCTTCAGAAGCTAGGCGAGTTTATGCATTTTTCCCAAAACTTGCTGAAGACGCGCTGTTGTAAACATAAAGCCACACAAGGTGGGATAGATTCTATGAGAGATTGTTGGAGCCGTCGCAAAGAAAAGATTTTCCAAGCAAGATCTAGGCGAACAGAGAGATTGTTTCTGAATGGAAGGGTACTAGATGTACTTTAGTGTGAAGTGTGCAGCTGGTCACAGTCTTCACAGAGAAGCGTGTTTAGCATTGCATGCACGGGCAGACTCAATAAATGTTACAACATCTGCTATTCTGCTTTTTGCGAGCATGTCGTTTCATATGTAGACTACTCGAATTGACTTTCAATTCAAATATTTCTGAAGATGAAAGCAGATGTACATAGGTGAGCGCGGCACATCTCTATTTACTCGCCGCATTTCTTTCTAGTAGATTCGAACCTCTAAAGTCGAAGTGGTGGTTACAAAGTAAGATCAATTATCAATAAATATACTTGGTTTTCTGTCGCATGTGCTAACGAGTGAAGTCGTAGCCATCATCTTCTGAGTGGGTCGTATTGCGGACCGATCCATTTTGTCTTGGTCATTGGGACTTCATCCTTACTTCCATCAACAGTTCAACGCTCTTCACTTTCCCTCCTTGGGGTCACTAACGGTGCGCTACGTTAGGTGTCTTACCTCACTGTAGAAGATCGAGCGACTCGTTGGATTACGGTAGCATGGTCAGGTGACGTGCGCTAGATTTCACGGTGAGATGAGGCGGGACGAGCAGAGCTGCCGTGGAGCAGCAGCATGAGCTTCCACAGTAGTAGATATTTTGATTTGAACTGGAATTCTCCACACATTTGCAAATCTTCACATTTGTACAGGGTGCGCCAAAATTATGGCGACAAGGTTTTCAATTCGCCGAGAGAGAAAATGCGGTACTTTCAAGAAACCAACGATGCGATAATGTTTATCAGTCTACCGTAAGCTATACGCAACATAGAGATTCGAAGATATCTCCATCGGCATCGATATAGACTTTGAAACGCTTCGGGAAGGCACCGACGGCGGCACGCAAGTAAGGCGCGTTGAGCTCATCCCACGCCTTTCTTCAAAGGATCCGCGGGGCGGTGAGGTTTCCCGCAGGCTTTGGCTTCCAGAGCTGGTCAGACCATGTAATCCATCGGATTCAAATCCGGAGAGTTGGCTGGCCACACGTGGAAGCTGATGAATTGCGGAAAGATGCCTTTGCATCAGTCTTGCAGCATTCTTGCTCTGTGAGCTGGAACTCCTTCCTGTTTGAAGGTCCAGGAGGGTGCACGTGGGTCTTCTTGTAGGCCTTAAGTCCCAGTTTACGGAAGATTCTTCTCAACGACGTCTCCATGATGTCCATTTTCCCGACAACCGGCGGACCGAGCGCGCCGGCTACCTGCGAATTCGTTCACGTGCCTTTCTAATGTTGTCCTTGGTTGTCACAGATACGTGTCTTTCCCGTCCGGATCTATCATCCTCGGTTCCCAGGTCTTCTTAGCGTCTGATGGACCTATTCATAATACTTGGATGAACTCCAAGACGGTGGTGAATGTAGCGTGCCAAGAAGCCTTGACGATAAAGCTCAATGATTTAACCCATTGACGACCGCGCGGGCCATTTTCGACCCGCAGTTTTTCTGTCGCGTGGGACCGCGCGGGCCGATTTTGGCCCGCGGTTATAAAACTGTTCGGTACGGCCTATTTCTCGCTTTTTCCGTAGTTTACGAGTGATCATTAGATATTTTGGATTCTCACAATGTTACTGTGCTGTGGTCCGGCAGCTATTTACTTCTAAGCACTGATAAAATCAAATAATAAGTACCACACACTATTCAAGCTGCACAAAGATCGGCACTATTCACGAACAGCTACTCACATATTATAAAAATGGTCATGCAGAAAAATATCTAGTCACCTTTCTTGTAAAAATTTTGAAAACAATCTAGACAAAAGTATGTCAAACACCTGCTACATCATAAGGTCACCTTATTTGCACGATTCGCGGCAAACGTGCGTCCTTTTTCTTCGTAGACCTTCTTAGAAAAGCAAATTCATCTTCTATGTTTTGCTTCGAATCTGTTCCGGCCTTCTCCAATATGAGAGGGAGCTGTTGGAGAGAGAGCTTCATTCGGAATATCGTGAATTAGTGTTTTCACGAGATTGCAGCGTCCGTGCGGTCCCAAGCGCGGTCCCACGCGACAGACACGCGATTTTCCGCGCGGTCTTCAATGGGTTAAGAACGGTGGCAGGAACGTTTCACTATTTTGAAAAACGACTTATTGTTATGTTTGACTGAGGTAAGCATAAACTAATTGACTCAATAGAAACAATAAGAGCACGAAAAGAAGCAGATGCTCCGAATAAAAGGTCAAATTGTTTGCGCGTGTGCTGTCGCCATAATTTTGGCGCACCCTGTAAAACTAAATTGGAAGTGTATGAAAGAAAGTAGTTTTATGTATGAAACAAAAGGGCGAGTGTAGCGCCGTCGGAGAAAGTGCCGGCTGTCGCTTGCATCCGATAACAGGTTCCTGTTTCCTTCCAGGCCAACCAAGCCTTCCATCCCTCTAGGGTCGGTGAATTGGTACCAAATTGTCTGAGAAGGAAATAAAAGCGCTGACTTATTCATCGCTTGGCCACCGCAAGCCATTGTATGGCCAAATATGCATTCAAATCGTCTTAACAACATCACGTAGGGTGGAATGCGTGGCGGGTCCCAAAAAGGATTCAGTAACACCGTTTTTTATCTTCATCCTTTATAAAGGAAAAGTACGCAGAGTTGTGCAGAAGATATCATCGTAAAGAACTTTACACGGCATGGTATGTCGAAAATTTTTTTGCTGAAATTGCTCAATGAGCGATTGATTAAATTAGCACCAACGAGAGGATTCAAAACGGCGCTAAGTGGTTCGAGCCTTGGAGGATCAAGCAGTAAATCCTTCTTAGTCGATCAACTCAGGAGCCATATCAGGTTCTCTTTTCAGCCTTTTCTTTTTGTTTGTTTTTTTGCCTATGTATGGTTTTACTAGTTCTTAAAATGACGTTAAAATGACTTCTTCGCTATGACAGTCTCCCCAGTTCTCAAGAACTTGTAATGGACCATGCCAGCCATTGTCCACCGTACAGTCGCCGTAGTCTTCTTTAGATCGAGACTTGATTTCGGTAACTCCTTGAGCCTCTCACTCTTGTCCAATCATTATGCAGAGCGATGACGATTGTTATGAAGGATCCATTTTTCGTCGCGATCCCGGAGGAAAGGCTCGCTTAGATTGCGCAGCCTCAACGAAACACAGGTGTCGTGGCGCTTCTCTCATCTGCCCCGCGGTCAGATCGTGCGGGATCCATTCATCCAATTTCTCTACTTCTCCGATCGCATTCAGGTGGCGACCGATAGTCCCACAATTTGACTCGGATCCGCCCCCACCATGGCTTTGAGTTGGCCGTCAGGAGTGATGGCGGCCTACATACCTCGTTCTTCACCTTCGAGACTTTCCTCTCCAGATCGAAGCCTATAAGCCCGAAATCCTCCCCAAATGCAGCGTTGATCCTAAGAGCTGCTACCGCAGCGTTGTGTCCACTTTTCCATTCATATATACAATTTTTAAGTCGAATTGGACACTTTTCAAACCAAATCGGACAACTTTCAAAGCAAATTGGACATTTTTCACGTAAAATTGGACACTTTTCTAAGCTCACCTAAGACTTTTGAAATCAAAGATAACTCTTCCGAATTGAAACAACCTTCATACAAGTTAAACTACAAACTCAACAAGATGGTTAGAATTTTTTTGTTCAATAAAAATTTATAGTAATTTTTTTACTTTGCTTTTTTGGAGAAAACACTTTTGGAGAAAAAATAACAATTTAAAATTTGTTTTAAAACGCAGTAAAACAGCAATCATATAGTGCACTAAAAGACCAGGTTGCGCCATGCACTCGAAAGGCGGTCGCAATTTTTATTTGATTGATAGTGCAAATGCTGTTTACAACAACGGGGTATGTGCGTTCTTAGCAATTGTACTTGCTGCATTGTCTACATTTTTTTTTGTTCGAGGAAAATTTCAGTATAATTTCTTTAAACCTTTAATTCACTTACCCAATAAGTGAACACTTTGTTTGAAATTTCATAAAATTCTATTTTTTGCGGAAAAGTAAGGCTTTATAGCTTGTTTTGAAAAACAAAAATACAAATTTTTAGTTTCAAGAGAAGAGATTACGCCATGCACTCGTCTAAGACTTCGCGATTTTCAACTGATTTATAGTGTAAATGCTGCTTATATGAAACAACAAGGTGAGATATGTGCGCTCTTCCTAACTGTACTCGTTGCAGGTATGTATATATTAACATATAAACATATTCAACATATACATAATACAAATCTACGAAAACAGTATTCTCCTTTTCCATTGCATGCTTCAACTAGATAAAAAAAACTACATAAGACGTTACTCAAATAAAGGTGGTTATCAAATTAAAGAAAGTACTTCAACAATGACTGTCAATAAAAAATAACTTTATGCTTTATTTTTCCACAAAAAATAGTTTTATCGAATTTCAAACAAAGTGTTCTCTTATTAGGTAAGTGAATTAAAGGTTTAAAGAAATCATTCATATTGAAATTTTCCTCAAACAAAAAAGTTGTAGACAATGCAACAAGTGCAATTGTTAAGAACGCACATACCTCGATGTTCCATGTAAACAGCATTTCCACTATAGATCAAATGAAAATCGCGACGACCTTTGCGAGTGCATGGCGCAACCTGGTCTTTTAATGCAGTATATGGTTGCTGCTTTGCTGCGCTTTGAAACAGAATTCAACTTGTTATTTTTTCTCCAAAAGTAAAAATTTTATAAAATTGTTGCCCTCATTCGTGCAAAGTAAAAAAATCCAAAAACGTATTACAAATTTTTATTGAATAAAAAATTTCTATCCATCCTATTGAGCCTGTAGTTTAACCTGTATGAAGGTTGTTCTAATTCGGAAGAGTTCTCTTTGATTTTAAAAGTCTTAGGCGAGCTTTGAAAAGTGTCCAATTTGATTTGAAAAGGGTCCACTTTGATTTGAAAAGTGTCCAGTCTGGCTTGAAAAGTGTACAATTCGACCTGAAAATGGTATAATAGAGCACCCGAATATCACGTTGATTCATGCTGCAAAAAAGACGTCAAAAACTCGGCGAGAGGAAATTGTGTCACAAAGGCTATATATGGTAGGAAAGCGGAGTTTCTGCGCTTTTAGAAAACATATATAATGCCTGAAACAAAGACATGCGTAGTCACGGAAAATCGACCGGAAACTGTGGTAGTAATAGCGGCCATTTCATATGCAACGACCTAATAGGAAAGAACTCTCGTGTTCGAGGCTTTGGACGTATTTCTGCCATGGGTAGCTATAACTCTTTAAGTTTCGAACGCACGATGCTCACGATAATCTGCTACTCCTCACCTTCGCGTAAGGACAACTTCGCCTACCCATTGGTGTCAGAGGTTGGCAAGGTTCGGCTACAGAGCATAAGTGTGATTTCCGCGCAAAGGCAAACGCATTGTCGCCGGCACGGTTATGACTCGTTTTCGCGCAGCGCAGAGACCAACAGAAGCCAACTTTCCCTGTATTTGTGCTGCGGCAAATCAGAGGCGTAGCTTTCGCTCGGGCGACTTTGTGGGTCAAAGTGTGACGAAGAGTTGTTTCGTGGAAACATTTGGCCGGAGTCTAGACTGATGACGGTCTCCTAGAATACGTTCATATCAAGAAGCTATCACATGCGTCTGAGCGGCGTACGTGGTGTATTTGGACTGAAGCTACTCTGCCTGAGAAATACGAAAATGCAAGTATCTCGACCTGAGTCCAGCAAAGGATAGTGTTTCAGCCCATTGTAGATTTGGTGCGGTAATCTCCCAGATTCAGAGGTTTGCTTCGACTCCAACGCCGGCGATCAGTGGCGTAGGGGCTGTGGTGGTGGATTCAAATGAAAGCGGCGGAGCATTCGAATCCGTTCTTGGGGGTTTCGCTTTGCTTATAAAATCACCACCTATATATAAAAGAGTTTGTCCGTCGAGTGATCTAACTTAAGTGAGATACGCCGCATTATCCACAGCGGGGGCGCTCGAGTGATCTAACCTAACGATAAGTGAGATACGCCTCATCATCTACGTGACGGGCAAACTTTGCTATTGAACGTGAGATGTTGCTGCAGCAAGGGAAGCGCAGCCCTTTACTGCTTAATACACCAACACCTACGCCCTTTCTTGAGCGTCCAGATTCAGAAGCCGACTTCGTGCCATTAGCATGAGAAGACCACTGAAGGAATAAGAGTATAAGGGGTACTTCGAGGGTGGAGAACCGAAAGCGATCAAGGGGAGCGACCTGAGGGAGGCATCGGGATGGGGGGGGGGCGGTCGATAGGGGAACAATGAAGCAGGCCAGGAGGTAACACCAAGAACGGTTTAGGCAATAAGCAGAGTAGGGAATTACCAATCAGGGGAGGGGGGGGGAGGGAGCAAGGGGATCCATTACCAGTAAGGGAGACCGGATTTAGAAGATGTGACACCGATGTCGAGCAATGGGCCTTCGGCAGAGGTGAGTCTCGAGCTAAATGCTACCTCGCCAACGCGTCGGGGAACATTTATCTCCATAGCAAGGCTTTCGCTCCGCTGCTAATTTCTGACCCAATGCAATCCTTTCTTGGCAGCGGAGCAAAACCCTTGCTTTGGTTGTCATGAATCACTAGCAGAGGTAAGTTCCCGGAGAGTGGCGGGTAAATGGCCGTAGAGGTAGATAGGGGTAGGATTTACCTCCGACCGCGTTCGTGAATCCGGGCCCAGGAGGCGGGACCAGGATGGGGAACCAACAAGAAGGGAGCCATAAGGGAATTCGTACGGATAACAAGGAATTTGCCGTATGCACACCCTCTTCATGCTCGACACAGAGGCGACTGCGCGCGCTTCTGAGTTTCTGGATTCGAAAAATGGGTCTTCTAAGCTTTGGATCCAGAAGACGGGCCTCCTACGTCGCGCCACAAGCGTCCTGGTTCCGAATACGTGTCACCGATGTCTGCCGTGAACATGGGAGGGCCACTAAAATGGAGAAGGGTAGTATGGGCGACTTATAGGGTGGAGCAGGAGAGCGACCAGGATGGAAAGGAACAACCTGGAGGAGGGATCAAAATGGGGAAAGTAGCAAGAAGAGACTGGTGAGGAGAACCAATACAGGAAACAAGGAAGTGTTCCAGGAGTTGAGACCAAGAAGGTGGTGGAGGGATGGAGGGGGAGGGTGAGAAGGCCAGTAAAGGCGGGCCAGCGATTAGATCCAGTAAGAAGAAACAAGTGAGGGGGAACCTGGCGTCCGGATTCGGGTGGCGTGTCAACGATCTCCCGAAGCAAGCTGTTGGGCACGAGAACGGTTGCGGAGGAGCCACCTGAGGGCAGAAGTACTGCCTAGCACAAACCAGTGGCGTTACTGGACGGTCCGGAGACAATGTCTATGATGAAGGCACGAAAGTGAGCGACTTGATGCCGATAAAGTGCGCACCAGGTCCTAGATGTAAGCAAATTTCATTTTTCACAAAAACTACTTTCCAAACTAACTAGGACAGTGATGCTGCAAAGTCGCGCGAAGCGCGCAAGTGCGAGACACGCCGTTAGGTGTGTCAGAGCACTTGTTACAGATAATTGGATTAGCCAACAACATCACTGAATTTTGGTCATAGCCTGACATATAAACTGACACATCGGCTGTAGCTCGCAAAATGTTTTAATTAAAATGCTAAACGAAGGAGCGTTGCTAAAGATTGGTTTGAAAGTCATGGATGGCTGTTAAGAAATATTGAGACACAAACTATGAGCTTCTGCCATGACTAGCTATACTTTGAAGAATGACCGTGACCAACCGGTTGGAGTGCATTACCAATAGTTGACAATGATCTGTTTCGATAACCTTTTCAAGCTGCTTCGAATTTCTAATTTTTAGCTATCCGGTGTCTATAGCATGTAATAATTTAGACTTGTAATAATTCTCATAGGGTCGGCACATAAGAGTGACTTAATTTCGAAATCCTGCACCTGTGATGCAGGTTTCAGAAAAAACCGTAAGAGATTTGGTCTAGCTACACTTTATGCTCGAAGCGAAGCAATGAAATCCAATAATATTGTTTGTGAGTCGAATTATCTAATTTTTATAGATATGCAAAACCGTGGGCGCATGTAGCGCAGTCGGAGGAGGCGCGACTGCGGCGTGCACCCGATACCAGGTTCCTGGTTCGGATTTCCCGCCTAGGCCAACCAAGCTTTCCATCTCTCCGGGGTCGGTGAATTGGTACCAGACCTGTCTGGGAAAGATAAAGCGCTGACTTGTTCATCGGCTTTCCACCGCAAGTCATTGTATGGCGAAATACGCATTCATGTCGCCTCAACGACATCCCGTAGAAGTAGAATGCGCTGGCGCATCCCAGAAGGGATTGAGTAACGCCGTCCTTTATGTTTTATCCTTTTTATGCAAAACAGAATTACCTCGTTCGGAATTGAACCCTCGGCCTCTTTCTTGTAAGTCCGCCATCCTACCGACTACGCTTAGCACGAAGTAAATCCCTAACTGCGAGAGGTTACTCCGCCTAATCTTTAATCCGCTAACGCTCTCGTCCTTGCACAAGTGGGATTGAGATACTTGCATTTCGGATTTCTGAGGGAGAGCCGCTTCTGTCCATATACACCACTTCCGGTGTTCAGAACTAGCGTTGGGATAGTCTCCTGGTTAGGCCCCTCCCTGGAATGACAATGACCTGCTTGTACGTTCTGAATGAGACTCTGTTTATAATTCCGACGCCAAGTCAAGCAATGCGATGTACAGTGACCAAATTGGTCGATCCTCCAGTTTGGCCGCTACACGGGCCATCTCGTCGCTCGGAGTCGGAGTATAAACGAAGCCTTAAATGAGCTTCCCAGACCAGATGCGTAAGCACCTTACGAAGGCGGTTCGTCGCGGCGTCTCCGCTGCTGCTCCGGTCCCACGGCGATCTCTGAGCACTGGTCGTTCTGCTCGAATTTCAAATTATGAGCCGAGTGCGGCGACGACGGCCGGGTAGGTCTGGCGGCGGCTGCGGCACTCATGGCAAGCCGTCGCGCCGCGCAGCGACCTGTACCCTCTGCGAGTCGAGCATCCGCCAAGCAAACACTACACCTGCCCCGGGTCGTTCTCGTGTATATAAGTGACTGGCGGCACTCCACGGATCTCACCCGAACTCTTCCCGAAGCACCTCCCCGTCACTGAAATCCAACGCTGCGCTTCTGCAAGATGAAACTGCTTTTAGTCATCGCCCTTGTTGTCTCCGTGGCTCTCGCGCAATTCGCTCCGGTAAAGGCTTAATGGCGACTCTATCCTTTTACTACTTTGTGCTGTTCCCTTTTGATTTGTTGACTAGTGTTGCCTTTAAGCAATACCCACAACAACAACAACAACAACAGCCGACACAACAGCAGTACGCCCAGCAGAACCAACCGCAGCGATTCAGCCAATACAGGTACTGAACACTGTACATAATGTACCGTGGCCCGTGTGAGAAAACGCTTATCGTTTCAGCACGAGCAACAACGGCTACGGCCAGACCGGCTACAACACCAACGGCCAGTATGGACAGACGAGCAACTACGGATATACCACGACCCCGTCGTATTACCAAAACGGCTACTCCACGACCGGATACGGCACCAACCGACAGTACGACGCCAACGGTGTCTACTACAACGGTGTTCCCACAATGACGGCACTCAGCGCCTTGGCCACGACAGCCGTCGTCGCCCTTGTATTGTAGATACGTCGCTCATCTCGTTCGGTTCGTGTAAAGCCTGTGATCTTGTCTCAAATGTGCACATTGATTGGAGAAAAACCAATAAATATCTTCTATATCGGACTGCTGGGGAATGTTACCACAAGGTCAGTTTTAGAGCAGTGTAAGGCAGCTGTAAAAGCTCTGTGAAAACATACTTCTCGGAGAATAGGCACTGAAGCCGAAGAGCTCAAAATACCGTAATCGGACTGCTGGTGTCGTTGTCCAAAGCGTCTTCAGCGAAGTTATTCGAAAGTGCATACTATTTCTGAACACGTGACATGCGCCAGTCGCCGAACTTTTTGTCTCTTCGTCCGACTTCAGATTCCGAGGAATGTACCTACTACATCTCCGTAAATCTCCCCAACGTCTTCTTGATGTAGAACACGTGGAGCTTTAGAGCAAATTACAATCGCACTGATCATTGCGCTCTACCCTTCACGAAGAGACCATTAATAATAGTTGTAAACCCCAGAACACAACCAACTGTTAGTAATTAGTTATGTACCAAAAGGTCGGGGATCTAGCCTGCTACAAACACCAAAGGTCAAGGATCTAGCCTGCTCCAAACACATCGTGGGTTGGTCTCTCCCTTCTACCCGCGTATCTGAACAAGTGTTGAATTCGGTTCTAAATAGATTACCCTCCAGGGAGAGACCAACCCACGATGTGCCTTGATCATATACTCTACCAATCCATTCGGGGGTATACTGCACTGACGATACTCAACAATCGCCGGGGGTATCTCCGCATACCCAACCGGATTTCTTAGCCTTTTCCTTGATGAATTTTGTTAGCCACTGCACAAAGAAGTTCTCCGTTAAGGCTTTTGTCACTCACCTTCTCCTTCTTCGTCAAGCTACTCCCAAGAAAGATCAGGAACCTCTAATGATTCATCAATCTCAGGGCAGAGGTAACGAAAAAGCCATGCATACGCGAAGGCACCCCCGGGGATCATCAAGTATCACCTCTCAACTCGCATCGCCAGGCAGTATAACCTGCAGTGGGTGGGTAAAGTACATGACGGATGCCACATCGTGGATATGCATCTCCCTTCCACCCTGTACACCCCGGGTCTAATCGTTGGTGTCTCTATGATAACCACCTGAATTCAGCCACGCCTCCTTTTTACGTTGTAAAACAACCGCTCGAATCCATCCATAGAGTACCCCTCAGTTCGAATTGTTGCACATATTTACACTGACGACACGGAAGCTTTGTGAGAGTGCACTTCTACAAGTATACGTCAACCTTTTTCCTACGATCGTAGTAAGTGGATTGGTACACAAGCCGGAAAATAGGTTGGCATAGAGCCTGAGCTTCCGTGCTCGAGCTAAAGGAACACTGTGGTGCTCTTCAAGTTTCTGTGAGCCATTGTTGAGGCTTTCGCTAGCCGCTAGGAATAATTGACAATTATCACAAGAATTTCGGACAAAGGCCCGATTTACCCAGAAGATGAATCGAACTCATATGCCTCTTATACACCGTGTTCACGTCGAACAGGACACTTTTCAAATCAACTTGGAACTCTTCTAAGCCGCGTTTTACACTTCTGAAATCAAAGCGAACTCTTCCAAATCGAAGCGACCTTCAGGCAGGTTAAACTACAGGCTCAATAAGATGGTTAGAAAAATTTCTCGGTGAAGGAAAATTTGCTATAGCATTCTTTATAATTGTTTAATTTTCCTGCCCCAAACATGGGTAACGACCTTGCTCCTGAAATCGCCCGCAGGAGATGCGCAGCATGGGCAGCCTTCGGTTCGATTCTCGAAGTCAACGATCAGGTCAAGGATCCCAGCCTCAGGGCCTCGATATTCAACGCCTCTGTACTGCCTGCGATGTGTTACGCGACGGAAACCTGGCCCGACAACAAGACAATCGCCAGAGCGATGCAAACTACGCATCGTGCACTGGAGAGATGTCTTCTGAGGACAAGCCTTCGTCAGCAATGGCAAGAAGGCCTAAGAAGCTCGGAACTAAGGGGGAAGTCGTAATTAGCAGACCCGCTGCAGTACATGACGAAGTCCAAATATCGCTGGGCCGGACACCTGCTTCGGCGAAAGGACGACAGATGGAGTCTCCGTGTCACAGAATGGCTTCCAAGAGACCGTAAGAGACCACTGGGACGACCGCCAACGCCATGGGCAGACTCATTCTCAAGATCTTTTAGAGAACGGAGTCTGCCTCACTGGATGCAAGCAGCCAGAGATCGAGCGGTCTGGAAGAGTTGTGGTCTCCGCTGAGAAAATCTCCAGCCAACAAAGGGACCATCAAGGTATCAAAGTACCTGCCTCAAAGCGTGTAATTTTATAGAACTTTATTTTTAGAGAAAAATAATCAGTTAAGATGTCGTAAAGCACAACAAGGAAGCAGGCATAGAGCGCATCAAAAGATCGGTCCGCTCCATGCAGCCAAAAGGTCGCCTCAACTTTAATTTGATTGATGGTGTAAATGCCAATTACACGAACGATCAAAGTGAAGATATGAGTTTTCTTCAGAGTTGGTTTTGTTGCATCGTTAACAGGTGTCAAACTTCACGCAAACAGAAACTCGGCTATCACTCGAATAAAAATCGAGACCTCTGGACGAAAGCACGGCGCGGCCTTTTTGGCATTAAAAAATGGCTGCCTTCTTGTCTTTGAATGCGATCTTATAGTCCCTTTTCTTCAAGAAGTACAAATTTTATAAAATTTCAAACAATATGTTAACTTATTGTGTAGATGAAATAAAACTTCAAAAAAGCTAAGAACAAAGAATTACTCTAGCCTTTTTAGAGTTTCTTGTTTAACGAGTAAGAAACTCATCTCACTCATGCTAGCTTGAAAGAGCTTCCAATTTGTTCTGAGGTGTCCAATTCGACGTGAAAATAGTATATAAAGCTGCTTATGAAATCAGAAAACGATCTCCTGTTGAACATTCCTTCTAAATGAAAACATGCCTCTCTACTTCAGTGATTTTTTAATGAATTTTTTCTGAGTGAAATTGCAGGCTGGGCTAACAATTTGTTGATTCTTTTTATTCTCTCGAAATCACGTGGTGAGTCTTCGTTTAGGCGAGTTGATCCTTACTGTTTAATTCGTTTAGTGCATTGAATGCGAATTGATCACGACACTCATCTGCTGCACAATGTTGTCGGCCATAATTTCGTTGGATACCTGAAAAAATCGCATCGCTCGATCAATTTGGCCACTATAAATGGCATCGCGTCGCTCGTCGACGAAATATAAACGGAGTCTTACCAGGAAACTATCTCAACGGATGGCCGGAACGTCCCAAGTGTTGTATATGCGCAGAATCGCCTCTGTTTGGGAAACAACAAAATGCACGTATCTCGATTTCAATTCAACTCTGCGCAGAGTTAGGGACGACGGAAGTTTGGCCTTTAGAGGCGTTAACCTTCTGCCTGCGCGAGAAGGGAGGGCTGAAGTTGTTTGAAAACAGCGATGACGAGCGAGCGGTGGTGGCGCAGTGGGTAGAGGGGCGGCGTAGTCCCCATGATCGATGTTTCCAGCCAACTTTAGCCCGCCCTTCGCGCGCATACAGAGGGCTAACGCCGCCAACGACCCAGCTTCCGCCGTCCCTAACTCTGCGCAGATTTGTATTGAAGTCGATATATTTGCATTTTGTTGTTTCCCAGTGAGAGGCGATTCTGCCCATATAGAATAGATGGGCCGTCCCCACCTACCGTCGAATAGGCCCCCTTCACGCAAAACAGGATTCATACTGTCGATTAGCTACTGACTTACTCTAGGACCATAACAGTACTGGCGTTACGGGATTTCAGCCATTAAAAGCCTACACTGCTTAAATCGGATTAACCTGCATTACCCTCTGAACGGTTCTACCTAGAGCTAAACGCGTGGCTCATCCCAGATGTAGCGAAGGTGTAAAGGACGGCGTTAATTATTCCCTTTGTGGGACGCGCCACACATTCTGCTTCTGTAGGATGTCGTGAAGGCAGCTTTGATGCATGTTAGGTCTATACCATGGCTGACGCACATCACCGACCAGGGGCCGGACTCATCAACGACTTACAGCAATTTAACAGAGAATATTAGGGGGGGGGGCAAAAGTAATGAGACAAAATGAAAAAAAATTTTTATCTCCTTATAACTCAATTACAACTCAACGATGCTGAGAAATGTATTTGCCATTAAGGGCAATGACCTTGCTGCCATGGCTCAGTCAACTTCCTGATCCCATCCTTACAGAACTGCTTGAGCCTCGTGTTGATCAACTGCTCGATATGGTTGTCAAGGACTGCTTGGGTTCTTGTGTCCCTTCCGACTAGGAAGTCCTGTAGGCTCAAGTAGTAGTGGTAGTTGCATGGAGAGATGTTCAGCGAATACGGTGGGTGAGGCATGTGAACGTAGCCCAGCTGGCCAAGCTTATCCGTGCTTACTTGTTCCCGATGGGGTGCGGCGTTGTCGAAGAGGAGAACCTTCTTGAAGCGCTGCGAATGAATAAGAGCGAGTCGCCGGCCCATCTCCTCTATTTCGTTCACCATGGCCTTGGAGTTCATCGCGGTGCTCTTGGGAGACAGCCTCCGGTAAACCGATCCATGGGCGCAGACCCAAAAGCTCCAAAGATGCTTCTCGCCGTACACATTCCGCCGAACGAAGGTCGGTAACAGGTCACCAGGCCTCACCCAGACTCGCTGCTTGGCAGGGTTAAGGTAGAAGACGTACTTCTCATCCTGCGTGAATATTGAGCCCAGGCTGCTCGGGGTTGGGAAGTGGGAGAGATTTGCGCGACACAGGTTGACTCGTCAGACTGGAGTTTCGGCATGAGACAGGCTGGGGTTTTTGGCATGCTTTCGAAAGGGCGGAAGTGGTAACTTTTCAGATGGGCTTCAGTAAGTAGCATACAAACATACAAATACAACAAGTACGAATCCAGACTCCAGCCACGAGATATATGGGCACGGCATGGGGTGTCTCATTACTTTTGGCCCCCCCCCCCTAATATACAGCAGAAATCCCTGATAGCGGGGTGCAATGCTTCATCATATCCCCCCATATTGCTTGATAAACCGCGCAATCAGAGATTTCGGCTCTATTTTCTCTCTTAAACTGTTGTAAGTCGTTGACGAATCCGACCCCAGGAGTAGAAGACTTGGTTAGCATAAGAGGGACTCGAATCAGGGCCTTGAATCGAGGTGCACGCGACAACCGCCGCCTAATCCGACTGCGCTAACTTCAAGCACTACAGACTTCGTTTGCCAACTTTGTTTCGCCGGTTTTGCTGCCCTGAGGGCTCAGTTAAAACCCTGTAAACATCATCCTGACCTCTTCCAACTTTTGCTTGGCATTCAGACGGCCGTATCTCTTCACCTGCTGTTCGCTAATATTAGCAGGTTTGTCTGATTGTAGATCCTTCAATGAAATAGAATCATCAACCCTCGTCTATGCATTTTTCGGAAATAGAAATGCACCTTTGTAAAAAGCTGAGTAAGTTTTAACATTTCTTGAATGTTGTCGCTGTTGGTTTGTTCACAAGACGAGAATTTCCGAATACTCTAAAAACGATCTTAAGTAGCTAACAAGCACAGACCCCAATACGGAGAGGCCCCAATACGTTGAGCTTCAGTTCGTTGAATTCCTTCCAGTTTTAAGGTTTTGTTAAGTTTTAGAAATCCGGCTATTAGGCGTCATCTTCTTTGAAGCTATCCGGCTTCGCCATGACTAGCGAGATCGGAAAAAGGAGAATATATCCAACAACCTACCATTCCGTCAAGCCATGTTTTCTGATTGAGACGTGACAGCATCTTCTGCTCCCGCGTGGTCAACTTGTACGCGCAGTTCATTGAGTAGTACCTAGAAACATGGACTCAGGAAGGTCACTGGTTCTCAGGTCGCGGCATTCCGTTCAAGACAGGTGCACCGTCACTCTGCCCTTCCTCTGAGAACCCACTTGCTAGGAAAAGGCGACTAGAGGGAACGAATGGAAAAGTTGCAGACAGAAGTGGGAAAAGTCTATTCACACTCCGAATTTTTTTTACCGTTCTCCTTGTGAACACACTAGCCTCTATTGATTTCTGATTTCAGTCATTTAATCCTATCACACTTATCTACCGTTCGCACGCGGACAAAAATCAAGACCCTTCTGTACTTCTTTATCCATCCAATCTTCCGGACTCAATGCCAGATCTACCTCATGGCCATTTTCGGCACGACATTCTTCATGAATTCATTAAAGGATCTACATCACGTCAGGCAGCCGACCAAACTAACCATATAGATGGCCTGGGACTTCTACTACTCATCGCCCCTGCTATGAGTGGTTCTGAAAGTTTTTAAAGGGAGACTATTCACTCGAGGACAAAGCAAGGTCAGGAAGGCCAACTGAATTGGACGACACTGAACTACTCCATCTTCTCCGTACCGATAGTAGGCAGACGGCACGCCAAGTGGCAGAGAAGCTCGAAGTGTCTCATAAGATAGTGGGAATCCATCTGAAGGGCCTCAGCTTTGCATGAAAATTTGGAGCTTGTACTCCACATCCCTGTCAGATGCTCAGAAAAGTCAACGGCTCGCCATCGCTGCTTCTCTTCTGTACAGTTACGAAAGAAAATCGTTTCTGCCACGTATTGTGACAGGCGATGAGTGCTGGGTTCTGTATGTCAACTTCGAAAGAAAAAGGCAATGGGTACAAAAAGGAGAGAACACTAAGCCTGATCTCGAGTCCAATGTTCACGAAAGGAAATTCTCTTGAGTGTTTGGTGGCGTGTCAGAGGAGTGATTTACTGGGAAACTCTCAGAATTGGAGAGGCACTTACTGCCGCCACATAGGGTGGCCAACTCCACAAAGTCGCCGTAGCTCTCCAAGAAAAGAGGCCTGACACGTCGAAGGTGATGATCCTGCATGGCAATGAAATGCCACACGTTGCAAGACTCGCAATACAACAATAAAGGAGCTGGGCTGGGAGGTAATGCCACATCCCCCGTATAGCCCTAACCTCGCCCCTACCGACTATCATCTCTTCCGTGCTCTCAAGCAAGAAATTGGAGAGACATATTTTGGAACGGATGAAGACCTCAAAAACTGGACTCAGCAATGGTTCGATTCCAAAACTGCAGTCTCTTATGCGACTGGAATTGGAAAATTACCCAGTCTTTGGAAAAGTGTAGTGAAACAAAATGGAGTTCATCTCAATTGATTTGACACTGTAGTTGTGAAGTAATAAATTTTTGAATAGAAATGAAATCTTCGTCTTCCAACCTAATATTATATAATACTTTCACAACTCCGGCAGAGGTCGAGGTGTACAAGAACATATTTCACCCAACCTTCGCCCAAGGGGGTTACTTGTTGTGCCGATCACGAATCTGGCATTTTTAAAATTTCGGCCGTTCACGGTAGGTTACGGTAGGTACGTATGACTAATTCTGGCGAGACGGTCAAGGATTTCGCCCAAATTTCCTCTATGGGTGTTATCTGGGGTACTGATAACGAATCTGACATCCGTTTTTGGTATTGTGATAGAATACGGTAGGATATGATGCGGGTGACTAAGGATGTTGTCACCGTAGCATACCGTAACCAGCCGAAATTGTAAATCGGACGTCATATTCGTGATCAGCTCTCTAGACTCTAAGAACCTCCTTGAGCGAGGTTTGGACTAATACACTTTTCGAGCTCTCATCGACCTCTGGAGTTGTGAAGGTACAACAGTTCGAGACAACCTATTGAAGGGTTTGTCACAGATTTACCGGATGTGCTTGTTCGAAATGCCCACAAAACTTCGCCAACTTCAACACCAAGATGACCGTCCTCCGACATCCTGACAGAACTGTCACCTCTTCCATGACCAGAAGGATGGAGAAGGTCGTCCACGACCTCTACTTCGATCCCTTCGATAGCCACGTCCAACTGCCCCATGCCGTCTTCCGCAGGATGGATGGGTCGACCCCTCTGTTCTCCCTTCCGAGAACCGGCACGCCATCTTGTCAGTGGAGAAGCGTACAGCACTCGGTTCCCACAGGACACCTGAAGAACCTCCCGCCAACGCTCATCAACACCCTGGCGCGGCTCATCACACGCTACCTGTGGGAGTGCAAGGTTCCATCTCAGTGGAAGACCAGCAAGACCGTATTGCTCTAGAAGAAAGGAGACGTGCACGACATTGGCAACTATCGCCCAATCTGCCTGCTGTCCGCAATCTTTAAGCTGATCACTCGAGTCATCCTGAATAGGGTCAGCCGAACTCTGGACGATGGGCAGCCATGCGAACAAGCAGGATTTCGGAGAGGATTCAGCGCGAAAAGCTCATCGAAGTGTCGCCAAAGCACAAGCTGTCGCTGTGTCTTACGTTCATCGACCTGAAGAAGGCATTCGACCTCCTCAAAACAGAAGCGGTCCTCGAAGCCCTGCTCACTCGGGGCGTTTCTACTCAGTACATTAGTCCTTCCAGAGTTGTGCAGTGGATTCACGACCAAGATCCCACCATTCTACAATGACGTCGTCATCGACCTGAAGAGAGGAATTCGACAGGAGGATCCCCGAAGCTCTTCAGCGCCATCCTCGAAAACGTCATGCGCGAACTAGAATGGGAAGACATCGGAGTGAAGGTCCACGGCCGGCTACTGCACCATCCTCGCTTCGCTGACGACATCGTGCTCATAACAGCAAGCATCAGCCAGGCAGAGCGAATGCTGGCCGACGTCGTTCGTGTATGTATATAAACACGTTTCATAATTCAGAATAAGGGGTCATCTCGAAGATGAATTGTGATGCGCAAAGATGATACAGCCATGGGAACCGAACCACCAACCTCACGCTTGACGAGCTGGAGCACACGACTGCGCCACTCCTGTCCCCCCACCCCCGCTGGCTACCCAGCTCTACGGAGCCTCTATCCCTCACCGCTCTCGTGCCAGCTCTTTTGCACGGCGGCCTGTGGTCAGGCTACCTAATTTCGGTAGGTTCAGGAGTTAACTCGACTTCTTAACTCGTTCAGGAGTTTCATTTTGCAATTTTGACACACACATTCGTGATCAGCATTCCGAGCTCTTTCTAATGACCCTGGTCTCCACTTGAAGTTCCATGGGAGGTCAAAACACTTTTCTAGTAAGTAAAAAACCTACCTCAGACCCAATCCGTGAACAGTGGACACAAGACTTGGTCTCACCAGATTACCGAGGTTACTGGTGGTCTGTCTGGCTTCGGATGTCGGCGCGCATAGACGAGGATTCACTGCCAGCGGGTTGATCGAGCGGAACGCGTCCAGCATCACCTAAACACTGAGAGCTGCAGTATCTCGGGTGAGAGCTAGTTGGAAACAGGCGTATACCTTAACCTCGAAGTTGCATCTCAAACAACGTTACTAAACTTCGTAGTCACTACACCTTGTTATGCTATACGTGTAGAATTGTGAAAGGAAGGGGAGTACTCACGTTGCCCCTGACGCTTTGTATTGGATCCACCACCAGGGCGACGGCCCGCGGATGAAGAGCCTCGAAAGACTGCTGCGTGCTTACGTCTACACTTGATAACCAGCAGCCAAATCCAGGATGTGAGTGGTACCTGGGCATGTTCTGTTAAAACCACGGTGTTGCTGTATATGACTGCTTCATTTAGCGATTATAAAATACGGTATGAGGCTATGGAAGAGACCTGGACGAAATATAGACGTAGGGCACCATGCGCTCCCAGTCTTAGGACGCATTTATATTTCGACACCGAGCGACGCGACGTCACGTATGGTGACCACATTGACCGAGCAACGCGACCAATCAATTTGGCCACTATAAATGCCTATGCGTCGCTAAAAAAACGGGGCCTTAGGACCTATGTATCTAGACCTCCGAAGCTAAGTCCTTCGCCTACCACCCGCTGGGACGGCGGTCTTCTGTCCAGGACCTTCGTGTCCGTCCGCCTTCTTCGTTTCCACCATTCTCTGGACAACTTCATGGATTCTCCTGAGCGGGCCGACTTCTTGCCGCAGTAACACCGAGGCCGAGGACGAGGACGCACAGTACGGAGCCGAGAGTGAAGAGGATCGACCCGGCTGTGGGGACTGGGTTGAGCTAAGCACGGTCTCCAGCAAGGAGCATTGCCTCGTGAGCACACGCCACGCCTCGTCCATACCTTGCGGGTTGTTGCTAGGGTTACCTTAGCGACGTAGGAGGTTGGCTGGCTTGACTCGTGGGATTATATGTCGTTCAGTAGTAGTGTGTGTTTCACCTGTATCACCTGTCGTCCCGTTGATCATCGACTTGCTCGAGCGGGCGCCAGCAGCGTCTCCATTCGTCCCTGTCACGTGCCAGAGTGGTCCAATGGATCCTCCTCGCTCGAGGGACACGAAGAGCGTCATATCGGTCGTTCAGGGCTTTCACGAAGAAGTCCGACCAACGCGTTGGTGGGCGTCCTGGTGTTCTTTTGACATCCCGCGGAATCCAGTCTGTGACGGCTCTCGTCCAGCGGGTGTCTGCGAATCGCATTACGTGGCCGGCCCACCTAATTTTCGACGACTTGGCCCATGCGACAGCGTCTCTGATCTTCGAACGTCGGCGAAGCTCGGAACTCCGGAGGCCTTCTCTCACTTGCGTGAGTCGTGTCACTCCGAGCATCGTCTTTTCCATTTCACGCTGCACGACGCTGGTCGCGGGTTCGTCTTGCTTTCGTATAGTCCAGGTCTCTAAAGCATATGCTAGGGGAGGCAAAACAGTGGAGTCGAATAGGTGGGCACGGAGTCGGACGTTCTTCGTTCTCTTCACGACTTCTTCGACGCTCTTGAAAGCTCCCCAAGCCGCTCGTTTCCTCCTGCTCAGCTCTGGTGTTAGATCGTTGGTCATGTTGACTTCGCGACCCAGATACACATAGCTGGAGCATTCGGAGATGTTCGTTCCGTTGAGCGAGAATGGGGCATCAGAAACCCATCCGTTCCTCATGAACATCGTCTTCTTAAGATTCAGCTGCAGTCCAACGCTTCCACATACACGATCGAAGTCGGCCAGCATTTGTTCCGCCTGACTGATGCTCGGTGTTATGAGCACGATGTCGTCAGCGAAGCGAAGATGGTGCAGTTGCCGGCCGTCGACCTTCACTCCCATGTCTTCCCATTCTGGTTCGCGCATGACGTTTTCGAGGGTGGCGCTGAAGAGCTTCGGGGATATGGTATCCCCTTGTCGAACCCCTCTCTTCACGTCAATGACGACGTCGTTGTAGAATGGTGAGATCTTGGTCGTGAATCCACTTTACAGTTCTCGAAGGACTCTGATGTACTGAGTAGGAACGCCCTGGGTGAGCAGGGCTTCCATGACCGCTTCAGTCTCGACGAAGTCGAATGCCTTCTTCAGGTCGATGAACGTAAGGCACAGCGGCAGCTTGTACTCTCGCGACACTTCGATGAGCTTCGTAATGGTGTGTATGTGGTCGATCGTGCTGAATCCTCTCCGAAATCCTGCTTGTTCGCATGGCTGTCCTTCGTCCAGCGTTCTACTAATCCTATTCAGGATGACTCGAGTGAACAGCTTGTAGACTACGGACAACAGGCAGATCGGGCGATAGTTGCCAATGTCGTGCACGTCTCCCTTCTTGTACAGCAAGACGGTCTTGCTGGTCTTCCACTGAGATGGAACCTTGCATTCGGACAGGTAGCGTGTGAAGAGCCGCGCCAAGGTGTTGATTAGCGCTGGCGGGAGGTTCTTGGTGTTTAGAAGTAGTAAATCTGTCTGGTTTATTGTCTGCGGTAGGTTCGAGAAGGATGGTTGAAGCAGCAATATCTTTATTGTCCGTAATACTATCATCAGATGGGAAGGGCGCAGAGACGTGCATGGGAGCAGCGCAGAGAGGTAGAGCATTCTGGAAGCTAATTGAGATCGCAATGCGACCCATATGGTTCTGTAGGGACAGCAAAGCCCAACGTAGAGAGAGCCGCATGACAGGCAGGTAGGAGCGTAAGACTACTGTAAGACCTCTCCGATTCTGCCACAAAACGGACCTCGAGCTTGGGCCACCGTTCATCGATGTCGTTGGACTCAAGCCTGGGGTACGGCAGATATGGGAGCTCATGAATACGTGTCACCCCTACCAAACCCAACTGGAGCCCTAACCAAACCCAACTGACCGTAACAAGCTTATGTGTACTTCTACGATACAATTATAATACATATGCGTTCCTGAATCCTGGTTTATTTTCAACGTTTTTCAGGCATAGTCCCAAGTTTGCACCGACACCTCCTGGACAACTACGACACTAGTATGGGAGAACGCTATAAAACACATACCATCCGACAACCATTTCACTGCGACCAGTTTGTTTCAGGAGATCCATATGCTTCGTCTGGTACACCGGGTCTACAGACTCGACTGTCACGCTCTGAAAAGCAGAACATCTGTTGCTTAGCACCAACAGCTCTGTTTCAACAGCGATGTTTGCAGTCTCGTATTCTATTCAGATCTCCCTAAGGGGGTCGTACTTCCCGTTGGGGCGCTGCGCTTCAGTTTCTCGCCGAAGGCTGCACAGTCGCTGGCCATCGTGTCCCGCCTTGTCCATTCTGCAGCACGATTCGCCGAGTACGGCACCCCCAATTTCCGTCGAATGAGATGTTCTACGACGGCAAAGCATATATGCGATGCGGCGCCGACGGGTGTCGAGAAAAATCATTATACATTCCGATCGGGTGTCGCGCCGAACGTCGGCTTAAGTATAAACTACATCTTAGACAGGCGTTAGACGCTTTAACATTTCGGGTTAGGTCTGGATCTTCAAACTTTAGCATTTCGGCTTATGGCTGAATTCTCCAAAATTTGGTTACTTGATACTTGGGAGAAGCCACCGTGATATACCGAGGCCACATATGCGTGGTGCGTCGCAACGTGGTGCGAATGTTAGTGCACTGCAATTTCTTGTTTCCCAATCACACATTCATTTTAATTTGCCTCCATATTTTAGCAAGGGAAGGGACTCCGAGCTGTGGCCCGAGTGATGCACCTGTGTCAAAATTGCTTACATCCTGGGACTAGATTCATCAAACACTTACCGCCCTCTAACGGTGAGAATATCGCCAAACTTGATGCCATTGAATCTCATTTCAGGGGTTTGGCGGTATTTTCACCGTTCGATGGCGGTAAGCGGTTGATGAATACGGCCTCGGGATGTAGGCAATTTTGACTTTGATGGGCACATATCGAATTGAAAGGCATGGAGGGGAAGATCTCGAAATTTCGGTCAAAATTTTGGGTCTGGAATCCGGCATCGCTGCGCGGAAGACACTGGAGGCCTTTGGGATCCATTCTAAAAACCCAAAAAATAACCGGAAAGAGGAATGTCTTACAATCATCAGCAAACTTTCCTCGTTTTTGGGACTCTGTGGGCTGACCTAGATCTGGACCACGGTCTGACCTGGGTCGGTGCGAAGGCAGTTACTGTCCTATAAACCAATACCTACAAAACACAGGCACGAGGATAGGATTTGTAAAGATTTGTCGAGGGATTTGGTCGTTCAAATTTGTGAATGTTCTGTCTCATTTAGGCCCTTAAAGAAGGCGATTTTGCCGAAACGTTGGCCAATAAACGGATTTATCAATCTTGTGTGGCTAATCAGCATCAACAAACAACAATTTCGATACGGTGCGCTACTCGGGCCATATCCCAGAGTCCATTCCCTGCCGAAATCTGTGCTCTTTTTCGTGCCTAGGAAGGCCCGCATTTACGCTTTTCTCACAGAAACCTTTTTGGAAGCTAACTCTCAAGTATCTATGCGTCGCTTTTCAACAGCAAAAGAGATGGATCGGGCCTACCTTAGTCGGATGGAGGGGGGGGGGATGCACCGCTAGAAAACCAAAGCAAGCACGAATGGTGGCCGATCCCAGGTAGAGCATTGGCTGTAAGTACAACTGGGGAGTGGGGCCCATGTGACATATGTCGATCCGTTTAGACACCAAGTGAATTTTGGGGAATTTCCGACACCTCCGCTACACGTATGGTGCACGTCATTGGACGCAAACACCACGACGTCAGTTAAGCTAGACTGGTATAATCCATGTCCTCCAGACCTACTACGTTTACGTGTAAAGACCTACGACATAGGTCTTTACACGTAAACGTCAAGACGTTAGTAGCGCGGTATTGATAAGCTTTACGTCCACGATTATAGTGAATGAGAAATACGGGAGGCGGTCGCAGCTTAGACTGTGCAATTTGTTCCGAGACCCGGACTTTTTAACCAAACGTGCGTGGAAAAATTGGATCTATTCAGCAAGAAAGTGGAACAAACTCTCTCGAGCAGTTTAGGCTGAAACTAACGTACGAACTAAGTCCGCTCTATTCAACCAGTGCATCCATCGTTTATTCCCAAGTGGGCGAAAAGAACGAACGGAGAACAATGATAAAACAACATTCGAGACCGCAGCAGGAACCCTAAAGGCCCCCACAGAGTTCTGCGGCAACGCCGCTCGCCGCTATGGTTAAGGATAAGGCAGGGACGCCGCTGGCAGCGAGCTCTGCGTCTCTACCCTATGATGAAGGATAGGGCAGCGGCAACGTCGCAGAAGTCTGGGAGGGCCTTAGGCCGGGGGCATACTTCAATCGCCGCGATGCCATCGCGGCGCTCAGTTCATGGCCATTCCGCCGCACGCGGCCGAATAGTAAAAGGAAACTTCGCCGCGGCCGCCGCAACAGTTGCAGTCGGCGTGCGCGATGGCTTCCCGCGCCCATCGCGGGCATGACATACTTTTTCGCGCCGCGCGCGGTGTTTAGCGCTGGTCCTGGACGGATCGCCGTCGCGCTCCCTTGCAGAGCGATAAGTGATGCGACGGGCTCTGAGAAGTTCAAATTCTTTCGCGTCGCTCTGCAAAACTCATCGCTGCGATTTCATCGCGGCGACGGGAAGTATGCACGAGGCCTTAAGGCTGGCAGCAGAGCCTTGCGGGTGCTGCGGATCCGCCATGACAACGGCGGGTGGTGCCGCGCCGCGATACTGCTGTATTGCGTACCGCAATACAGCATACAATTCCGGCTGAAGGGTCAATGCAAAGAATTTATTTTCACAAAAACGGATTCTCGGAAGATTCAGTTAACCCATCTCTGTTGGGATCCGATAGGAGCTAATCTATAAGAATTCTCTACGGATAAATCAGCGAAATGGGAAGGAGCTTTGCTGTATGGCAAAAAAGGATCTTTCAATTTTTAAAGCTAGTGGTTAACACAGTCTCCTCCGTTACATGTAGGCTCAAACTCAGTTTTCTAGAGCTTATTATTACAATAATTTCGCAACAGACTTTAAATTCCAGCTCAAATTAGTGGTTTGAACTCTGACTACATGTGCACCGTTCAGGAATGAAACGCAAGAATGCCTTCAGAATGACCGGTTGCCGCTTCAGACTCATCTGTTCTACTGTTTCTTTTTATTCATCTGTTTCTTAAGGTACGATTCGTCGTTATAGAAAACTGTTTTATGTAGAGCATTCCAAATGGTTCGGTACAAAGCTTTCTGGTTTGCTGCTTCCACCTCGCATACGCCATTCACGCCCATTCATTCAGGAAAGAAAACGTGGAATCCTGTTATTCTTTCATTGCTACAGTTCGTTCAAGCTTCTAGTTTAGCGCACTAAACTCCACACTACAATCACTTCTCGCGATTTTGTTAAAGGAATGTATTTTTTGTAAAAAACAGTATGAATGAGATACATAACAAGCAACCAAAAAAATCCGTCAAGCACCGAAAAGATACTTTCAGACACATTTGTTTATACAATTAACTTATTCAGCTAGTCGGAATTTTCGCGAAAACGCAAAACGTACAGTCACATAACCATAGAGCTATCCAACGAAATCAAGACGTCTGAAGGTTTCGAGATTAACACTGAGCATTATAGTACACTGCGCTTATAAAGTTTGCACTGCAATTACCTGCAGCTAAAGTGTCCAATTTAACGTGAAAATTTGATAAGCACCAAGCTTTGCGTCCGACCACGCACCCCGTGGGGTCTGACCAGCAGATCCTGGCACTGCGGGTGAGAGCCACCGTGAACTACGACAGCTCTCGGGCTTTGCGGCCATCGGCACCGCGACAACTCGTCCGCGCCGTGGCTTCCAGCACAGTGGCATCGTGGGTCCCCACCGCGGCGGGAGCGATATGAACGAGTTCTCCGGGTGCTGCAGCGAGACTCTGTAGAGCCTCTATCCAGGGAATCAGCCGTCAGCTTCCCATAGAACTTCGGATTGAGACCTACATCGTGTGAAAGGGCTCCAGACGCTGATCACAGATATGTAGACCAAATTTGCCAAATGGATCTCCTAAGCGAGTTATGGCCAGCGGAAGCCGCGAGGTCTTCCGTGTGTTAGGCGCGCTCAATCATCGTTGGGCGACGTAATGCGTAATTAGCGGTTCGGCTATCATCGGTGACAACAGCGTCGGCGGCGCAGTGGTAGAGTGCTCCGTTCACAGGGTTGAGGTCATTGGTCCGGTTTTCGTCGTTGACGGCCTTTTTGCATTTTGTGACCTACCTTCGACGAAGACCTATAATCTCATTTTCAGCACATTTTGAGCGAACGAGTGATGGCGACTTGCATTTACGTCTATTAGAATATTTGAAGACGGAAACGTGAAACGTGTAACATGTTTTATTCATGACGTGAAGGAAGTCAAAAATTCAAATCAAAACAAAAATAAAAAGTAAAAATAAAATCAAAAATGAACTAAACTTAACAAACATAATTGAACATATTGAAAATTACTTACTTCTATACATATCAAAATCAATTACATATGTTCAAACCTTCCTCAACGCTGATAGAACAACAAAAAAATGTGTAAAACAAACATGCTCATCACAAGCTACACACCAGTGTCATAAGCCTAAACTTACGCTAAACGGCTTCTAATCTCATACGTAGTCCAGCAAGTAGGTCAAATGTTTGGCCTGGTAGATCTAGTAGGTCGCACTTTTGTGGCATCGCCAGCATTGAGAAAGCGTATCTGAAGGTGTGTAGGACTATCTATTAACGCATTTTGAAGTGCCCTGTTGTCTAGTTCTTGTTATGCATCGTTCAAGGCTGTCAGATAACGGTTCGCGACATTCCTGCCGGAGCTGCGTCGTTGATCCAACCCCTGGACTTTTTTCTTCGGTTCAATGAAAAGGTTATGAAACGGGTTTGAACGTGCGCGATGGAAAACAACGCAGCATTTAATATGACGCACAGGGACAATATATTGAAGGTTATATCCCAAATATACCGAATGTTTTGTGCCCCCAGAGTTTCGAACTTTTTGAAATATTCATGGTACAAGGCACGATATGTTGACGATCATCCAGGACCTTTTGTTACCCCTGGTGAATATTTGTTCAACTTTGGTACGATCGACTGCTTGCAGTGATTGTAAGATTTGTGATTGTAAGAAGACAGCTTGCATAAGGTGTTTAGTTTGTGGAGAGCATGTTTGTTTACACATTTTTTCGCGTTCTTCCATCAGTGTTGGGGAAGGTTTGAACAGATGTAGTTGATTTTTGATATGTATAGTAGTTCATTTTCAATATGTTTAATTATGTTGATTACGTTTTGTTGATTTTTGATTTTATCTTACTTGGCACTAGATAAAAGTTCCGACACGACTACGGTAGAAAAAATGACCCCTAGACAAAGTTTCAGCGGAATCGGTGACCCTGCCTGGATCATCCCTGTTAACGGTATGGGTGGTCTCCTAACGAATCGTAGAAAACGGATCTCAGATTCGTGATCAGCACCCCAAATAACCACTCACTTTTTATTTATTATGATTATTAAGTTTCGTTGATTTTTGATTTTATTTTTACATTTTATTTTTGTTTTGATTTGAATTTTTGACTTCCTTCACGTCATGAATAAAACATGTTAGCTGAAACACGTTTCCGTCTTCAAATATCCTAATAGACGTAAATGCAAGTCGCCATCAGTCGTTCGCTCAAAATGTGCTAAAAATGAGATTATAGGTCTTCGTCGAAGGTAAGTCACAAAATGCAAAAATGCCGTCAGCGACGGAAACCGAACCAATGACCTCAACCCTGTGAACAGAGCACTCTACCACTGCGCCGCCGGAGACACGTGAGCAACATTGCGACATGATTTAGAATGATGACACGAAGGAGTAAGGAAATTTATATATTTTTAAGAGAGTGTCAGGTGGAGCCCCGATTAGACTGGCGCCGAAGATTGCATAATATTGTCGTCTTGCAGGCTAGCTCAGAGTGAAGACTCCGTAAAAGAGTACGTACGCTTTTAATTTTGCCGTCGTTATGGAAAGACCTGAGTGAAGCGCCAATCCTATGATAGATCCATTATGAACGTTCATGAACGTTCCCGGGAACGTTTCTGGCTTCTTACGGGAAACGAACTCCTCGGGAGCTAGAAATGCCTATTCATGAAACGAATATGAACATGAAAACCAACCACGTACTGGGAGGAGGGGAAAGGAATGGAGCGATTGCATGAAGATCTCGCTTACCTTCCCGCTCCCGTCGCTTCATAAATACAGCTACCGATGGATCTATGCGGGAAGTCTGCGGCACACATCCACTTTTTAGGGAGAGTACTTTGGGATGTGACGCATACAACAGAAATTCATTAAAACTGCACCCACCCGGGGTTTCTTCTGTGCAATGCGCGTTAGGAGATGCACTGTTGAGGTATCGATTTTCGGCGCTATCCGATATGGTGGGTGAAGAGATTTGGCGAAAAAATTATATAGCTAATTAGATAATACAAGTAATCTGAAAGCACCCTTCCCCCGAAAGCGCTATGACATTTAGCAGGTGGTCCATCGTCGCGTATCGTGGCGCTCACGCGTGGTGTAGCTGGTGTAGTATTGCTGGTGAGTGAAGTGCAATAAATGATAACGATAATGATAATGATATCTACACCGGCAAGGTGTCGTTTATCCACTGCCGAATCTGAGTACGAGGCTCTCACTGACATTCTAATTTTAACGCATGAGCCTTCTCTTTTTTACAACACTCATTCTATCTTTTAGCTCAGCCAACCGCCCGAAAGTCTATTTACCCCATTATAGTGGATTCCAGGTAAAACTTCAGCATCCGAAAAGCTAAAAAGTCTGCAGACATGGCGATATTCCCTACCCTTCAGTTGCGGCTTCTATGTTGTTATATCAACCTTTAATTTTATGTCGTTGGATTGCAGGAATACGGGAAAAGGGTGAGTGTTTTTAGATTTCTGGTATAATTATCTAATTAGTTATATAATTTTTCGCCAAACCTCTGCACCTACCATAGTCGGGTCTTACTTAGATCTAACCAGATTCTCCTGATGTCGCGTCATATCGACGTGGCCATTTTCGATATCCACCGACACCATGGTCAGTCGATATGGAGGAGGGTCGTTGAGCGGTCGGTGGCGGATCGCAGCTCTTCCACCGCCGCTACAGGAGAGCACTGGGAGACGGGAGCAGTTCCTGCACGAGCACCTTGGACGCACTACACCCTGGAGTCCCTTCCCTAGCCGAGTTGTGCGCTCGAAGAGCGCACAACCCATCTCCGATGTCCCCCTCAGCGACGAAAGCAGTCTCGGCACGGATTGATGTGCAAGTTTGCGTGGTACTCCAGCAGGAGCTGGCATATTGCCAGCAGAGCAAGTGGTTAGTTCTAATGGCTATCCCATAGTCGGATAGCGCCGCATCCCATGTGCCAGCAAAGTGTTGCTTCCAAAAAGTCCCTTCGAACTTACAGTTCCACTCTGAGGCATGGCAAACACGTCCACGACGTTGATTGTGTAGTCGTCCACAAAGCTGCCCAACATTAGGCCCATGACCTGCAAAGCAGCTTGATATCACTTGGGACTGGTAGATTGAGAGTACACCCAGCCTACCTCTAACGGGACACCACTTCTCGCATGTCTCAGCATCTTCAGCAGAGCGAGAGCTGATATATGCACCGTTTCAGCCGTGTCTGGATGCGAAGGATCGTCGGACACGTCCTTGGCGCCCATCTGTACAGACGTTTAGATCCACACTAGCTTGAATTGTGAAGAATTGTGGAGAACTAGTATTTGAGAAGAGCATGGAGCCTGAGGGCGATGGCCATAATCGTAGGCTATCGACGTCCAGTTCTGCCTGTTAGTTGGTGAAGGCATGCGAAAGACGTACATTCATCGCCAGCCCACGCAGAAGACGATCCATCCTGCAATGGTAATGACAAACTGAAAAATGAACCTCCACCGCCCCATCAGCTTAAGTACCCCTGCTACCTCTCCTATCACTTTATTCTTATCAGAGCTACGGTATCAATAGGCATTCAATAAGCATTTGAAGCTTCGACTGGAGATGTTCTCTCGGTATTTCCTACTAAATCAAAGAGCTAATACGTCTGTTGGTCTTTTCCTGCTTCCGCTCAGAACTAATGGATATTGTCGTGATCTGCGTCCGACACGTTCAACGAGTCAAAAAGAATCAACGCATCGATAAACGTGTTGACTTACCGACCCCGCCGCCGCCTCCAAGGCTTCTGGACCGGTCGGGAACGCAGGGAGTGCATGCCCCTAGGTTCTCTGGTCCCGTATATAGTCAGCCACCCAGCTAGCGCTCCCGCTGAGCGGTCGGCCATCCAGCCACTGCTTGTCTTGGGCAATCTATGGTTATCATAGCTCCTTCCAGGACGCGTCGTCGTGCCATGCATCCGTGCGAGTCCAAGGTTCGCACTCGTCGTGGATCTGCTGAATCTGCGGTGTTCGGTCGTCACCGACGAACAATCATAGTCGTGCCACGTCGTCAAGAGCATCGAGGATTTGCCTGTCGACTCCCCGATAGGGGGACCAGCAGATATGTAGGACCTCCTGATTGGTCCTGACTTGGTACAGGCCACAGGACCAGGGTCGGACAAACCTCACTGGTTTTTGGTTTTGATCCCGTCATAGGTTTGGGTGCAGTACATACCTGACTCGTAGTGCAGGTCGTTAGTAGTTTTCCATGTCGTTACATTCGCATCAAGTAGAGAAGTTTATTTCTGAATCACAGCACGCCCCGAAGGTACGAAAGGGGCACCCTAAAGGCAAGAAAGGAGTGGTACGAACTCCGCACGGAGTGAGAAAGGAGGTAGACACTGTAAGGAAATTGCAAGAGGATAAAATTCTGTAAGGAGATGGGAAGTAGGCTACGGTAGAAGAGAGGGATAGCCAATCCACGGGAGATTGATTAGGCCACCCAGTAACGCCTAGCCTTGTCTTACCCGACGCCATTGGGCCCCACTAAAAATACCCGTTGCCCACTGGCTATCGGGACCCCCATTAAACCACCACTTAGAGCCCCCGCAACCCAGGGAGCAGAGAAGAACGCCCTCTCGGGTTGACAGTGGTGTGTGGGCTCGGCGGTGCTCGGCTGTCAGGCTGACACCTGCCTTCTTCATTTTTTGGTGTCGTTGCACATAATATTTATGTCTGAAATTATAATAAACTGATGCGAGGACTGAGCGTTTTGTTCGTAAACTTATACTGCATAAAATACATTGGAATAGCAAGTAATAGCACCGGGCGTTCAACTGCTGCACTGTCGGACACAGTGGGCGCTCGGAATTACTATAATACCAAATGGTTATCGGCTTGTGATGTCTCTTCATGTGATGTCCCTCGCCATGCCCTGCAAAAAGTGCAAAAATGACTATGGTTCCATCGTCAGGCCCAGGTTGACAGGCCGGCTGATGGAGAAACCCGTCGCAAACCATGATCAAGAATTGCAGTGGAATCAATGTGAAGGCACGACGTCACCCGGAAGTGACGCGCAGAAACCTCGCCCGAGTGCTGGGGTCAGTACGCGAGGGTTACCGAGGGCAGAACGTCCTCGGTCAAAGAAGCTAGTTCGGATGGGAACTCTGAATGTGGGAACAAGGACAGGTAGATCCAGTAAATTGGCTGACCTGATGAAGCGCAGAAGGATAGAAATCAAGTGTCTGCAGGAAACGAGATGGAAAGGGGCGAAGGCCAAGAAGATTGGAGAAGGGGTCAAGCTGTTCTACAACGGAGAGGGCACGAAGAGGAACGGTGTTGGGATAGCTGTGGCAGAGTCCCTCAAGGATTCGGTAGATAGGCGACCGCATCATGTCATTGCGGCTGGATACGAAGGAGAGTTACTGGACTATCATGTCCGTCTACAATACGGCCCGCGTCGCGCGGTCAAAAAGACGGTTTGCGACGGAAAAATCCGTCGCAAACCGTCGCATGCTCATAACTCTTTTAATTTTGAGTTACTTGAGAAAACGTTGGCACAATTCAATTCGTATCCTCGAGATCTACATAAACATATATAAAACTTTACCAGACCTACGCGTTTTCGCCGTGGGTGGCCTAAAAAAAATAACTGCAGCAGCCTTTTGCTACTAGAGCACCTTATTTTCCAGGAAGTGCATGTGACGTGCAGTGTTTTTGGAGTATCTCAAGCTTGGCGTGCGTTGTCAGTGTTCTGTCATGCCTGGAATGCTCCGAGAGTGCGCCGTGCACAATGCATATAGGATCGAACCTATCAATCGAATGTGCGGAAGCATGTCCACTGGGTTTCAATCTTCGATTCATGGAAAATGTAAAGCCTTCAAGACTATCTTGCACCGTTTAGAGAATTTTATAAGGAATTTCCGGCCGACCTGTTTAGGAACTGCTTCAATCTGTCCCGGAGAGACATAAGTGTGCGCCGTGTACAATGGACATAGAGATGAACCTATCAATCGAGTGAGTTCGACAAATGGTAGAGTGAGCCTTAGGGGAATTCAATCGCCAGCCACCCTACTAAGGAATTGCACTAATGCTGCCCAGCTAGCCTTTGGAGAAGTTCGCTATCCGGCTAGCCAAATCACGGCAAAGAGCTTGCGTCGATATCGGAGTGGTCAAGGCTGTGAAGATTGCTGACGGTAAGGAACTACGGAAGCTAGTCGAGGTCAGAAAAAGATGTCAGGAATGCTTCAAGAAACTGCTAAATAAGGAATTCCCGCATCGGGATGTCCAAGAAGAACAGCTAACGGAAGGACCTATCCCGTCCTGGGTGCAGGAAGAGGTTCGCAATACCATAGGGAAGAGGAAGCTCGAGAAGGCAGCTGGGGGTGAGGCGCTGGTACCTTCTCGTGCTTCCTCTTCCCTAGAGGCTTGGAATGTGCTTACGAACGTGGAGTCAATTGGCTAACACAGTTCTTCAAAAAAAACACGATAGAGGGTAAGATGCCGGATTACTGGAGGGGCAGCATCATAGTCCCCATCTTCAAGCAGAAGGGGGACGCGTCCGAATGATCCAACTACCTCGAGATCAAACTGATCTCATACACGATGAAGGTCTACGAACAACTGGTCAACTCAAGACTGAGAGAGATGGTCACCATCTCCCAAAAGCAGTGGGGCTTCATGCCTGAAAGGTCCTCCACAGACGCGATCGCCAGGTGATGGAGAAGTAGCGGGAAAAACGAAAACCCTGCTACCTGGCATTCCTGGACTTGGAGAAAGCCTATCCCGATCCGTGCTCTGGAACTCCCTTCGAGAGAGGGTGTCCTGGAACGTCTGATCCCGGTAATAAAGGACAGGTACGAAGGCTCGAAAGCGGCAGTGCAAACTCCACACGGGATAACAAAGAAGATGGATATCACACTGGGTGTGCATCAAGGGTCGGCTTTGAGTCCGTTCCTCTTCGTGCTGACGCTAGACTCTATAGTAAACCACCTTAAGGAAAGCCCTCTCAGGACGATCCTCTACGCGGACGACACCGCCCTAGTAGCCGACAACAAGGAGGAGCTGGAGGAGAAGGAGCAGTTGTGGCAAGGAGCTGTCGCAGACAACGGCCTGCGGTTGAATGTGAAGAAGACGAAGTACATCAGCTCTGAGCAGTGCAACGAAACGCATCCTAGATGCCAAGAGGAGGTGATCGAAAAGGTGGAACAATTCCGCTATCTCGGAAACGATCTATCCAAGGAAGGAAGCGGGGACCAGGCGGTTAAGGGACGTATAAATGCAGCATGGCTCAAATGGAGGGAGTCCACAGGAATCCTCTGCGACCGCAGGTGCTCCAGGACACTCAAACTGGCGAGTGCTGGGCTGTGAGTGCTGGGCTCTGGATGGAGCGCAGGAGCGGCAACTGCACACTGCAGAAATGAGGGTGCTCGGATGGGCATGTGGATGAACCCGTCAGGACAGAGTGCGAAATGAGGATGTTAGGGCAGTTATGAAGACTGCTCCGATCCAGCTGAAGATGACGGAGCAGCGCCCTAAGTGTTCCGGTTACATTCTGAGAAGACCACAGAGTCACCCCGTAAGGTCGGGATTAGATCTTGAGGCACCAAGAAAGCGTCCGAGAGGAGCCCAAAGAAAATGTGGAAGGACGTCATCAAGAGAGATCTCGCCGAAGTCGGCGCCACGGCAGACGATGTCCTTGATAGGATGAGGTGGGGCGACGGATCACAAGAACAGCGGACCCTGCGATTGCGCGGACTAAACGCTCAAGGGAAGAAGAAGAGAAGTTTATTTCTGTTTAAAGATAAAATATATAATCAAACATCTTTCGCTATTTCCTAAAACATTGGAGTGTCATTGCAATGCTGAGAAAGTCACTAATCAGTGAAATAGCTTAAGTGAAGGTCTGAGCCACCGATGTTATGCATATAGGCAGAATCACCTGCCTCTCAGGAGTGGCAAAATGCAAACGTCTCGACCCGGTGACAACCTTGAGCAGAGTTACGGTCCGTGAAAGCTGCATCATGGAAGCGGTATGGTGAAGAAAGCAAAAAGGCTGGGGCTATCTTATCACTTTCGAGTTAAGTGTTACCTTGAAGCGATGTGTCGACCATGGGCAGGATTTGTCAACGACTTACAGCAATTTAACAGAGAAAATGCGCCAAAATCCCTGATAGACCGGCTTATCAAGCGATATGGTGAGGCACTTTGCCGCGCTACAAGGGATTTCGGCAGTATTTTTGCTGTTAAATGGCTGAAAGTCATTGATGAATCCAGACCCTGAAGGGCAGAGCGGATAGTGTAGTCCACTCACAAGCGAGGTCAAGAGGTTTGAATTCTGCGTAGGGCGTTAGTCCTGCATTTTTGAAATTTTTGAAAACTCATGTTTTGGATGCGAGTCCGCAGGCAGCAACAATGAAGCAAGCAAAAAGCCAGTTTATATGATATTCACCGTTATATCTTCACATAGCATGGAACATTAACTTTCAACAAATTTTCCTACATTCCTCTTATTCTACAGCCTAGTTATAACTAGTTATTCTCAAATCTCGACATGTCCTACATTTAGAACGATGAGGTGTCCCGCTAGGACAGTACTAGCATAATTCACACTAATTAATTCTTTCAAACTGTAAGCTTCATTCAAAACATAAATTTATGAACAAACTCATTGTCCC
Organism: Heligmosomoides polygyrus polygyrus; assembly: GCA_947396885.1. Taxonomy (NCBI): domain Eukaryota; kingdom Metazoa; phylum Nematoda; class Chromadorea; order Rhabditida; family Heligmosomidae; genus Heligmosomoides; species Heligmosomoides polygyrus. Next base: position 23,385,273 of record OX377204.1, on the reverse strand, counting down.
AACTCCTATCACTAGTAGCACGTAGCAACATAGTGCATGAAACAATAAAAATGACGCAGTTCAAACAGCGAATAAAAGCTACAAGCTCACTACAGCCTTCTTCATCACATGATCCGAGGTCCCTGGGAAGCCAATATTGAGCTGATCTATCAAAATACCCTAGGTGTTGGGCAAGGCACCTAGCCTTGTACCACACAAACGTAATGAGATTACTGGAGCTGGTATGGCACAGTAAATGGTGAATCAGTGAAATGACCTGAAACGAATATAAATTTACTGCTACTTGAAAGTATCGCTTAAAGATTCCAAGGGAGATTTTCAAAAAAACTTACTTTTAATATATTATCTCTTTTTTAAACCTCAAACGGAAGATCATGGACAATGACGTGCGAATAGAATAGCTTAATAAGAGATTTGAAGAATTGGAAAAATCCTACATCGACTGCTTCAATTCGACTCCTCCAAGAAGTAGTCGTTCATCTATTCAGCTTCTTCTCGACTTGTACAATAGCTGTAATAGGCTCGTGCTGGGAAAAACCTCCTCAAGAGTTGCGAAGAAGGATGCAATACTGGGAGCTGCTGGACAAAGGGATAACCGTGACGGCAGAGGTTTACGTCAACCAACTGAGGAAGTTGAGGGCCCACCTTCAAACCACACGAGGAGAGCAAGTGAAGGTGTATTTTCAACACGCCAACGCTAGACCGCATTTTGCTAGTGCGACGGCGGCTGAGTTGGCGGACTGCGGATGGACCGTTCTTCGACATCCACCTTACTTACCAGATCTCGCTCCTTCTGATTATCATTTGTTTTCAAGCCTTCAGCGCTATTTGGACGGCCAGCAATTTAGGAACGGAGAGGATGTTAAGGAGGCATTGCTCACATTTTTCAAATCACAACCGGCCACGTTTTGGAGAAAAGGCATCCATGACTTACCAGAACGTTGGCGAAAGACAATTGATGTAAAAGGTGGTTACTTCAAATGATTTGATTTTGTTGTTCGTATGTTGTGATAATAGATATTTCATGCCCCAAATGTCCGAGAACTTATGCACCAACCTAATAGTATCTAACTAACCGTGGTTTCTTTGGTCAAGGCGAACTGACCGACATTTATGCCGCAAAGAAACTTCTTCCATCTCACTCCGTATCTCTCCAACGAACTTATTTGCTTCCTCTTCAATCCTTTTTTGGTTGAGAAAGCTTCTGTAGCTTCCGTACTGTACTTGATGTAGACTAATGATATTACCTTGATGTAGACTAACGATATTCTGTCGCAGCCGAAACCTACACATTACTTGTGTAGTCGGCCAGCATTCACATTAACAGGAGCCTTCCTTCACAGTAGAAGAACATACCTTCTTCTCCAAAACTTGGAGGCCTCTAGAACATGTGACAGATCCTGATTCACCTGCCTGTTTGTATTCTTCAAATTTCTCTTCATTTTCCATTATCCGTTCTGCGTCCACGCTTTCTCTGTCAACTTCTAAGTGGTCTTCGTCATAGATTTTATCCAGTCAACTCCTTATATAGGGAAAACTCCTTCCTATCCTTCTCCAACTATCCGGAGGCGCTATCGATCGTATCCGTCCATTCCATCGGTCCTTCTACTCTGAACCCTGTCTCCCCAGACATCTCCCTCCAGTGACCAACCCGGTCACTCCACCCAATTTTTTCCCGCAGGAGATCGTTTTTTTTACTCTCCTGTTTTCCCTACGTAGGAGAGTTCAGTGTCCTCAACGGACCTTGCTCTCTCCTTCCTACCAACGAGGAGTTCCGTAGCCCGTACTTTACACGTCCTCGGTTTCCAGACTTCCGTACTGGCCTCACCGAAGATCGGTTTACCAAGCCACCAACCCCAACCCACCTTCACAGTGCTCCAACACAATATTTGAAAAATCATTTTTTTATTATATCGTGTATCACTTTGTCCGTCTCCGCCCTCCTCCTCACGGGAAGGTAGAGACGACGCGGATCTCGTCCGATCCTTTTCAGCGACTATTACAAGCTCTTCACAGCACTTCGCCCATCGGGGACGTCTTCTTTTTTTCGCTTGTCCGTCCTCCAGGGCGGTCCATTTGTCGTTGTCGTGGCCTGGGTTGTCGCTGACAGCGAGAACGTCGCACATAGACATCCTGCGGCAGTGTAGTCCCTACATCCCCTCCTCCCTTCGGCAGCAGTTGACAAGCTATCGGCACCACGGTCTGCACCAAACGTAGGTGCAGCTGTTTGTTTCACCGATCTGCCAATTCCGGTCCCAAGTAGCGGCCACATGTCGAATGAAGCCCATCCTACCATTCATAGCCCTTGTATAGGCTCGCCCCTTGTTCATTATTCTTCTCTCGCAGGATCACTCCTATCTCTCCAATCCAAGGCTGCTTACCCTGCGCAACGGAACTTCAGCTCTAACAGGTCTAGCTATAACTCCATCAGGATCAGCACATATTTGTTTCCTTTTTCGCCCTCTCACTACGTCTTCCACATGTTCCTCTGGCATGCACCTCTCTTTCAGTTGATCGGTATGTGACAAGCGACTTCTATAAACCAAAACGAACTCTATATGTATTCTTACTCATGTCTTCTGTAATCACTCCCTGCATCCATTTTTGCCTTTAACGGCGTAGTTCCTTGTGTAAACCTGACTCCCGATCTTGAACTCTCGGTGCATACCATTCCGTCATTTGCACACAATACTCGTCCATTTGCTTTCCCGTGCTATCTGTCCTTACCGCATCTAAGGCCGTCCGAATCCTACGTCCCATTAACATCTCTGGTGGTGCCTTTTTGTTAGCTGCATGAGGATTTTCTGTATTTCATGAGCATCTCACGGGCTATATCTCGTATTTCTTACCATCCCGTATTCCATTACACATGCTTCTTTTGAAGGTCTAAACAAAGCGTTCAGCTTCTCCATTCGAATTTGGATGATATGGTGTTGTCAAGGCTAAGACAATACCTCTATATCGGCAGTACTCTCTAAACTCTTTGGACTCGAATTGTGGCCCGTTACCTGCCACTGTCTGCTATGGTAACCCGTGGCTGCTGAATAGTTGGCGCAGTATCTCCAATAACATTCCTGTCGTCCCGCATAGCTCCATTTAAGTCATTCTCAGCAAAATCCATATGCAACAACTGCCACGGTTTTTCTGGCTCTTCCCAGGGGTGAAGTAGGCTTCTAGGTGGATTAGCACCATTAAATGCACAAGTGCCAAATTATTTCGCCAAATCCTCTAGATCCTTCTCCATTCTCGGATACCAAATCTTGTTCGTCGCCAGTGCTAACATCTTGTTCCTATCAAAATGACTGCAGTGAAGTAACTACAGTATCTTTATACGGAAGAGGGAATGAGGAAGTACCAGCACTCCATTATCCAGATCAGGCATCATCTATGGATAGACAGCCCCATATCACTTTGCTTAGATCTCATCCTGATCGCCGGCACAGAAGACAAGAGGGGTAGAATATTTATTATATACCAGTTAACTCCTTACATAGAGGAGACTCCTTCCTATCCTTCTCCAACTATCCGACGACGCTATCGATCGTATACTTCCATTCTAGCGGTCCTTCTGCTCTGAAACCGCCCTTCCCCAACAGTTTCTCCACGAGTGCTTTCAGGATCTTTTCGATTCTGCCAGTTTCTTCTCTTCCCTTGATGGAGGAGCATCCGATGGAGATCCAAACTCCAAAGTCAGGAGATGGATCACCACTACACGAGCATCAGAAGACATGGAGGCCAATGGACACGGAGTAATTGAACTCACCGTCGCGAAAGAAGATACAGCCACAGAATATGAGCAGTTGCTTATATTCTGCGGCCGTATCTCCTCTCTCGCGCGGGCCAGCTCATCTTTCTACGTGTGGGACATGTGGAGACTTGAGAATAAATAGTAAGAGACTGTAGAATAAGAAGAAAGAAGAAAAATTTGTTGGGAGTTACTGTTCTATGCTATGCGAGGATACAATGGTGAATAAACGGGGTTTTTTGCCTGCTTTATTTTCACTGCCTGTGCAACTCGCACGCAAAACGTTGGTTTTGCAAAAATGCAAACCGGTTGCTCACGCAGAATTCAAATCCTTGACTTCTCGCTCGTGAGTCCCTATCCCTATCCACTCAGCCGACTGGTCGACACACCGTTCCGAGGTAACAATGAACTCGAGAGTGATGGGATACCAGCCTTCTTGCTTCCTTCATCACTCCGCAAACTGTGGTGTAGCTTTCGCGGCCCCTAGTCGAGATATTTGCATTTCGTTATTGCTGAGAGCCAGGCGATTCTGCCCATAGGCATAGCATCGGTGGTTCACATCCACTTCAAGTAGTTCCCTACAGCACTGCGCATGAGTGATCAATCGTAGTGGAGGGGCTGCCGGAGATCGGGGGACGCTCCGACCAACGGGGCTCCTCCCTGTGCTGTCAAATCATGCATGCAAGACAATCACGTGCGGCTAGAGTCATCTAACTGTCACCATTGCGCTGCAATCATGAATCCGCCAGGACCTGAGGAAGCATACCTTGTGGTAGCAGCCGAGTCCACTGCAGCGTGCTGCTGATCCTAGGTAGCGCCACAAGCCGCGCCACAAGTGGAGCCTCTGCCTCTATCGATGCACGGGCGCAGGAGCCACCAGTGGCACGCTATTGTGAACGTGATCAGTCAATAGATGGACCCTGTCGCTCTTCGTTGGGGAGAAGTATATGACGTATGCTAGATGGATTCCGGAACACAAACCAGTGCTGATCGATAGTACCTGAATTTGTCAAAAGCTGGGCTCTTCAGCTGTACGGTGGCCACCAGGGATGGGCGAGAATTTTGAAAAAAATCCCAGAAAACAGAAAACAAAAAATCGCCTTCGTCAGAAAACTGAAATCAGAAAACAGAAAAGCCAAAAATGCCAGAAAACAGAAAATTTCGGAATTGTCACACGACCTAACTATTCCACTCAGGGATTCATTTTTCCAGTAGCAAATGCTTTTGTATGACTGAAAATGTAGTTATGGGCCAGCGTTTTTGCTTGAAAGCGTTTAAAAAATTTCTAGCATACTCCAAATTCAGTACAATCAGTAAACTGTCTGACTCGGACTTAGCCCCAGCTTATACTTGCGGCACCATGGTCGGAATAGATATCGACGGGCCGATGCGAAAAGTCGATACCTATGGCGACCGTGATGCCGCGCCGCGTGACGGCACAAGTATAAACTACGGCTAAAGCTGAATCTTACGAAGACGATGTGCATGAGGAAAAGACGAGTTTCTAATACTCCATTTTCTCTCGACTACACTTCTCCGAGCGCTCCAGCTACGTGTATCTGGGTCGCGAAATCAATATGGCCAACGACCTAGCGTCAGAGCTGAGCAGGAGGAAACGAGCGACATTCAAGACCTCGAAGAAATCGCGACGAAGACGAAGGACGCCCGTCTCCGTGTCCGCCTATTCAACTCTACCGTTCTTCCTGCCCTAACATACGCCTCAGAGACCTGGGCTATACGAAACAGGATGAACACGCGACCCACGCCGCGCAGCGTGGAATCCAGAGGACGATGCTCGGAGAGACACGATTCACGGAAGCTCAAAAGTTCTCCGAACTTCTGAGCTTTGTCGACATTCAGATCAGATACGCTGTCGCGTGGGCCAAGTCAACGGAAATTATGTAGGCCCGGCACGTAATGCGCTTCGCGAACACCCGCTGAACGAGAGCCGTTACCGACTGGGTTCGGCGGGATGTCAAGAGAACACCAGGACGACCACCAATGCGTTGTTCGGACTTCTTTGTGAAAGCCCTGAACGACCGATATGACGCTCTTCGTGTTCCTCAAGCGAGGGGATCTATTGGAGCACTCTGGCACGCTACAGGGACGAATAGAAACGCTGCTTTGGTGATACAGGTAATGCATGAGAAATTTCATGGTTCACTATTGCATCACTAAATCAGCGAAATCAAAAGTAACTAAAACTTTTCTATTCCTTACTAATTTGTGACAGCTATGCGACATGCGGATTACTGTTAGAATCGAAAAGAATACGAAACCAAATTATTAAAGTCGAGAAATGTCCTATGAAGGAACTCTATTCAGCAGCCCTTACATAGTTAACTAAATAAACAAAACGGCATAGTTCATGAGTGCATGGCGTAGTTTTTACACGAATACATCCAAAAAACGCCACATGTTTACTATTTAAAATACTCCAGATACATTATTTTGGAATAAAACTCGTGATTCTATGATACTTTTTGGATTCTTTTCATTTGGATTTCTGCTTTTGCTATAGTTTTGTTCGCAGCTCTATTTTCTGTTTTCTGATGAATTTTTAGCCATTGTCCCAGAAAACAGAAAAAATTGTCCAAAAATCGAAAATCAGGAAATAGAAATTCTGCCCATCCCTGGTGGCTACCTTCGCAGCAGTTTAACAAGGAAAACCTGATGGGCTATTCCGACACGCAGTGCGGTCCAATGCCGACAATACTGGCGCCTTGTACGGGTAAACAGGTAAACAAGCCAAAATAGGTCATTTCATATATTTATCTGTTGGACTTCCATCCACCAGATCAGATCCGATGTCAAAATTACAACAACGGTGCAAATCCAGCAGATCAAGACCATGTCTCGTACTGGATCCGCCCCTGGCTCTCCATCTTGGCCGCGAATGAGCCGCTGGACCACCCGTGTTTGACAGCAACTTCCTCTAACGCTGCTCTGACGTCCTTCGGCATGTCCCCTGCACTTCCAGCGATGAACACAAATCCTGAATGATACGAACATTGATATATAGCAAGACATACTCGCTGTAAAATCGTCTCACCATCCTCTCTTCCCAGAATACTCCACACTTCCTCCGCGTGTTTCAGAATCATATGCTGAACGTACACCTTAAAAAACTTGGATAATGCGCGCCGAGGATCTTCATAAACCGGTCATAATGTGAGAAAAGATGGTACCTTTTTAGTAGGGATATCCCTGCTGAACGCGGTGAACACACGTGTTGTTGGGAGACTACCCCACTCGTTCTCGAAATAAAAGTCCAACAGTTTCCCTCGACATCCAAAGAACAGAATCGAATCAGCGGCTTCTTTCGACCTGAAATAAAAGAAATCCGATAAGTGTTGGGAGACCTATGTGTCGGGCAAACCATAATCAACTTTCACGGGCGTTCCACATTTGCCGATTCGTAGGATTTTCAAATATGTCTCAGGTCAGTCGCAAGGTTACGGACTCTAAACGGGTCCAAAGGGTTATAGAGACAATCTGAACAAGAGCTCTACGAGTACCTAAGCTACCAAGGCTGTCATTTCCAGCTAAAAGAGCAACATGCTAAACCCCTACATTCAGTTTTTCGTTGGCCGGGTCCCTAGGCGAGAACCTCTTGGGTAACCCGTATTATTTGTAGCCAACTCTTTAGCCCGCCTTTAATGACGACGGAAACCAAGCCGTGCTGACCACTACATGATCACTCCTACCTGTTTCTCGAGGTCAGGTAACTTCGAAATGGAGCCACACCAGTCCCTGGTCCGACGCAGATGACCGGCTTGTCTTCCGTTGGGAATCTGAAGGTGCCCTGTCGAATTTTGACGAACACCTGTAATGTAGAGGATACAGTGATAAGCCATGACACTATCAATCTCCCCGTCATGCGCCATGCACTTCAGCTGTACATCAACTCGAACTCAATACGGCATAACTCGTGGAGCACCCGCCGTAGTCTAACCCCACCTTGTCTCCTGGAGATAGCCTCGCAATGAAGTTACTGCACAGTCCGCGCCTTGGTTCCGCCATTCGCGTCTTGTATTCCACCTGAAACCAATCTCAAAATTCGCACATGTGTTCTTATACTCTTGAGGTCGTTTTCCTAGTTAGGAGGAGTTTAGTTCCTAGTTGGAAGGGACGACTATAGGCTACAGATTTCACGGCCTATAGATAGTCGCCTCTTCCAACTAGGAAGCCTGCTACTGAGATGCCCTGATTGCTTAAGCTGCCTAATGCTATTATATAGTTGGGTGTTGTCACTATAAGACGGGAAACTAATCAACTGAGGTTCAAATAAAGCTGCCAACCTTGGCGACAAGGATCTCTATGCTGCTCCGCGAAGGCGCAGACGCTATGCTGAAAGCCCTCGGGCGGATGGTGGCGAATAGGTCGAAGAGTCGCTCGGGAGGTATTGTTGCCGAGGTTCTCGGAAAGTCACGTAGAACTTCCGCCGTTGTGCGTCGACATCGCACTGTGTAGTTCAGGTAGTCGTCCTGAAAGCGGGTCCGTTACGGCCTGTTCGTGGAAAGCTGGGATAAAGCATACATATCCATTTTCTCAGGACAATAGCCCGGCAACGATCGATTCGTATGCTTGCACCTACGAACCAGTCGCTGCTCTCGCGGACTATGAACTGGGCTTAGGCTGTCATGCTACAGAGGATATAAAGGAATGCGTGCTAGGAATGCGTACTAGGCCTTCTGGACTGGCGAACTCCTGTAGTTTCTCCTTCTCATCTGGGTCTGTCGAGATCGACGCCAGCACTTGGAAGAACGACTTGCGCGGAATCACTTGCAGATCGAACAACCGAAGGAAACAGGTTCGAAGAGTTGGTCGGTCTGGAAAAGCAGCTGACATAAACCTTATTCAAGGACCCAAGCGATGTGTAGTCTGTCGCTTGGGCAAGCTGAATAATCATTAATTGAATGAATGCTCCGCAAGGGTAACTTCATTCGCCCCAGTCATGGGCTAGGAATAGATCCAATCTCAAAAACATAGAACAGTGCGGTCTTTCGACTGCAAGCTGGTCTTTTTTCGCTAACTTCATGGAGAGATGATTCTGCAATATCGAGAGTATCAAGATTGTGTCTTAGAAAAAGGAGGCGAGGGATAGAGTCAACCCCTTAATGGCTTAAACAAAAGCCTCACCTTGTTGACAGTATCATATTCCGCAGTAATTAGTGAAAAAACCCACCTCCTAAGAGCCAACTTGGAGGCGGCTTCACGAATTCGTCCGAAGGAATCAGCCGCAGTGGGCGGTCTAGGAGCTCGTCAGGATACCTTAGTGCCTCTAGCGCTATCTCAATCGATTCAGACAAATTACACGGCTGAACCATCAGCACATCGCCTGGATCATAGCTGTACTCAGTACCTCTGGAACAGTATTGTTTAGGTCTAAACAATCTTCTTCAGGCACACTCTACTCAATCTGGACTTAGACAAACGCACGGCGCTGACGGGAGATCATCGCTGGAAAATTTAACTAGACGAGTATCCTGAAGAAACCACCTTTTAGGGCTATGGATACACGCCCAAGATAGGGGAAGCTGACCTGAAAATGGCTACCAGCTGTGACTCTGGTGTTAGAGTCCACCCTGACCTGACGGTAAGCTTGGGTATCACGATCAACGGAGCCGTTTAAGCAACTGCCGTCGCCGAACACCAAATGATACTTCGCCGGTAGAGCAGTCGTTTGGTCTACTTCCTCTTTCATAGCCTAAAGGCACCAAGATTTCTTGAAAAGTGCTGTCAGGGCCTACGGTGCCACCTTACCTCAAACCAGCGCGTTGACCGCAGTTTCTTCCAGAACTCCTCCTTCCATGGCACGGCAGCACCGTCTATACCCAACTCATGCTGGTCGTCGGCTGAATTTGTTCTAAGCTCAATGGTTTATACTACGGCCGCTGTGCGAGGCGACAGCATAGAAGGCACTGATATGGCTAGGTAGCCAAATACTCAAAGTACGCTGCATCTGAAAAGGGAAAGATACCACCGAACACTTTAAGATGAGATGTATATCACGGAACGCGGCTTTGAATGCTGACTCCAAACATGCGTTCAATATCTGCTAAACGCTTCTGGGAACGGAGTTGTGGACCATTTTCTGTTTGCCTTCTGAGTCCTCCGTCTGCGTGCAGAGTCCACCAATCACAAGTAGGCGATCTCAAGCGACGGCTACCGAGCAGTGCTGGCGCAATGAGACTGGCTGGTCCGTGGTTCGGTTCTCCTTGGTGCCACGTTTTTGTACATTGAAAGATCTGCCACAATCAAGGCACTCTGTGAGAGCTCGCAGCGGAAAAGATCCCCTTAAGGAAATCTGATTCACAGCTACTATTGTGCCTTCACGATTTAAGACGCGGAAAAGTTTCTTCAGCTAAACATAGCCTGGAAAGATTTAAGGCGCTGATCAGTCATGTAAGAATTGTTTTCAAATCTACGATTGATTACGATGGGTTACGGTAGGTATGGCGAGTAAGCGCCACTCAACCATGCTCATCAATACCTACAGTAATCCATCGTGACCAATCGCAAATTTAAAAACAGATATTACATAAGTGATCAGAGCCTTAATTTACCTTTCTAGTTCACGTTAGGTGAAGAGAGAAGTTTTCCACGTCTGGAATCGTGAAAGCACATTTGTACTTCTGAATCAGATTTCCTTTCTGACGACCTTTCTAGCTGCAATTTTACATAGCCTTTTTCTTGATCGTAGAGAATCTTTTTTAGGAAGTGCAGAAGTGCTGGACCACAGGAGAGTCGAACCACAAGCTACCCCGTCTCACTAGGCCGCCCCTTTTTCCACTCTTCCCTTTACAGCTCGGAAGTATAGATGTGCTCGAAATTTTTCGAATATTCGAATTCGAATATATCCAAAATAAGCGGTTTTCCTGAATATTCGAATTCGAATAAAAATCGTTCTAATATTTATTCGAATAAGTCACTTGAGCACAACTATACTCCGCAGCCTAGTCTGTTCGCGGCCTAAATGAGCTCGTCTTCTTCTTATTGATGGACTCTGCCGAAAGTGGGCTTAGAATGCAGACAGAAAATGGTCCACAACTCCGTTCCCACGAATGTTTAGCAGATATGGAATACATATTTAGAACCAGAGTTCCAAGCTGCACCCAGTGATATACATCTCATCCCAAAGTGCCATGGCCATCTGGTGTCCTTCCCAGGTGAGGTGTAAAACATCCCTTGGGGCTATTTATGATCTGCTAACGCCCAGCAGAAGCCGAGGTGAATGTATTTCCCATCGACGAACGAATGAACAGTCGCTTAGCTCCAGAAGGTGAATGACGCACCTAACCCGATGTCAAGGAGGCACTTTCCTCCTATTTGCAGTAGCCTCCGGAAGAGCTTTTTCGACGCAAAGTTGTATTTCTGATAGGACGAATCTCCCAAGCCGAGAACTGCGAAGTGCACCTAGGAAATACTTGGAAACGTGGTTAAGAAGACGTGGCTTATGGACGACATTCCTCACATTTTGAAGCCAGTCAGGTCCAACACTTCGACGCAGCATTCGAAGCCATGCACTGCGCATGTTAGGAGGAATCTCGCCTTGACCGGTCGTAGACACCACGAAGACCACAACTTGCTCGTCTGGTAGATTCTAAACACTTCGCATAAAGCAAAGCTCCGAAGAGATCCAGAGATGAACGTTTCTAGAGGCGCTACAAGACCTGAGCGGTGGCCTTTCTCCGGACCCTTTCAGCCTCAAGTTACATAACGCATTTAAACATCCAGCTGAAATGTAGGCGAAACAAATGCTACCTCTATATCGTACTCATCCATGCCAAAGACTCGTGCCGGCACATCGAGGAGCCTCGCCTCTCTCCAGAGACTTTGCGCTACATCCTCGGCATTTCCGGTCTCACTGCCGTAGAGTATTAGCAGTGAAGGCATCCCGGATCGAAGGCTTAGACGATTCCACCTTTAAAAAACTCCGGCCTTGTTTATGTTCTTGCAAGCCATGTAGCAGGAAATACTCTCCCTCATCGAAAAGCTGCATTTCGAAACCAACCAGAAACGTAGAAGGTATCCAATTTATTCACCAGAGTGAACAACAGATCAAAAAGTGTTGAGATTCTTCGGAGGTCTTGTTGGACGTAGTTTACTTTAGTCGCTGCAAAGAGCGACAAAATAAGAGGCACACATATAGATCGCTGATGCAGACTAATCGAAAGTCATGCAGAAAATAATGCATGAAGTATGCCTTACACGTTTCATATACAAGTTCGAGAGGTCAGCGCCCTCAAAGGGTACATAATTGATTACAACGTAGTCAACAATAGGTTCTACAACACTCGAGGGAAAATGAGGGACTCCGTATGTCTAGCGATGACAAAGAAAAGAATCTGAACCTAGTAAAATTGAGAATGCTACATTATTCCCGTTTTACATTGCTTGTACCGTCTCCCCCCCCCCCCCCCCACTCCCCCAGCCATCCTGAGTAGGATAGTGCCCAACAATATGTATATACAGGATCTATTCATCGCAACGACCGGCTTCTCTGAACATTTGTAGCAGCTTGTCGGATCCCTTCCTGGCGAACGTTAACGTGGCCTTTTTGTAGTAGTCGGGGACCATCTTTATATTGTTGATGACGTCATCCAGCAGAACTGCGGCAAGGGTCGAGCTGGCCGGAGCATCGTACTTCAGGCTGAAAGTAGGACCAGTGTTGAAGATGAAGTTTGAGGAGCCCAAATTCATCCACAAACGTCGCCAGCGAGGAATACGGTACTCGCTCAAGAGACTCTGGTCTAGCTGCGCATCAAGGATTCATTCTATGTTCAATTTCGCGTCCAGGCTAACCGAGGCTTCGATCAGTTCGGGTCTCTGTCCTGGAACCACACTTGTCTGGATGGCTAAAGGCCCGCTCATAGATCGTGAGCGAGCGCGAATCAGGTATGCTCGACAGAATGCAGAGTACCTACCACGCTAGATATAGAACCTGTTCATAGTTCACGACAACACGGACTTGTGGTCCGAGGGACGCTGGAATTCAAACAATAGCGATCGATCGATTTCCCGAAAAAATCGTTTAGCATGTCTTTACCCGTGCGGCGAGACGGTTCTGTCGTGAACTATGAACAGCACCTATGCCTGAAGCGTAGAGGCGTCTCAGGTTATAACGTACACGCTGTAACCTGTCATGCCTGTACGTCGCGAGCGTTGCTCACAAAGTATGAACGGATCTTTAGCCCTCTAGACAGGTAATGTGCCATTGTGGAACACTGTTCTTATAGCTTAGGTTAGCTCGCATGTGGAATTGAACCTAGAAACGATCATCGATGCGCGACTAGATCACCCGGCGCCTTCTATCAACGAGCTGCAAACCATAGGCCAAATCATCACCTGACAAAATGCACATGCAGATGATAGAAGCACGGCTGGTAGTGGAAATAGGCCCGGATCTGGTCTGGCCGCACACCGTACTTCTCGCGTATAGCGGACAGACACTTGGAGCGGAGATTCTCCAGAAGAGGAAGGTCGTCAGCCGTTAGGTCACTGAAGCAGCACAGTGTAACGGAGTTCAGTGGTCTCTCTCCATATATGTGTTGAGTGGTCTACCGTATTGATCGAACTCCTCTTCTGTGGATCATCGCGAGGACGTAGAGGTTCTCCAGCGACTTGCCATCCCACTTGATATCAGGAGATAGAATGAAGCCATTGTGCGGATCAGGATCTTCGAAGATTATCCGCTCGGCTTCGGACTCTTTCGTCAGGACGTTGTATAGCCACTGAACGGGACGAATTTGAAAAAGCAGCCAATGAAGGAAAAACATAAATAAATGATCCATGCACAGCTCAGAGCGCAGCAAGGTAGATCTTTATCGAGTGGTTCGTACTGCCGCGTGGTTGAGGTGCAAAAAGGGATGCCCTCGGCACATAAGCGAGTTAAAAACTCCATCTTTTTCGTAGCTGGAGACTATCTTAGCTTGATACAGATCTCCTTCGAGAGTCCTAACATAACTTCAAGCTTCAACTCTGTTCCAAGGTGCGACAGATTGAATCGTTTACATCCTGCTAAGCGGCGCGATTAATCAATTTGGCCACTAGTCACGTTATCATTCCTCTAGGTTTCTAACAAGGAAAGGTTCCCAACATAAGGTGAGCTTTTGCGATGCTCTTTAGGATGTAGTGTCCTGTGAGCGAAGTCCAAAACCACCGTTAGTTTTTGCTGAATGCCTTTTTAAAGACCTAAAAAGGAGGCCTGAAGGCATGCGCGCAACTATCACCAAACCCTACGACACCCCACGAGATGTGCCTGGGCTAGGTAGGTGGTAGAAGTGCCGCCTTGTAAGAGCACATCGGCAGGGTTTTGAGTTCGAGTCCGCGTACTGCCGATATCTTTGCACCTGTTATTTTGTTGTTATTACGCTTCCTCATGATAACAGGATGATAACAATGCTGTGCGCCTTCATATGTGCTAGTTATTCAACAACGTCTATCTGCACCACCACCACATCAAATCATATCGCCAATAATACCGTAACTGCACACAAATACGCGTACCTCACGGTTGAATATTGTGAACCCGGGCTATATCGGTGTGCTAAAAATGTCATTTTCACCTTAATGTGTTGTCGGCCGACTGCAGCTTCACACCGGATTTCACTTCTCCGACAAAGAGAGAGATTGCGGTTGCGGATGCCATAAAAGGACCCTTCTGGACGCCATGTGTGGATATATGGGGATCCTCCTGGACGCCATCTTTGGAGATATAAGTACTTGTCTTTCACTTGTTTCATAGATTTGTACCATAGTGGTTGACTAGAAGGGAAGAGCAAGACAGGATTTTTATTTCCAGAGAAATGATATGTTGTAGAAAGGCATTGCTGAAAAACTAGCACATATGAAGGCGCCCATAGACAACCTTGTTGTAAGCATCGATGGTCTAAAACTGATTCCTATGATCATGAGAGGGCAATAATAACAAACAAGTAGGTGCAAAAATATCGGCAGCAGGCGGACTCGAACTCAAAACCTCTCCCGTGCGTCCACGAGACGGCACTCCTACCAACTGCGCTGCCGAGGCACATCTCGTGGTGTGTCGTAGGGGTTGATAATAGTTGCGCGCACGCTTTTACACCTGCTTTTCAGGTCTTTAAAAAGCGTTCATCAAAACTGACTGTGGTTCTGGACTCCGCTCACAGAGCCCTACATCCCATCAACATAGCATCACAAAAGCTCACCTTGAGTTGGAAACCTTTCCTTGTAAGGTAGAAATTGGTCCTAATAGGCATGAAATTGATCTACTGAACGACCTACTCTATACATATAGTTGCTAAATCATCGTTATATAAGAGCCCTTCGAACGATTTTGCCCCAGAAGACGATACCTACTCGAACGCACCTTCAGATCCATCTGATACTTCTTGATGTATTCGAGCGTTATCGTCTGATAGTCCTCGGCCGTCTCGTGAATAATAAACTTCTCTTCTTGACGATATTTGGCAATCACTTTTTCATTAGCAGGATAGATTAGAGTTGATTTAACCACTGAAATGCATCGACATTAAAAAATTAAGTCTAAGAAGAAGCCTTCAGAGAATTTAAAAAAACGGGTAGACTGCTGAGGTTTTCTAGGAAACACAGCTCGGCGCAAATGGGAGGGAGGTAAAGTCATCACGGTTTACTCCTAAAACCATTTCGCATACCGTTCAGTTTCTGCGGAATGACGGCATCGTAGCTGCCGAAGATGTCGTTCTTCATGATTTCAGACAGCTCAGCTGAGTTGATAATAGCGCTGATGTCGTCGGCCTTCTCAGAAAACGGCGATTTGTTCAGAAGCAGCACGCCATGCTCACCGTTTGAGTGGGTGACGAGCACGAAGAGCGACTAAAAGCCACGAAAATCACGAAAGAATTCTCTGGTGGAGCATTCTGATTACCTTATGGCTTGCATCCGAGCCGAGAACTTCCTTAAAGCTAGCCCCTCTTAGCCAAGTTTGTGCCGCATTCTCCGTCGACGACGAAGGGTCTTCAGACACGGTACCAACCTCCGCGGCGACTGGACCACAAGACTCTCCGTCGACTTTCATTGCTGAAATTGAGCGGTGAAGATGAACATGAATTAATGCATGGCGGCCTGACATTCAGAAAAACGACAACCGACTCCTTCGTACCACGTAATAGATGGCGATCACTGACAGAAAACTATACTACGGAGCTGCTATGCAACATTGCGAAGACGACAAAGTGTCAATAACCAGATCCAAACCAATCCCTCGGAGTGGATGAGAACTCTTGGGATGACCTGACAAGAATGGGTAGAGGAATAACGTGCTCCAATGCGAGGAAGAGAGTCGCGACGCGTCCGCCGCAAAGTTCTTTTCATCGGAAAAGCTTTAGCAAATTGCTCATTGCCCTTCTGAAGAAGTCGAATAGGTGAGTGAATCTACAGTGTTGTTAGGTTTCCTGATAGTTGTGAGCTACACATCCACCACTGCTTGCTTGTTCTGCACTGGTGAGAGAATTTTAGAGTGGAAACTCGGGAAAACATGTCAGATTGTTCTTCCTGTCACGGCTGGGCATAAATTCAACATCTATTCTGGGTGCGTACATTGCAAATTTGGCACTATTGTACTTTCACAACTCCACGGGTCGAGGAGAGGTGGAAAAAAATTTCGCCCAATTTCGGCTAGGGGGGTTATTTGGGGTGTTGATCACGAATGTGACATCCGTTTTTCGTTTCACGCTGGAGTACGGTAGGTTACGGTAGGTGCGGGTGACTAAGGCTGCCAAGGTACTCCAGCGTAAAACGGAAAACGAATGTCATATTCGTGATCAGCACCCCAAATAATCCCCTAGCCGAAGTTTGGGCGAAAAGTGATCGCGTAAAGAGAAAAAAAAACGTCCATTTCGTCGGAAACCTCGTTGCTGCTCTGGTAAGTTTAGTCACGAGCGCTAGTTATCAGTTTTGACTGCGGGGTTCTGTTCTGGAAGTACAGGTCCATCTCCGTGAGGGAATGGAAGATTCGTTTCGACAGTGGTAGGGTTTCTAGCGTTCTTCTCAGTCGTCTCTAACTGTAAAGCTTCTCGTTAAACCCTATATAAACAGAACGCTTCCTAACAGCACCTAACCGGGTTTTGGACGACTGCGTATCTAATGGTAAGAAATCTTCGATCAAATGGGAAATTTCCACCAAGAACATTACCCTGTTTTCGGACATTTCTGCTGAACAGCTTAGGATTAGGTGCTATCCTAGTTGGTGGTGGCCGCTAGTAAACGACTTCCCGACGTAGTGAAACACATTAAATGGGCAACAACGTGTTGAAATAAGTAGACTACGCCAACCTTATTGCCCAGATTGGCTCAGTTTCCGAGTATCTAGTCAGGAGAGGCTAATCTAAAAAGGGCCATTCTCGGTGCAAATCTGGTAAGGGAGGAGGTCTAGTCATTTGCAGACGTTCCGATCAATCTGTTACTCATGTTTTCTGTATTATTTTGATTTCCTTAGTCTAGTTGTTTTCTAAGGAATGAGTAGGTTCAACATATTGTCGTTACCTAAGTTCTGTCGTTTTTTGACCTCTAACTTCAAATGTAAGTATCTCGGCTCAAACATAACTTTATTAGTCGAATAATAACCACTACAATCTACACATCTTTGCCGACGAGGTATTACTTTATTTATTCCATGATGATTGTGATTGTGACCGTTTGGTGGTGTGCCACCGGTTTAATCCACTATAGCGTTCTCAAACCTGGTGAAACAATCACGGTAGAAAAGTACTGTCAGAAGCTGGACGAGGTGCACAAGAAGCTCCTGAAAATCTACCGAGCCTGATCTAGAAAAGGGGACCGATACTTTTGCGCGACAGCGCTAGGCTGCACGTATCGATGATCACCAGGCAGAAGCTCCATTCTTTGGGATACGAAACACTCGACCATCCACCGTATTTGCCCGACCTATCGTCTATAGCAGACATGTGCGGAATTTCCGTTTCCGTGTTCCGAATTCCGGTTTCCGGCCATTTTTGGGTCTTCCGTTCCGTTCCGTGTTCCGACTGTTATTGGAGCGGAAGGCGGAAACGGAAATGGGCACTGTTCCACATTAGGTTTCTATCGAACACAATCTGCTTATCAATTAAAAAGGGTTCTTCTTCATATGATTGTGAGAGAAATACTGCTCGACAACTCTAGTATTTATATTTTTGGAATTGGTTAGACTACCAAAAAAAAGTACTCAAAAATGGGAAGGGCAGAGTACAGGGCAAAATTATTGGGCCAGCAAAGGCTATGTATGCATTGTATGCTAAGAAAGTGCACGCAACATTCGAATGATCATAAAATTCTTGATCCATTTGTTACAAATAGCTACAAAAACTTTGTAAGCAGAGAGCACAGTGTCATGAAACAAACGGTTCAGTAGAAGTTGTACCATGCGTTTGCCTGCCCCAAGATTACATCAGTATTCCTGATCGTGGGTGTAAATTTCACCTTTTAATCTCGTTAGGTATTATATTCATCCATATAAAGTTATGCGATTCATTTCTTAATGAAGCATCTCGACCATCTACCAGGAGAGGTTATTTTGATTGACTAGTTTGACTTGTTGAATTCTGACATAAATATTGCTTCGAGAACCGTCTAGGAACTGTCCAGCTATGCCACCTTGGACGTGGGGGTTCCAGGCTGGCCCAGACTGAATATTCCTGTGGAAGTGTGAACCCCACCATGACTAACCTGTCATCCAGTTATCATCTTATTGTTAGATCCCAGAATGAATTCTGAGTAATAGTTTGGTCATTGCAACAGAAATGCTAATGTTGAGTATGCAGGTATCTGTACAGTCACCACATCGTCCATGATGCCACAGGTTTCCAAAAATGTCGAGAGGAATCTGTTTCCTGGTCGGAAAATGATCTAAGTGGCTACTCCAGTTTTAGACTTCACCCGAGTTAATTTTTTTCTAAATGCGGGTCTTTAAGTAGCCTCAACTGGTTAATTCAGTTAGGGTTCAGAAAATTGCAGCATCAAAAAAGTCAGCGAAAAACCCGTCGCAGGAACTAGATATGGAAACAGCACAAAGACTGCATGCTGAAATAGTAAGATAAGACCCTAAATTTGTTTTCGCTTATTGCTCTAGCCATAGCTAAAAGGTTATCCTAGTACTATTATGAATTCACGCTTCGTTATGCTATGTTATGATGAGGATAAGCATTAATCTGTGGAACATTCTGCTGCTCGCAAACTTCTGAGCAAGAAAGACGCAATGGAAGCTGCTTTTGACGCCGTTTCAGGTGCACTTTTGAAAAAAATGACAAATATGGGCCATTTCCGTTTCCGCTTTTCGTATTCCGGTTTCCGTTCATTTTTGAGTGTTTCCGTTCCGTCTTTCGTCTTCCGCTTTTTCCAGAAAAATTTCCGCACATCCCTGGTCTATTGACTACCATTTTTTCAAACATCCCGACGGCTTCCTTCGCGGAAAATACTTCGCGAACCGACATGATGCAAAATATTCTCTCGAAGAATTCATCGCTTCTAGATCTCCGGAGTTATAGGCTATTAAAATAAATAAACTAGTATCTCGTTGGCAAAGATGTGTAGATTGTAATGGTTCTTATTTCGGCTAATAAAGTTAAGTTTGGGCCAAGATATTTATATTTGAAGTTAGAGGTAAAAAAAAACGACAGAACTTAGGTGACGACCTAATATTTCAATAATGAACACGTTCAGTTCTTATGAAACCGTGTAAAAGTGCACACCACCGACTAGGAATGTACCGAAGATTGCATTGTCTCCTTGATTTAACACCAGGTAAACCCAGCGTTTTATCGCTGAGAGGCTGGTGGGTTGCTCCCAAACCAAGTACGAGTTACGACATGACTTGCCATCGGCAACGGCCCGCTTTATGAGTGAAAGTAGGGTTAAACACGCTATCGATGTGGGTACTTCGACGATATTACGCAGAAGCAGAATGTGTTGGGTGTCTCAGAAGCTCAGACGCAACTACCTTTGAGTACAAGAAGTTAGGATTCAGAAAGGATGAGCCATGCTGTCTACTTCCATCGGCTGTTTGAACAAGCGAGCGTAACTTTTTGCGCCCAGTGATGAACAAGTCATTGTTCTTCAAGGCGATCCTATTATCAATTCAGTCATCTCTCATATTGGAGCACAGTTGAATGTACGCAGAACTGAGTTGGGAATGGATTGAACGGTTGAAACTATCATTGTGTACACTTGCATCGATACGCTAGCGTTTAGGGCGTCAGATGTCCGGCCTCTCTCGAGTACTCACCCGCATCCCGTTGCGGAAGGCTTCGACGAATGCTCAGTAAGTCTTTTCTATTCTAATTTCATTTGTTCTTCCACTATTTTCTTTTTTTTCGGTCCTTCCAAAAATTGCCAACATAAAGGGAGGACTTTCTCTTCACATACTGCATGAACATGGGACGTGCATAGCGCAGTCGGAGGAGGTGCCGACTGTCGCTTGCACACGATACCAGGCTTCTGGCTCGGATCCGCCTAGCCCAACCAAGCCTTCCATCTCTCCGGAGTAGTGAATTGGTATCAAACTCGTCGGGGAAGGATAGAGCGCTGACTGGCCACTACAAGTCTGGCCACAACAAGTCATTGTGTGGCCAAATACGCATTCAAATCGCCTCCACGACATCTTGTAGAAGCAGAATGCGTGGAGCATCCCAAAGGGATTGAATAACGCCGTCCTTATTCTTGTCCTTATATGAACATTATGCACTGGGCTCCTCATGGTGCATCGAATTCGAAAAGATTCTAACCAGGGAATACCTTGAGCTTTACATTGAACTATGAGGAGAGACCCTTTTCCATATTATCGATCTATATCGATCGCGTGAAAGAGTATGGAACGGTGACAGCGGTAATGTGGACTAAAATTCATGAATGAATTTCCCGAGCGAGTTCTGACCGGTCGAAGTTCACCTTGTCAACTGCTGCCGAGCGCTGATGCAGTGCGGGCGAAGCGCTGCGCAACCAGTGAAAGCGGCCCCGGTTCCCGGTCAATGTGAGCTTGTCATACAGGAGTAACGGCACTATTGTAGTTTCGGGACTCCATAGGTCGAGGAGACTTCAAAAAAAAATCGCCCAAACTCTGCTCAGAGGGTTATTTGGGGTGCTGATCACAAATCTGACATCCGTTTTTAGTTTTACGCTAGAGTACGGTGGGTTACGGTAGGTACGGGTAACTAAGGCTGTCGAGATCATAATCACCAATTTCGCCCAAACTTCGCCTAGGGGGGGGGGGGGATGGCACGTAAAAACACCCCCCCCCCCGTGCAATCGATTGGGTCAGGCTTTTGCGATGGGGCGCGCGCGCACCGTGCAGTGGAGCCGACGACACGTCATCCGCCGGCTTAGTAGCTTCGAGGGGAACAGGAACATAAATTACGGAAAACAGTGCCAACTTGGCGTAATTCGAAGTTGGGCGTGGGGCCATTTTGCAGTCACGACACGGCATATTTCACGGTAAACGCTAAAGAGAAGCACCTTGCAACAGCTATTACGAAACTGGAGCACAGTGAATTCTAAGCATATGCACTTTGGAAGTGCTCTTACGATTCGTGGTTATGAAATTCAGTTGGTTACTGAGTGTATATGTCACACAGTCTGTTTTGCTCATACAGCCCTCTTAGGATGCACATTTTTTAAAGGATAGCATCCATTTCGACGTTGCTATTCTATCAGTTTGGTGCAAAACGTCGGATTTAAGATTTACCTCCGCTCAGAGTTAATCTTAATGAAAGCTGAAAGAATCTACATGCTTTTGGTGATGTCTAAGTTAAGAGTTTCACGATTATGAAATGAAAGACTTCTAGGGATGAGACATGGCAATTTGAGTTGCTCATTGTTGTAATAAAATGCCAAATCCTTCATCTTAACCACTGCATTCAACATTTGTCCTCACAACGAGTACCAAGCAGAGCACTCCGACCCTTCTAATCTCATATGTACACTTTTCTCAGGGGCAAGAAGTAACTTCCAGATAGTTGACCACTCATAAATCCTTTCCAATCTCTCTCCACTCTCTACTCTCTCCACATCGGTACCTGATTCAATTTTCTCATTGGTCTTGATATCGTCCGCAAACAACACCGCTTTCCTCAAGAATCAACGGCAGCTCAGCTACATATGTAGCGAACAGAACTGCGGAAAGGACTTCTCTCTGGGAAACTTCGCTCTTCACCAAGCTACAGACTCAGAAAGTACATCCTATCCTGGTCTGAAAACTACGCTCTGAACGATTTCGTATTCATTTACACACTAGGGGATGGAACTTCAGATGTTCAGGTTTTTGCATTACCTCCTATCCTGACCTGAAAACTACGTGTACATTATCAAAGTAAATTACATCACATGCTACATGCTATACGATGCCTTACCCGTTGCCCTCACGTCGTTACTTGATACCACTGAGTCGTCTGCTCATAAGTACTGCACGGAAAAGTGGTGTAATCCCTTTCAGCCCCCTCCAAGCTGTCAAGCCAGCGGACGATGCCGCGTGGTCGGCTCCCGTTGCCGGAGAACTGGTCCGCTTGGCATAGTGCCGAGGCGGCGCACGGTTTTTCGTCGTGTCGTCTCGTGCACTCCACGCCTCCCTGTTCGCCACACCCCGGAGTCCCTTCCCTAGCCCAATCTGGAGAGTCACTCTGCTCATCTGACTCTCGCCGCTCGCGCGTGACGGAATTTTTCGGGGACCAGTTAACATGTAATCGTCGGCTCCACTGCACGGTGCGCGCGCGCCCCATCGCGAAAGCCTGACCCAATCGAATGCACGGGGGGGTGGGGTTATTTGGGGTGCTGATCACGAATCTGACATCCGTTTTTGTTTCACGCTGGAGTATGGAAGGTTACTGTAGGTACAGGTGGCTAAGGTAATGGTCACCGATTTCACCCAAATTTACCCATTGGGGAAATGTTATATTAATTAACGACTCATAACTCAAAATGGTTCTTAGGAAACGCGTTCTCGAACAAAATATAGCATTTCCCCGAACTTGCTTTGAATATCTGACAAAACAGATATGTTGCGAAATAAAAACTCAATAGGTGTAAGGTTACGATGAGGCGCGAACACTATGACTACTGGTGCAAAGGATATCTACACGGGACCGACAAGATAATGAGCAAGGCACAAATCATTGAGATAGTCAAAACCGTAACCTACCGTAATCGGCCGAAATTTCAAAAACGGATGTCAGATTCGTGATCAGCACCCCAAATAACCCTCCTGGGCGAAGTTTGGACGAGAATTTTTATTTCGATCTCTCCTCGACCACTGGGGCCGTAGGCTATTCTCTCCCCAACCGTCCCCGGCCGGGTATGAGACGGTCTCCGCTCATATCCCGGAATGCACATCATGCGCCATCGATTTTTCGCGCCGGGTACCGTCCTCGAGTCGGGCGAGAACAGCATACGGTCCTTGGAGTCCCGAAAATACAATAGCGCCGGAGTAACTTCAGTCGGTTCCATTTCGGCTAAGGACGATGTTTTTGCATATTGCGATCTCTCTTCGATGATAGCCTTTATCTTCATTCTAGTCAATTTTTGAGCAAACGTCTGATAACTGATATTTGCGTTTCTCGAACTCCTTGAGGATTGAGAGATAACAAATTCCGATTTTAACGTAAAGGAATTCAAAAACTTGTGACAGAGCGGTGACCAGCTCCCTAAATAACCTTCCATCCACAGTGTTTGTACGAAAGTGGTGCTTTCGATCCCACCATCCTCATCCGCGCCTTAATGCTTGAGCCTAGAGAGGATCTCGTTCACTATTATCGATCAAGGGTAACCCTTAAGACGGAAACCATTTGAATATGTTGGGGAATGGATAGGCTATGCAACTAGTAAACAATACTGATGTTGCAGCTTTCGTTCATATTATACACAAGCAGTTGAGGGGAAGAGTAAGGGTCAGTCTGCGACCAGTATATCATCCTTAAACATTTCTTGGCGTTCAACATTGCAGAAGAACGGTGGTAGATCGATATCTATATTTAGTGCGCTTTAATTTTCTTTATGCACAGAATAAAATTTGTTATCTACTGCACTTTGTCATCTCAAAACAGCTCGCTATTCGAATATCGGAAGCACACGTTTTGTACGACTCCCGCGTCCGAAAAAATTTCTCTCAAACTTCAACTGGTCGGTATATTGGATGGCTTTTATCTTGATTTACGTTAAAATCAAGATTTGTTTCCTTTCAATTCTAATACGAACTCTACAACTCGACTGTTAGTACCAAACTTTTGTTTAAAAATGTGTTGGAAATGAGAACGAAAGTTCTCACCGACGATAACTCACAACGTTCAGACATATACAAAAACTCTGTTGTTGAGCGAACTCGAGCCCTTGACCTCAGTGATAGCAAGCGAGCATGTTACCGATACGACACCGATGGCGCTGCGGAGCAGCGATTAGAGGGTAGCAGTACCTTAGAGTACATAGATAGACCTAGAAGATCTTCGTTTTCGCCAAGCAACATGTGGAACTACGGTCCCCTCCCTTCTTATAGCGCCTCCGGATAAGACGCGACTCTCGATATATAGATTTTCTCCGGCCCTGGCCACCTTACCTTTACTCCAATACAAGTCACCTCTGCTTAATACGCGTCGGATACAACGCTACTCTCGTTATGGCGTGGATCTGAGGGAACTCTCCGTTCAAAATGACTCCCGTTGTAACGCCACCACGGCTCTGCTCCGGTCCCACACAAAAAAAAAATTAAGACCAGCAAGATGCTGACCGCGTCTGTAATCAGTGGAAGGCTCCTTGTAGTCGTTAGAAGCTTCCGAACATTGGGAGATTTCCTTTACCGGGAACGAGAGAGGATGTGGAAACAAACTCTGATTATGCAAAACAATGCACTACACTTATAATTCAAGCTGAAGCTGTTAGTATGGATGCTACATACTGCTGCAGGATGTTCTGTGCGAGTAGATCTTTCGCGCCATGCGGGATTTGTGCCTTCATCCTCTGTTTTTCGGCCTGGATTACAGCCGCAGCGCTGTTTGATCGCACTCAACATTCCGAAATCATGGGATAGTGTTGATAAGCCATTCGCAGCAAGGATGAGTCAAATATGGCGCATGATTTAACAGCGCTAATAGCGTAGTGGGCTAAAATCACGCTCCTAGGCTGGGAGTACTGGTTCGATTCCTGCCTGGCGCGATAGTTTCAATCATAATAAAAGATCTTGCAACATTGGGTTGCACAATTGTGCTGTTGATCACGTCTTACTACCCTTGGTACTCTGTTATTCCTCACACTCGTTTTGTGTACTTATGCATATAAAAGAGAGTATCTCTAATGGTAAGGATAGGGCTTCATTAATAGTTCAAAGTTGTTTTTTACCTTCACACTCTCTTCTTCATGCCCGCATATTTCATCACTATAGCCATATTTAGTCATTATATGTGATTTTAGATAAATCTGTGCGTAAAATGGTGTAAAAAATTTCACCCCCGGTTAGGACGCAACTCCAGATATAACGCTGATTTTCCCCGGTCCCTTCAAGCATTATAACGACCTTAAACCATCGTAGGTCAAAAATAAGGACCTGAATTTGTAACGTGCGCTTCAATCCCTTTCACGTGATCTAGTTCCTCTTCAAAACTCCATGGCAAGCTGAAGAAATTCCCTGCTTAGAGTTCTTCTGTTCCACATTTTCGCGTCGTTAAAATGCAACTCTTCTGCTAGTATTACTTCCCCATGATTCACACTCCACATTGATCCTATATGAATTGTGTATATTGACGATAAAGTGAGCCCCGAACCACTTTGCGTCGTAGTAAGGCTACTTATCGTTACCAGAATTACTTCAAATGTGCTTTTATGCGCATTATTCCTTTAAAAAAGAGGAAGCGTTTAAGGGATGCGAATGCTATATGGAGAGAAGTGAATCGACTGGCAAGCGAAGGAAAATGGGACAACATCAACAACATGCCGAAGTGGTTCCTGTTCGGAGATAAGAAGAGGGAGACGTACGCCGTCTACAATGCTATCGTTAGTTCATTTCGTAGTTAGGGGCCGTTTTTTTTTTGCGGAATCTGGGAGTAACGGCCCATTTATACTTCGTAAGCTGCGCGACGAGCCACTGTCGGTGCAAATCGATTGGTTGTCGGCTTTACTGCATTGAAACTGCTTTGTGACCGTTGCGTGGTGGCTGTGAACCAGCTCTTAAACCGGCAAGAAAGGAAGGTCACGACTGGTTCATTTACGATTCGTATTTAGAACACTAAGCCAGACGTGTGGTCGGCGTCGCCCTATGGACAGGTTGCTAAGGGGATTTTCCGTCTTGTCTTGGGACTGGCAGTCATAAAGGTACGTGTTTAGTAACCTCTACGTTTGACGCTACACGTCCACAATACATGTCATTCCAGGGGTGTGTGGTTCTGTACGAGTTCGTGGTTCCCGAGGAGAAGCGGCTGCATTACAAGTATCGAGAGAAGCACGGTCACCATGAGCTGGATCACGTTCATCATTAATAAGAGTAGCTTGTCAGGTTATAGAGTCATATTGTAGATTTTGAGTGACGAAATAAAGTTGCCTAACATGCGTCTTGTGAGCTTTCTTTTTTCAAGGGGCCTACAGACAATTCTCCGACTATGAGGAATGGAAGGCTTGGTTGGGTTGGGCGGGAAATCCGAACCAAGAACCTGGTATCGAGTGCAGGCCATGGCCAGCACCTCCTCCGACAGGGACATACGTCCCCAGCATTCTAATAGCTTAAAAACAGTGCAAATTTTGGATTCAAAAAAGCTGCTGGACATGTTTGTACAGCGCTTTTCGAAAAGTCCGAAATCTCCATAGATCATAAATATCAAGCTGTAAGTGTAATTTTGATTTTATTAAAAGGCGAAATTTCTCAAGGTTTCGCACGGGTAGATTGGGCCATGCGCTTGCTCGCTACGTTACGTGGCTTGTTTGATTATTAAGGGAAATTCGGCTTATGATTTGCTGCGAGTATCTCGAAAGTGCATCCGAAACAGCCGCAAAAAGCGCTCTTATCTGCTATGAAGAAGCATCTACAATGTAGGCCAGATTACTATTATGGGACACGAGACACGCCCTTTCAACCGGTCTAGCAGGTGCTTCCCTTCTCTGGGTGGTGCCCATATTCACGGCTAGGACCATCTTCTGCACTCTAAAATGGGATTGTAATCGGTATTGTGGATAAAAGATAAGAATTTTGTAATTGTGTAGAATAACCATTTTTGATAGCGTTTCATGTAGTCCCGTTCCTCATGTGACCTTTTTAGATCAAAAAAAGAGAAAAGAAAAAGAGGCGAATCAAAGCCTTGACAAAATGTAAATTTTAAAACCACTGTCCTATACCAGACACTTCTGCTCTCTGTGCCTACAAATTAATGCAATTTTCACAAAAAAAAAATAGTCGTTCTCTCTTACCGTCCATTCGCACAAGATTAACTACCGTATCCAGACTTTGCAACATAGAATTATAGTCAACGGACCGTTCAGTGTTCTTGACCTTTATTTGTTTATTTATTTGGAGGTGCTGGCCCTTTGCTTCACGAAAGAAACAACTACATGAGAAAAAACAACGAAGGGAAGCTCAATATTGCACTTGACATCGACATGCTTTATAATCTTTAAAATAACTAACATGAGATAAAACGTTCAGAAAGGAAACAATCATCATAGAATACTACATTCTACTAAATGGACTCGCTCAGGAAACCCTAGAGGATACTCCAACACTAATCAGGGGTCGGACTCATCAACGACTTACAGCAATTTAGCAGAGAAAATGCAGCCGAAATGCCTGATAGCGCGGCTTATCAAGCGATATGGTGAGCGATATAAGCTGCGCTATTGGGATTTCGGCTGTATTTTCTCTGTTAAATTGCTGTAAGTCGTTGGTGATCCCGGCCCCAGGTTCTTGAATGCCGATAAAGACACTGTTAGAATGAGTTTGACCATAGAAGTTCTTGTAATAGAGCTTTAATGTGAACATAGCATTTGAATTTAATTCTGTTCTTCCTTTTAAGACTTTGAGAACCCTAAAGATCATTCCTAATCCGCCCATTCTGCTAACTCGGCTGTCCAAATTGCACCCCTACTCTGTTCTCCAGGGACCGTATTCATCAACGACTTACATAACCTTAGCGGAGAATTGTAAGCGAAAAGCTCGATAACGCGGCTTATCAAGCGATATGGTGAGCGGTAAGCCGCGTTATCTGACAAGGGAAGGATACTAGGTGACCATGGGACTTTGAGATTAGACGTACATCATTGGATGCGGCTTCGAACGGTGGTTCCAAATATGTGTTCCGTTTCTGCTGTGCGCATCTGTCAACGGAGTTATGGACCGTTTTCATGGCAGGCTCCTTTTCCCTCTAGGTCCACGCAGAGCGGGCCAATCACTAGAGAGCGAGCTCAAGTAGGGTTGAAACTGCGCTGCCGGCCGAGCAATGGTGGCGCAGGGGTAGAGGAGCGGCGTGGTGACACTGGGTGGTTTATGGTTCGACTCCCCTGTGGTGCAGAACTGTTGCAGTTCCTAAAAAAAAGATCCGCAACGATCAACCAAAGCCCTCTATGTCAAATGGCGAAGTTTGGGCGGAATCGATTACTATGATCTCACCAACCATACTTACAAATGGGTTATCAGTACCTTAAATAACCTCCTTGGGCGAATTTTTTTTTCGACACAAGGGATCGATAAGGACAATAATGCCGACGTATCCTCCAAACTATGTTCTCATCACCTGCTGTGTTGACACGCCTTTCGGAGGAGTTCGGTCCTTCCGATACTTCACGCGTTCCTACAAGGCAAGAGAAGAAGATGGTCAGCAATTCCGCATCCATCTTGCGAAATGCGCAATGCAGGAGCGTCGAGATTCAGGATGAAGAAGGTATCAGTGTGGAATCATAAGAGGAGGATCCCACATGGCCAGTGGAGCAAGACGATAAAGGGAACACTAGCCAGCAGCTTGGACCTTTTCGTTTCGGTGAAGTCGAGGTGTCGAAGGAGAACGTGGATTTTGCAACTTTGTATTGCTATAAAATGCGTTTAAACTTGCAATCTAGTCAAGGTGGATGAAGCAATCTTGCTCTACCGTTCTACTGAAAGCGGCAGCCGCCCGCTCTCAAGTATGCAGAATAGATTTCGATTCATTTCTTCTCATTACCATCTTCAAAAATTGAGGCGGATCGAGCGTGAAGGTGAACATTCAGGGTTCTGTTCAATGTTTTCACAAAAAAAAAATCCCAGCGTCTAGGTAGCGCCCTCGCGGACCGGGCTTTGCGGATGCGATCCTTAACAGAGAAGTTAAAAGAGGCCGTTTTGATGAAACTCGATTTGGAAATTTCTTTGTATGACTCCGACTTCCGTAAAATAGATTTAATAATCAAAGACGAGGGCTCAATGATTGATGGATTCAAAGCAAGTCAGCAGGGATTCAAAAAGGAGGTGTCTTGTTATATCCTTCTTAGGAAGTGCAAAAGTCATGCACCACAGGGGAGTCGAACCATAAACCATCCCGCCTCACCACACGGCTCCCCCTGCCCCAGCACTGCAGCCCTTCAACCCTACTTGAGCTCACTCTCTTGTGAGTGGCCTGCTTTGCGTGGACCTAGAAGGCAAAGAGCCTGCTATGAAGATGGTCGATAACTCCGTTCACAGATGCGCACAACAGAAACGGAAGACATACTTGGAATCGGCGCTCGAAGCCGCATCAAGTGATATACGCCTCATAGCAAAGTCCTAGTACTTAGTATCCTTTCCTTGTGAGCTTTTTGATTACAGTTCTCCGCTAAAATTGCATAAGTCGTTGATGAATCCGACCTCAGTAGGAATAAACTGATCGCTAAGATCACTACGGCGTGTACCAAGCTTACATGTAAAGCTATTCTGAACATTATCCAGGGGCCAGATTCATTAACCGCTTACCGCCGTCTAATGGTGAAAATACCGCTGAACCCTCTGATACGACATTCATCAGCATTCATTCATCGATAACCTTTTTTTGTAAGGTGAAAAAACTGTTGTGTCCCTCAACACATACATTTTATACGCCTTGATGAGTGTATGAATTTTTGTGCGAAGTGCCTTGAAAAGATTGAAAATTCTACAATTCACTTTTGAACCTTTCCCTTACCCTCTGGTCCACTCAAGTTGTGGAATGTTCCAAGCCACTGAACACTTCATTACAGTGGCTGACTGAACTTCAAGTATATCCTCACGTGGGAAACAAAAGGTTTCTCGTTTTGTTTCACACATTTGGGGAGGAACACTTACGGCGGCCCATGGAAGGACAGCTCAGAAGGAGAACATACATGAGTCAGTCAATCAATGTCGATCGATAATATTGAACATTGCTGGCAACTGATTGAGGTTTGAGTCATATCGACATCATTGCTAGACGCGATTGTGAGCAAAGGACAATACTGGTCACCAATCAGTAGTGGTCGAGAAAAGCGAATTTTGAGCTTGTGATCATGTGGGTGTGCTAGCCGTGTGATCTAAATAAAAATATAATGAAGAGAAAAATATAATCTGATTAACAATTTAGCATTGCATGGTGCTTATTTTCATATTAATTCATTGCTGGGAAGTAATCCGATAAATGGACGAAATCGATCACTTGGTTAATATGGATCGGTATCGTCCATTATACTCCACAGCTAACAATTTATTGAAAAGCTGTCGAGCTTTGAAAGTGAAGGGCATGTCCAAGTATCGGGTCCATATAGTTACGGCCGTAGCTTCTAATCAAATTCCGGAAAAGCCGCATTCTGAAGTCAACAATGTGCTTGTTTTTTCGAATGATCAACTTTTAAGGGGTTGTTTCAAAATGCGGCTTCTCGGAATTTGAGAAAAGGCCAACGGTCGGCCGTAACTGTATCAACTGCACACAAAAAAGCGAGCGAACCTGTTACATTTTTTTTCGAAATTTTAGAGGCCAATAAGGAACATACACTTAAACAAAGACGTGATGAGAGGAAACCAGTCATACAGCCTTTCTGGAAGGAGATCTTTGCTCGTAATTAAATCAGCAGGCAGAAGTTCAATACCATACCGAGTTTCTTTTCCGTCTGAAAGCCATTACAGATAAAGAATTATTGATTCTCAATTGGCTGCCTGGCGGTGTTGTATGCATACGTTCACAGAAGACTTCGCTATCAACGTTCTGACCACAAGAAGCTTGTTCGATTCCCCAGTATCTGGCGCTGAGGAGTTACGGCAACCGCTGCTCTTCAGGACCTTTCAGTAGCTCGTTTCCATGCCTAATAGCCTACAGTATAGACGGGCATGCTTCATGTAGACCTTTCTTCATGGCATCCGAGTGAGAAGCCCGAAAACCCGCCGTTGCTTTCCCAGCAACTGCCATCTGCAAGCGACACGGATGCTGTCCGGCGCGCCTGTTGCGTATGCAGGTTCGGGCACGTAGGTTCGTTCTTTGGCCTCTGGGCAAATCTGTGGCTCCTTTTTCTCAACAAGTTCCTGCATACGAAGCGTCCACCTTGCTTGTTTGACCGTCGTCGCAGGAATGATCACTATTTCTCATGGCTGACATCAGCAGATGCGCGATTTTTCACTGAATAGGATCTCCACATTACTCCACAGACCGCCGGAAATGCTTGGAACGTCTCGTAAAGTGACAAGGGACAGCAAGATCTGTTAGATTTTTCATTCTAATCGTAACTAGAACAAAGGTTCGCTCATCGTCCATTAGCTCTAAGAATTCGTCTACCTCAGCGGAGAGAGATCCATCTAGCGTCCTTTCTCGAGGCTCTGAGGTGGACGTAGAGTTAGTTGCTCTGTGAACATATTTTCGATGTACCTGCGTAGTGCTTGTCACCAAACGGTTGTTGAACCTGGCAAGAATGCATGATTTTAATCGGCCCGTCCGTCGCTGAAGATTTGAAAACAGGCGATTATGCCAATGTGATACCCGGCGTTACAGATCGAACGCAGTGTACCGGTCGCCGCTCATCAACTCTTTTGGACTTTTTGTCAGTCTGCGTTTCTGCTGCTTTTTTGCCTTTGTTAAAGTGTTCCCTGCGAAACAAAGTGATAGACCTTTTCAGAAAAATTGTCTACTGAACCTTACCAGCAAAGGCTGCTCGATATTAAATGGCCTCCGCTGACTAGTCGTAGTGTAGGTGGATCAGATCCTTGAAATTATTCTAGTTAAGAGGGGCATGTGTAACATAGAAGGATGCGCCATGCACTCTAACATCTACTTCAGCAAAGCCCCTTGAAGACAGAGCTCGCAATCTACCTGGTTTTCTGGTTACAGTGACTTGGGGGCTAAAATGCTTTCTGTAGTTGAAAAGTAACTTCTAAACCTTGAATCTCGAGACGACGAATAGAGCGATGAAGAACGTTGCTAATAGGGAGAAGATGGTTCACTTGACATACCACGAAGCCAGAGATCTTGCCCTTGCAAATGTTCCATGAACTGCAGCTTATGACAACTCACAACCTCGATACCAGCCACTTGAGGCATAAGGAAACTGAATTGAATCGTTCCATGAACTGTTTAAGCATTTTTTCAAGACCTAATCATAAGGTAGTATTTCTCTGTCCATAACACACTCAACGACTACAGCAGTTAAAAGGCATAAAAGACTAGGTTAGCCCGGATGTGGGGTCGAAACGGCCTCGCCTCGTCACGGATGCACCATGAAGATTCTTCCTCGTCAGGCTAACCACTTCTGTTCGAAACGAAATTCAAGGTCTGCAAGAGCTCTCTAAATACTTTCGAAACCCTCTTCACAGAAGATGTTGGCTCCATACTGTTTACTATGGTTCCCCATGTGTAGCTTCTGCCTCCTACTCGAACTTCTGCACTCAAGCAGTTCCATATAGAAAATTTGCAGCGCACGAGTATGGACCCCGGATCGTGGAGGTACGAGCTGATCTGCATCGTCTGCCTCGGAGTGGGAACCATGTGCCTCATGAATGGGTACGACACGCAGTCGTTTCTCGTCGAGCCAGTGCTGCACTCGGTTCATATGAGAGAGCCGACTCGCATGGAGAAGCACGCCGGGTACTATGGGTGCGTGACGCATGTTTGACCCGTATCTGGGCTAGGCGGCTTTGTAATTCCCTACATTTCAGGCAGGCTGTTCTATATGGGACCTACACATCGGCCACACTGATCGCGCCATGGATCTGCTTCCGAATCGGCTCCAAGTGGTCGCTGTTCGTCGGAAGTCTATTGTTCACCGTTTATCAAGCTGGCTTCTTTGTGCTGAACTCCTATTATTACTACCTGTCCCAGGCATTGATGGGAATCGGCTTTGCATGTGAGTGTTTTCATTTTGCATTTATAAAATTTCCATTGGGAGGAACCATTAAAGCCAACCAGCGAGTAGTACTCTTCGTCAAGCAAACCTAGAGCTAACTCGGAAAAATCGTTAGTGGGTAAGCACGTATTTTTGTTCATCAGATCCAGCCGTGCTCTAGGTCATGCGTGGATCACGTTGTCAGTCACTAGGACTGAAGCCTACAGATGCCATTTTGTTCCTTAGTACGACTAGCTGACTACAGTATCCGAAATTTTTCTGATATGAGGCGTATTGAGGCGGCGAACCATAAAGGCGGGATTTATACTCCAGACGCTGGGAAACGTATCGTTATGTACCCGTATCGATTGGACGGTACACAGGATCGATATTGGTAGCTTCCACAACGCTGCGACACTTCTCAACGGAAGTGTTATGTATATAATTTTCTCGTCGAATTGGACACTTTTCAAATCAAACTGGACACTCTTCTAAGGTAGCTACGTTTAGACAGGTTAAACTACAGACTCAATTAGATGGCTAGAATAATTTTTTGTTCAAGAAAAATTTCTCATAACTTTCCTTGAAATTTTTTAGTTCAACTGTCCCAATAAGTTTAAGAATCTTTAATTTTTTTTTAAATAAAAGAAACGAATTAAAATGTCTTAAAGCACAGCCAAACAACAAGCACATAGCGCATCAAAAGATTAGTTATGCAAATGACGACATATGTGTTCTTTACATTTGTTTTTGTTGTATCGTTTACAGACGTGAAACTCCATACAAACAGAAATTTTGCTATCAGTCGAATAAAAATTGCGACGTCTTGAACGACGGCGTGGCACAAATTCTTTTCTTGGTTCTAAAAAGGTGACCGCCTCCAGGAGTGTGCGTAAATGAAATTCGAAATTTCGTAATTCGCAAATCGTATTTACGAAAAAACGGTCGTAAATCGTAAACCGTAAATCGTAAGGGGAAGCCAACGTATAGTGCTGTAAGCTGAATTTTTAAAGGTTTCTCTTTTAATCTTAGTACAAGATGACCCAATACTTGTTTATTTATCGTGTTATTTTCAGCCCAAGCTGGGCAGTTTTCCTGCAAAGCTTTTTTCCTTTTTAACTTTTAGTTTTTCTTCTCTGATTATACCTCTGAAACCAAACTTTACAATTTACTTTGCTAATATATATGCCTATATATAAGAGTAGATCTTATTGATATGCCAGTGAAAGGAATGAGGAAGCAATGACATTAGTTGATATAAATGTGAAAAAAATTAAAACATAGTTAGCCAATGTACCAAGAATTGAAGAATGAAATGAATACCGTAATGAAAACACATATCATAATACATATCCGTACAGATACCGTATAACAGATCACGGTATGGTTACTTTATATAGGAAAACCTCCATAGCCGGTTGGCACAAAGATGAATATGTAAGTTAAGTAATTTTAGTAATTTCTAATATTGACAACAAATAAAGGATAAAGGACGGCGTTACTCAATCCCTCCTGGGATGCGCCACGCAATCTACTTCAACGGGATGTCTTGGAGGCAAAATGAATGCGTATTTGGCCATACAATGACTTGCGGTGGCCAGCTGATGAACAAGTCAGCGCTTTGTCCTTCCCAGACAAGTCTGGTACCAATTCACCGAACCCGGAAGGATGGAAGGCTTGGTTGGCCTTGGCAGGAAATCGACAACAAATTTTTTTAAAAAATGCGTATTTAAAAATAAAATAAAATAAAAAAACAAAAACAAAAACAAAAAATAAATAATAACAAAACAATATAAAATAAAGTAAAATAAAATAAAACATAATAAAAATAAAAACAAGGGATAATAATTAAAATTAAAAATAAAATCTAAAAACATAAAATATAATAATAAAATTATAACCCTCCTTCTTCACTTATGAGCCACCGAGGAGGTGTTATAATAAAAACGGTTTGTCTGAAGGGAGGTGGCGAAACAAACCATTTAGGTTTGATATTATTTCTCCATAAATTTAAAGTATATTTACAAGTTTTAATAAAGTCAAAAAAGTTGTTGATTTGAAAACTTTACCTTAACCTATGCATGGTGTTTCAACCAAAAGCTTTCATTACTTGAATGACCATCAAATTTCCACTACTTAGCAATTCCTTAAATACGTATAAATCTAGGACTTATCAGGTGCAATAGTAAAAAGTCACTATCAGAACAGAAAATTTTAAAAAATCATTTCACTGCTCAGTAACTGGGTGAAATCAGCAACTTCGTATGCAGTTCAACAAACATCGCGTACTGAGCTAATGCATGGTGCAACTATCCTATGGTGAACCAAAAGGCCTTATATGGTTAGATTTTTTACAAGGTTATCGGAAAAGCCCTGTGACGAAATTTTCAATCGTTTTTCAATATTCAACAAAACCTGTTACCGTCTGGCTCAGTGCCACAAAATTATAGCCCGAACATAATACTACATATATAATGCCATAGACTCTATAATATTTAAGAGTATAGTAAAAGTAGTCTCGACTTGAGTGGCCCACGATCTCCGTAACTAGGACTGGTCGTCACTGTTTCTCCTTCTTCACTTTCGTATTAAGAACCTTCTGGGAACGTAGTCACGGGAGATCCGTTCAGGGTCTTCTTTGCCAACCTTACCCGGAATGCTCCCACCTCCGAAGCAATTAAGGTTCCACCTCCACCAAAATATGGTAATGCTTTACTGTTGGTGGGACTCCCAAGGAATCTTTACCACGATCTCCTTGGAGCAGGCAGCATAGGGACTGCGAACATTTACGCTGTCCAACTGTTGAGCTGTTGAGTGGGACCACCCAGACGAAACGACCATGTCGGAAGAATGTTTACTTTCGTCACGACAACTCTCGGCCACATGTTTCAAAGAGATCTCCCCAAGAGGTTTAGAAAAGTTTAGTTGGACTCGAAAAGACTGCGCACGACACGGTGTCATGCCGCGTGCCTCACTAAAAAATTTTAAACTACGCTAAAACGAAATAGGAATGTGCTACTAGAGGAAGGAGAGTAAGCACATTTAAATCGTAAATCGTTAAAAAACGCGTAAATCGTAAATCGTAAAAAATGCCGAAAATAGCCATAAATCGTAAAATCGTAAATCGTAATTACGCACACCCCTAACCGCCCCCCTGTTTTTTAATACAAGCTTTAAACCATTATTTTACCTCAAAAGAGAATTTTGTAGAATTTAAATCAATGTGTCACTTAGTGGAAAGTGAAATGAAACATCATGTAAAGTTATAGTACAATTTTTCTTCAGCAAAAAATTATTCTAACCATTTTGGAGAGTCTCTAGTTCAATGTAGAAGAAGTTCATTTCGATTTGGAAAAGTTTGCTTTGATTTCAAATGTCTTAGGCTACCTCAGAAGAGTGTCCAATTTGATTTGAAAACTGTTCAATTTAGTTTGAAAAGTGTCCAACTCGACGTGAAAGTCGTATAAATCCCACCTAAACGCTATGCTGGTTGCAGCGTGGCGCGATAAATCAATATGCTTGCCGATCATGATGCTTCGTGACACGGTGTCGCAAGCATGAACTAACTCTAACACACGCTATAATCATCCTTTCAGCAACAAGGAGTGGAGGCCTAGTTCAATTTTCAGTGTACTACTCTGGCCAAGGGCTGTACATGTCGGAGCATTCGACGCGAGCGACCATCACAAGAAACTCATCCCTTGTTAGCGGGATTGGCCAGAGCAGGTAGAGATTAAATTCAACTGATTAAATTCAACTTTTTAAATCACAGATGCGGAGGCTGAAAAATAACTGCCTTGAACTAGCTTTCGTCCGGAGCTGTCTGAAAAACGCAGCACTGGGTCCTGGCGCTCACGCCCCACTCGATACAGAGTCCGAGTATAAACACGTAAAACTAGTATTACAACAAGGTATGTAAAGAACGTAATGTTACAGTGATGGTGTCACTCTAACAGTATCCGAATTATTTGTGGTCCTGGTCGCAAATGTGGGCAGCGTAGGGAGGTGAAGCATGTCAGCTAATAGTAAGCAGAGTGTGTACAGAACACACGCTGGTCAGGACACTGAACCTTCATACGCCTTTTGGCGGACATGACCATTCGAGGCGGCCTTATTGTCTTGCTCGCCCCACCTCTCAGCGCTGTCCACATTCGCGACTAGGACCGAAAAAATGTCATAGTGTTGTTCAAAAGTGTCGAAACTCCCACACTACGGAGGGCGTTTTGTTGCGATCAAAGTTTAGTGTCGGGCGAGACTCGAACCACATCTCCCGATGACCGAGCGGAAATGCTCTACGCCATTACACCACCGGCGCTGTTTGATTGAACACAACATCCCCAGTTTGGGGGAGTCGTCAGCACCACTCGTGTACGGGGATGAGTCGCTGGTATCAGCATGGAACCAGTTATGCTGAACGTCCTGATAAAAATGACTGTCAAAAAAGAAAGTCTACTGTAACGGCTGTGATTCAGACCCTGAACTGTTGCACCAAATGCATGGATGACAAAGGAAAAGTAGATGTCATATATTTCGATTTTAGTAACAGAGTATCACACAAGAAGTTGTTCTATAAGATGGGGCTGGTTGGTTATACGCCCTTGCATGGACAAAATCATTTTTGACTGATAGAAATTTCGTTGTTCGTGTGAGCTCCTCGTTCTCTAGTCCCAGA
Organism: Heligmosomoides polygyrus polygyrus; assembly: GCA_947396885.1. NCBI lineage: Eukaryota > Metazoa > Nematoda > Chromadorea > Rhabditida > Heligmosomidae > Heligmosomoides > Heligmosomoides polygyrus. The sequence continues at coordinate 23,347,624 of OX377204.1, read as the reverse complement.
CCTGTTAGTAGTGGTGTGCCTCGGTGTGGGGTCCCCATTCTGTTCAATACTTACACATACGACTTGCTCGAACTTTTGAAGGATAGTGGGATAACATGCTGCAGTTTCACAGACGACTTGAAAATTTATCGACCAATTGCAAGTGGTTCTGATATTGAACTTCTCCAGAATGCTATAAATAATGCCCAGAAGGGTCCTCTGAATGAAACTTCCCCTTTCGGAAGAAAAGTCTAGAGTGCTCCACATTGGTACTAGAAATGATGACGTGCCTCACTACTCTATTAATAGTATACCACTTAATGAAGCTGAAGAAATAAAAGACCTTGGGTTTCTAGTTACGAGTAATCTGAATTTCGATAAATACTGTGCAACGGTAGCCAATAAAGCTATGAAAGTCATGTTTAACCTATTTAGAGCCTTGTCTTCAAATGACATTCTTCTCCAGGCTTATAGGGTTTTTGTCAGGCCAATACTGGAGTATGTTGCGCCAGTTTTTACCCCTTACACACGAAGGGCTAGTGAGGAATGAACAGAACAGCTTCACCATAAAGCTTATGATACGTAGCCTGGGGTTTGCATATGACCAAATGTCGTCAACTAAAATCAGGAATCGTGAATTTGGGCTCGAAACTCTTGAGTTTATAAGAAGGAGAAATTATCTAATGTTCTTCCACAAAATTGCTAACGATGAAAGCAGCATAAAACTCACTGACCTAGTGACGTTGAGAGCATCTAATACTTGTGGTGGTACAATAAAGTATGATGCTGGAAGAGCCTAGCGAAATTGTAGGCACTTCTTTTTCTTGCATAGGACCTTCCCTTTATATGAGAAGCTTCGGAGAAAACGGAATATTCCTGGGAATTTTAAAAAATTTTTGAATTTTAAAAAATTTCTGAAATCACATCTGAAGCCATAACTTACTGATGCCTTAGACGTTGTCCGTCATTTTTTCACCTAGATAATATGTGTAGATTGCATTTGCTTTTCTGGTTTGGTGATTTTTTATACAGTTTGCCCACGATTGTACTTGTGCTTGTGTAAATAAATAAATAATTAAATAAATAATGAAATTCATATTCTTCTTCTTCTTCTTCAGCGTTTGTCCCGCTTCGTGGCGGGGTCCGCTATTCTGGTGTCATGACGCCACCTTTCCCGATCCAGCGCTAGATCGGGGTGGACACCAGCTACTTTCAAGTCCGTATGTAACGTATCAGCCCAGCGCTGCTTCGGGCGCCCTCTAGGCCGCTTTCCTACCACCTCGAACTTAAGGCCTATCTTGCGGACGCTGTCTTCTTCTCCACGCAGAACGTGGCCGTACCATCGTAAGCGAGCTTCGCGCATCTTGTCAGTTATCGGCGCGACACCGAACTTCTGCCGAATAGCATCGTTTCGGATGCGGTCCATGCGCGTAACTCCTGCCGTCCAGCGCAGCATCTTCGTCTCCATGACGCTGAGGCGCGTTTCAACTTCCTTGGTCGCTGGCCAACACTCAGCGCCGTACATTGCTACCGGCCGGACGACTGCTCTGTAGATCTTCGACTTAAAGCGCTCTGGTATCTTTTTGTCGCAGAGCACGCCAGTCAGCGAGCGCCACTTGGACCAAGCTGCACTCACGCGTGAATTTACTTCGACCATCAGTTTGCCGTCAGACGCGACTGCTGATCCCAGGTACTTAAAGACCGCAGTGCGTGGAAGCTCGATGCCGTTAACCTTGATGGAGCTGGACTCAGTAACGTCCGTCGTTAAATACTCGGTCTTCTTCACGTTCAATCTGAGTCCAAACCGCTCCAAGCGATTACACCAAGCTTGCAACTCTCGCTCGAGTTCTCCTTTATCTTCGCTAGCGAGCATCACGTCATCGGCATAAAGCAACGTCCAAGGCACAGGCTTCTGAAGATCTCGTGTGATGGCATCCATGACGACAACAAAGAGGAGTTGGGAAAGCGCAGAACCCTGGTGTACTCCGACAGAGATGGGAAACTCCATCGAGGTCCCAGCTGCAGCTTGAACTCGACTCTTTGGACAAGAGTAGAGAATTCTCACCCACTCTATGAGCTCTTCAGGAACTCCATGTTGACGCAGGGCGTACCATATCACTTCACGCGGTACGCGGTCAAAGGCCTTCTCCAAGTCGAGAAAGGCGATATGCACTGGCTTCTGTTTCTCGCGATGCTTCTCTATCAGGAGGCGGACGGCATGTATGGCATCAACGGTGCCACAGCCAGCCACGAAGCCGCACTGATTGCTGGAAAGCTGGACGATGTCCCGAATTCGTCCATCGACAAGTCGCTCAAAGATCTTCATGCTGTGCGAAAGCAAGCGAATCAGACGGTAATTGGAGCAGTCTGCAGGACTGCCCTTCTTCTTCCAAATTGGAATCGTTGTACTTTGACGCCAACACTCAGGCACTTTCTTCTCCGCCACAACCTGATTAAAGAACTTCGCCAACCACTCAGCAGGGTACCAGTACTTGGACTTCCATAAATCAGCTGCCACGTCATCGGGCCCAGTCGCTTTGCCTGGCCTCATCTTCTTCAAAGCTGCTTCAATCTCCTCCACGGTGATCTTCTGAACGGGGCCGTGGGTTGGAGCCGTGGAAGGGATGACTGGATGAGGAAATTCTACTGTAGAGATTTCCTCAAAGTAGTCGCGCCATCGCTTCAATGCCTTCTTGCGGTCCGTAAGAAGATGGCCGTTCTCATCATTGATGCCGAAAAACTTCTCAATATCCTCGGTCTGCCGATGGCAATTCTTAGCAAGCCGGTACAGATACCGCTCGCCATCGCGTGACTCGAGCTTCTCGTTGACATCTCCATAATGAGTGGCTTTTGCGACAGCCACGGCCTTCTTTGCAGCTTTCTTCGCTTCTTGGTACTTCCGCCAGTTATCGGCCGTCTTTTCGCCGAGAAACACGTGATAAAGCGACTTCTTCTCTCGCACTTTTGCTTTCACGTCATCTGTCCACAGCCATGCCTGCTTGTCGACCTTCCGTCGTCCAGGCTTCGTAATGCCGAATTCCGACTGTGCAGCTTGACAAATCGCGTCGGTCGTTTTCTTCCAAGTTTCGTCGACAGTCGTGACTGTCGGTAACCGCACGCGAGAAATCACAGCTGCTTCCTTCTCTCTCATTCGCCACCACTTGATTCTTGCAGCACCGCATCGCTCGATCTGCTTCAGCCTCGGAGGGACAATCTTCAGAGTGCAGATCAGCGGTCGGTGCTGTTGGGCGACCGTCTCATACGGCACGACTTTCGCGTCTGTGACAAGACTTCGGTCACGATCTTTCACAAGCACAAAGTCTATCTGAGACTTGGAGCTCCCACTATAATATGAGATGAGGTGGGAGTCGCGTTTTCGGAAGACGGTGTTTACAATGGTGAGACTATGCGATTCCGCATACTCAAGAATGCGCTCACCATCGGCGTTACGTGATCCGTATCCGAAACCACCATGACAGCTGTACCCGTCTTTCGTAGCACCTGCGTGCCCATTAAGGTCACCAGCGACTATGATGACATCTTTCGACGGTACCTCTGCTGTCTTCTCATCCAGAAGGTTCCAAAACTCATCCTTTTCTTGATCGGAGCAGCCAGTCTGCGGAGCATACGCAGAGAAGAAGTGGTAGAGTCGCTCCTTAGCGGCGACAACGATCTTCATCAATCGATCGTCAAAGCGCTCAACGCTTACAATCGAGTCACGAAATCGTTCGGAGACGATTATTCCGACACCACTGGTGGTCCTGGGACTTCCACATAGAACGGCCTTGAAGCCACGTCCTATGTCTCTTGACTTGCGGCAGGACCACCTCGTCTCCTGCACCGCACAGAAATCAACTCTTCTACGCTCCAGTGCTTCAACCAACTCGCACGAGCGGCCCGTCAACGTACCCACATTCAGCGTTGCCACGCGGGTCCTGCTTACGTTACGGGACTTTCGGACTAGCTCAGTTGCCCCCCGATGCCGTCCTCGCATCAGGGACCCTCGCATACTTCTCACACTCGCCGGGCTCTGCGAGTGCGCGTCGGCTCCCGCGGACGCCGTAGCACTATCACGAAAAAATTGCAATGTCATGAACCATGTGATGTGACATGGGTGTTCGTAGGCCGGCCTGTCACAAGGGCCTGTCGCCTGCAATCGAATGTCCGTGTTCGGCTTAGCTCGCAGAGCGGGCAGTTTCCAGTGGCACCACGTGGAGGAACGGACATCGCCACCAATGAAATTCATATTCTGTTCGAACAAAATCGCCGGTAGTGTAATGGCGTGTAGCATTCCTGCAATGTCAGCAGGAGGTGCGGGTTCGAGTCCCACCTGGCGCTAGAGTTTTGCGCGAAACAAAACGTCGTTATTAGAGCTTACAACCTTGATGCTAGTGTCAGACCGTGTTCTTCTAAGGGTAGGCTGTGGCAGCTTTGCTCGCAACGGCTCAAGCCTTCTCCATAGTGACGGCACGAAAAGGGTGAGCGTGAGTGGAGCTGGGATGTGGGCGATGTCCCTTTTAGTCCACCGAATGCGGCCTCGTTTCAGCATGTTGCTGGGCGGAATAGTCCTCACCGTGATTTTCTACATACGACAGGGAAGTTCGACCGTGTCCGACGCAGTGCTCGATGAGGAAACGGGCGGCTACAGGTAGGAGCTGCAAGCCCGTTTAGCATGCAGGAGCAACCTTCATGCTATTCAGAAACTTCTCGAATAACGAAATCTATGTCATCTACGGTGTTCTACTTGTGTTCACACTAATTTCTAATGTGATCTTCGCAGTGATGCCATCGCAGGTGAAGAGCGACTCGAAATTGAACGCGATAGACAAGCCGACCATCCGTACTCAACTTGGTAACTTATTCTCATAGTCTTTAGGAAATCTGAGGATAGGGATCGTCTTATTATGTTACCGGAATTGAAAAGTATGACAACAAGCCGATGATTTCAGAACCAGTTTCAATTCGTCCCATTGGTTTTGCTCCAATTTGCGGTACTTGTCGTTAATGTGGGCACCATGAAGGGGAGGCGTAGCGCGCCTGCTAATCGCAACCAATCGGAGCTCCAACGGCCAAACACGGTCCATGCAATAAAGGCATCGAACGTACAAACCCTTCTCTGAGCGGCGCTCCTAGTTGATAGGCCAGATTGCCTCTTGCCTTTCCATGCTGCTCGCAGTAGCAACTAGCACCCTCGTACTGTAGGTACTTACAAAGTGAGACCAAAATGGCTTGCAGAATCAATTCATTAGGGTCATTCTGACATCGTTCTGATCTATCAGATACATAGAAGATTCCAGGCCAACTTCTCGACACAGCTCGGGAGCCAAGAATGATTCTGCTGTCGTTTTTCTTCATCTTCTACGGTCTCCATGTGTCATTCTGGTTGGGCGCCTATCCTACAACATTCGCGTTCACTAAAGTACTCTCCGGGAACGTCTTCCTTCCGGCGTACTTTAGTACCATGGTGGGCATAGGCAACATCGTTGGTGAGTTCGACGTTTGCCTGAAGGAATGCAGGGACTGCTATTTGTTGCATCCCACTCCCTGGATCATAGAAGCTTGTAGACGGGCAAAAACATACAGAAGTTGCGATTTTCAGTGATGCGTAGCAGCCTCTTTTCCTCTCTAGTCTACGTGCTCTGAAGTGTGTTTCAGTTGGCTGCTACATCACAGTCTTCGTCAAGTGGTATCCCAACTTTGGCCTTGTGCCTACAATGGCTACGCAGGTCGTTTTAAGTGGCGCTATGTACTTCGTGACGGTCGTGTCGACGCCGAATTTCTCCACAATCGAGAGAAACGACGAAGCTACCATGTGGATTGCTCCTTCGTAAGTATTGGACGCTCCTTATCCAGAAAAGCATAGGGTATTCAGGCTTCGTCTGACCAGGTTACTATCTCAACGGTAGGTCGGAACGGCGCAAGTGTTGTATATGGGCAGAACCGCCTCTCCCTGGGAAGTAACAAACTGCAGGTATCTCAACCCCAATACAACTCTGCGCAGAGTTAAGGCCGCCACAGACTTCTGCGGCGCCGCTGGCGGCGCCGCTGGAGGCGAGCTCTGCGTCTCTGTCCTATGGTTAAGCATAGGGCAGCGGCGCCGCCGGTGCCGCCGGTGCCGCTGGCCGGCCGGCAGCACCGGCGGCACCGGCGGCGTCGCTGGCGGAAATGACTTGAATCATTCCACCCGGCGGCGCCGCTCCAGCGTCTGTTTGTCTGCGCTCTGCGCTCTGCCCTTTCGCGGCGGGATCCAGAGCGGAGACGGTCGATGCGGGCGCGCGATCGTCATCGGGGCGCGTTATTGTTAAACACCAGTCGGTCCCGACTAGAAACAGTACAGTACCTCGCCGTCACCGCTCCCACTGATGATGAGTCAAGCCGCTGAGCGGCGCCGCTCGGCGGCGCCGCTAGCGGTTTCGCCGTTCGCCGTCGCCGCTCAGCGATTTCGCCCGCCGCTCGCCGCAGAAGTCTGCGGGGGCCTTTAGGGGCGGCGGAATTCGCCTGTTGGCGCCCTGTTGATTCACGTGCTCCATAGCTGACGGGCGCGCGCGGGATGAGGATCGGCTCGTATCTGCGGGCCAGCGCAGTGCACAGGTGACGTAGTAGGGAAGCGCTCGGGCTCGTGAGCGAGGTCTCGCAGGGGTTGAGGTCTCGCACAGTGCGGTTGTTTTGCACTTTTTCAAAATCCTTGTTTATCATATAGGTAATCCACCTAGGGGTATTATAGTGTGTTATAGAGCATGTTTACATATAACAGTGCCCTAGCGAATTCCGAGCTGATATTAGGCTGATTCATGTGTTTTTGCGATTTTTTGATATTTTTCAAATTTTTATAATTTTGACCAAACTAACCCTACTCATCGTAGTATCGCCCATCTTTGCTGATGACCGCCCTATATCGTTCCGGCAGGAAATGGATGCCGTGGCGATAGAAATCCGGGGATTTCGATTAGAAAAAGTGGCGAAGGTCGGATTTGAGTGCCACTCGATCATCGTGTCGTTTTACTTCCAGAAAGTGAGCTTGTGATCGGAGCAAATGGTAGACAGTTGGAGCAAGCGCTGTTGAATAGGGTGGGTGGGGAAGCACTTTCCATCCTAATAGCTAGGGCTCTTGGCGGGTCATTTTTGAAGTACGCGGTTCTGCATTGTCATGGAGGAAATAAATCTTGTGTCGAGTTGAGGGCGTTTAATTTGAAGAGCGTGGCTAATTTCTTGTAGTTTGTTGCAGTACTCCTGACTATGGTGGCATCCCAAGGGACAAACTCCCAGTACACAACTCCACGAACGTCCAAAAAAAAAAAGACACACACAACATACCCTTTCTTGGGTGCAGATCACCTTTGGGAACTGCTGGCGGCTTCTCTTCTGCGGGAGTGGAGTATGTCTTGCCGTGTATGACACATAGGCCCTGTTCATAGTTTTTTGGCGACAGCATTGACAAGAGCGCAGCGTGCGCAGAGTGCGCAGCGCGCGGAAGTATGAACAGGCGACAAGAGCAACTGGAGCGACAAAAGAGACAAGAGCGACCGCGGCGACGGACGTAGTGTGGTGCACGTAATTGCACCATAACGTCTACTTCGTGGCCTAAAATATCAAGTGAATAGAGGTCTTCACGTCTAACTATTCATTTGCATTAGTCTTTGGAAACTGAAACAGACACAAGCAAACAGTTATATTAATAAAAAGTTTCTGGAAACTGAGATAAGCACAAGCAAGCAGTCATATTTTTAGTCAGAAAAGTTGTTAGAAACTGAAACAGACAGAAGCTAACAATCGTATTACCTACATCGTCAGACTGGCACTCAAAATAGACCTAAAAGCTCTCCTTATTTGTATGAAGAACGTCAGAGCAGGAATCGTTTCCTTCCAGCACTAGTGCGTGTAATTACGTACTCCACACTCCGTTCGTCGCCCCAGTCGCTCCAGGCGCCGGCACGAACTATGAACAGGCGACAAGAGCGACAAGGGCAACTGGAGCAACGGCGCTTGCGCTCGAGTATGATCACTTTTCGGCGGCGCGCGCTCAGTTTTAATCGAACGTGCATGTTTTGCGCGGGCGACGAGTCGCTCTTGTCGCGAAGTATGAACAGGCCCATATTGTACTCTCTTCTCATTCCCTGTAATGGACGAGTCCAAGCAGTCAAAACGGCGAGAGCGGGATAAGTTGAAAAGGACAGTATCAGCTCGTGTGACGTACTGGTCAGGTATCAGGTCCGACTTTCGTCACTTTTTCGAGTCGAAACTCCTGGATTTCTATCGCCACGGCATCCATACCCTGCCGGAATGACGAAAGACAGTCATCGACAAAAATGGACGATATTACGATTAGTAGGGTTAGTTTGATCAAAGTATATAAAAATCTGAAAAATATTTTAAAAAATCGCAAGAACGTATACATCACCCTAATATCGTTGGGTATCGATCACCACAAGGCAAACAATGTGCTATGTCGCTAGTGTGGCCTACATGGGTGAGAGGCGGGAGGACGCATTAGATCAATCAGTGCGTATAGAATGGACGTATCACCAAGAAGGAGCTTGTACAGCTGGTGCACAACAGATCGGCGCGCGCGTGTTCGGGGTTGCTGTAATTGATTGTGATAAGTTGGTATATTCTTGTTTCCCCATGTAGGCCACATTATCGACTAATATGGAAACGAATCGTCTGTGCCAGCTCATCATTATTCTTACAGAACACTGGTATGCTGTGCACTGGGTATGCTGCATGGAATGATCGATTGTTGTTCGTGCTCTATGCGAGCGCTTATATGCACCATTGCTGTGCCGAGGATGAAGCTTCAAGCGTATTCATTGGCAAAACTATACCAGGTGACTACATACTTAATTGTTTCGTTTTGAACATTTCGATATCAAGGATATTTGTCATTTTCATCTCCTGGTAGCGCATCCCTTTCGTCTTCTGGAGTTTTTTTTTCGGGAACCAAATCCTATCAGAATTTGGTTTTCACGAAGGAAGTTAGAGGACATTTAAGCTTGCAAATGCCGGCAAATGTGACCTACATGAGAAGACGCAAATGTGCCAGACCAATCAGGCTGCATCAAACAGGTGCAACATCTACACGGGCGAGCGCAGCTGAATAGGTAGTGCATACAGTGTCGATGCCGTTACTGGCTGGCGCGTTCCCGTTTCCCCATGTAGGCCACACTAACGACTAGTACCTTCATTTGCACAAGGCTGTATTTGCTGAAATCAGTGCCCACTTTCACCCTAGCTCTCTGGCTGGCACTATCGCATCCATCAACACTCTCCCATCCAAGAAGGAAAACGCCGGTGTGGTTGGAGTCTTCGACAAATACAGTTTTTCTTTTGCAGTCCGCAGCGTCGTGTGCAGCGTACTTCTTCTCTCCTTACCTCACAGTGTACGCTTGGATGACTCTTCTTGCATGTACGTCACTATATACTATTTTTTGTTCACAGCAATATGTTATTTTTACGTTACATTGATTTTTGTTAGTTGTAAAAAATCAGCCGAAAATTATATTTCATTTGTGAACGAAAATTTTGAGATTTTGGAAAAAATTTTTATTGATAACCTTTTACGGCATAAGTATGTGGCCTAAATGAAGAGGCGCGAACACACCAGCCAATCAGGGCAGCGACCTCTTAGCGGAAAATTTGTTCGATACGACATGATTGGCCCGTGCGTACCAGCTTTCCTATGCAAGCCAAATTAATTGTGCCCCAATTACCACTGGTGATTCCGCCTTCCTTGGTAAAACGATGTCGTAGCTCCCAGTCTAAGGATAAATTCCAGCTACACTTTTCGTAAAACCTCAACTATGTACGTTCTTCTACTGGCAACGTTTGATAGGCAAGACGTCGGCTTTGTTATAGACCTTTTATTGTTGATCTAATTTGAAGAAGTTCAGGTGCTCAACTGCTCTCAACGATCAGCTTTGTCGTCGTTTCCAGACAGGTGACCAATGAAGAGCTGCAGCAAGACAACTGCCTGAAGACCTCCAAGATCCACCCAGCAGATGGAGACTGCTCCAACGATGCCTGTAGATTATGACTGCTCAGCGAATTCACAAGAGCGACAAGAGAATATGGAATAGTGTTTGCTGTAAATCCAACTCAATGAGAACGTGATACTAGATGTATCCACTACGTGTATTACCTGTGTAAACCTAGTTCTTCTGGCCTGAAGCTGTATGCAGCAAGGCAGACCAGTGGTCAGGCGGCCTCCGTCTGATACTGGAGGAGGCCGAATGAAAATCAAGAAGATCGATCAATAAAATAAACCTAGTAAAAACTAAGAAAGAGAGCTTGGAGATTACTAATAAAAGCAATAAATAAAATCGATCGCTATTGCTTACTTCTTGTGAAGGCTATCCCCCTACCAGCATATTCACGTGATTCGCACGTCAAACATTCAACTCTAGGTAGAAATAGGTAAAAAAAATACATTCCACAAATTTAGATGATTCCAGTCGACATCTGAAGCCAGCTCGGAGGTGTTAGCTTAAGTCTTTTAAGTCGGGTACAGAGAGAAGGTATAGACCCATAAAGACAGACCCAGCCACAGACGCTTATTCATACCTAATTTTCAATCAAATTGGACGCGCTTCCAGTCATAATTGACACTTTTAATACTTCTTCCAAATCAAAGCAAACTTTTCCACAAAACAGAGACTGTCTGAAAGATAAAAGAATTACTTAGGATAAAGGATAAAGGATAAAGGACGGCGTTACTCAACCCCTTTTGGAATGGCCAGCGCATTCTACTTCTACGGGATGTCGTGGAGGCGACATGAATGCGTATTTGGCCGTACAATGACTTGCGGTGGCCAGCCGATGAACAAGTCAGCGCTTTATCCTTCCCAGATAAGTCTGATACCAATTCACTGACCCCGGAGGGATGGACGGCTTGGTTGGCCTGGGCTGGAACTCCGAACCAGGAACCTGGTATAGGGTGCACGCGACAGTCGCGCCGCCTCCGAATGCGCTACACGCGCCCCAAGAATTATTTATCAAAAGAAAAATAATTTAAATCCTGTTTTAGAGCGCAGAAAGGCAGCATCTTTTTCGTAATGAAAGAAGAGATCGTGCCATGTAGTCGAGAAGATAGTCGTTATTTTTACTAGGTTGTTAGGATAAATGCTGCTGCATGAAACAGCGACTTAGGTATGTGTGTTTTAGCACATCGTTTACATCCATGTTACTCTCCGCAAACAGAATTTTCGCTATCAATTAAATAAAAATCGCAAATCGCAAAAATCGCTAGTCTAATGCATGGCGCGATCCTTTCTTTAATAGGCTATCAGACTGCTGCCTTCCTACACTTAGAAATAAAATCTAATTCATTATGCCTTGAAATATATAGAAACAAAGTTTCAAACATTGTGTTTAACTATTGAGGGCAGGCGAATTTTAAAAAATCAAAAGAGTCGTATTAAATTTTGCTCGAACAAAAAATTATTCAACTATTCAATTATTCAATTATTCAACTATTCAATTATTCAATTAGCTCCCAACCAGTCGTACGTCGGCCTAGCGGCCGCCTACGACTGGTTGGGAGCTTCGCCCCCAAAACCCGAGAATAGGAACCCATGGCCGCTACGGGTTTCCTATTCTTCCCTAGGCCTTCCGACCTTTATGTTAATCGAGATGGATCGATTGATCCGACATCAGATTCGTGTTCAGCGACCTCGATTACCCCAGGGCGGAAGTTTCGCGCCACTTGAGCGCCATCCTCAAAAAAATCGATAATATCGATCTATATCGATTGGTCGACTTCAGATTCATGTTCAGCGACCTCGATTACCCCCAGGGCTGAAGTTTCGTGCCGCCTGAACAAAATCCTCAAAAATCGATAATATCGATCTATATCGATTGGTCGACTTCAGATTCGTGTTCAGCGACCTCGATTACCCCAGGGCCAAAGTTTTGCGCCACTTGAGCGCCATCCTCAAAAAATCGATAATATCGATCGATATCGATTGGTCGACTTCAGATTCGTGTTCAGCGACCTCGATTACCCCCAGGGCCAAAGTTTCGCGCCACTTGAGCGCCATCCTCAAAAAATCGATAATATCGATCGACATCGATTGGTCGACTTCAGATTCGTGTTCAGCGACCTCGATTACCCCCAGGACCAAAGTTTCGCGCCACTTGAGCGCCATCCTCAAAAAATCGATAATATCGATCGACATCGATTGGTCGACTTCAGATTCGTGTTCAGCGACCTCGATTACCCCCAGGGCTGAAGTTTCGTGCCACCGACGTGTTCGGCACGTCTGCGGCTCGCCATGCGCGGTTGTCGACGTGTTCGGCTGCCGCGCCCAACTCAAAGTGGGACGGAAGGACGGACAGTGTGACGGTGTGACACACACACACACACACACACACACACACACACACACACACACACACACACACACACACACACACACACACACACACACACACACACACACACACACACACACACACACACACACACACACACACACACACACACACACACACACACACACACACACACACACACACACACACACACACACACACACACACACATACACACATACACACACACACACACACACGCACACACACACGCACACACACACACACACACGCTTGCTAGTTTATATATAGTAGGATTCAATGTGCGAAATTTTTGTTTTCAGGTTGCTGTTGTTGTTGTTGTTGTTCAATTTGTTCATTGTTCAATTTTAAATTTTCAAGTTTCAGTATGTTCACTTCTTGGAGACAGATGAGTTTAAAGGTCTCAAAACAGTCGTAATAAGCTTTTTCGAGCAAAACATTACTCTAACGTTTAACGTGTGAAATGTTTAATGTAATACTCTAATGTGGGAAAAGCTCTTTTGGAGTGCTCAGTTTGACTTCAAAGTCGACCATCTTCTGATCGTGAACTGATCGACTAGTGTGAGTTTAAAAACCTTTATAATTTTAACTTAAATCCAATGTTAGTAAAATAAATTATATATCAATAAAATAAACTTTTAAACTAAACATAAAATATAAAAATAAAATTTTAAAAACTTTTAAGTTTAATAAACATTAAAACCATCAGAAATTGAATTAGTAAATTAATAATTTACACGTCCAAAAATGTTGTAACACCTTCCTCTTCACGGATGAGCCAACGGGAAGGTGTTATAACAAAAGGTTCGCCTGAAGATAGGTGGCGAAACGAACCTTTTGGAAAAAGAAAAATGTGTAATTTTATTCACTACGCTTTGAATTTTCTTTATTCAAAAGAAGCGTCCTGCTTGCCTAGAACCGTGTCCAATGTGACGAGAAAATAGTTTCTACCAGCATGTAATTTAGTTAGTTGCTGAATATGATGAGGGGTATTTCACGCAGGTTAGAAACCGCGCGCGCGACAAGATGTGCCGTTCAACATGGGATGCTGCTGCAGCAGAGGAAGCGCGGCCTCCTCCTGCTTGAACAGCGGCAATTGCGCGCTTTCTGAGCGTCCTGATTCCGTATACTTGTCACCGACGCCTGCTGTGAGCATGGGAAGACCACTAAGGGGGTGGTGGAGAAGGGAAGTAAGGGGAACCTCTAGGGTGGACCAGGAGAGCTGCCAGGAAGGAAGGAAACAACCTGGAGGAAGGAGCAGGAGGAGGAAACCAGCAAGAGGAGACCAATAAGGAGGTCAATAGTGGAAACAAGGAAGTAGGCCAGGAGTTCGGACAAGGAACGTGGGAGAGGGAATGGGGAGGACCACTAAAGGCGGACCAGTAATTAGATTCAGTAAGAAGAAACGAGTGACGGGAACCTGGCGTCCGGATTTGGAAGGCGAGTCAACGATATCCGGAAACAGAAGCTGTTGAACGGTTGCGGAGGAGCCACTTGAGGGCAGAAGTGCTGCGCAGCACAAACCAATGGCGTTACTTCACGGTCCGGAGAGAAAGTCTACAATGAACGTACGGAAGTGAACGGCTTGATGCCAATAAAGTACGCAGCTGATTGTAGATGTTAGAGAATTTCAAGTTTTACAAAAATTACTCTTCGTAGGTCAGTGATGTTGCAAAGTCGCGCGAAGTGCGCAAGTGCGAGACACGCCGTCAGGCGTGTCGGAGCACTAGGGTACATATGCAGAGTGGTCCAAATGTTAGGGGCTGCAGAAAGTCCATTTCCGGAAATTTCTCGTTATTTTTGTGCATTGCTGCGGCATTATTCGTTTTCTCCGTATCTTTTAGTCCACCTATAGTCGGTCTTATTCTCCGTTTCTAGGTACACATGGTTTTGCGTGAGGATCTTTCTGCAGTAGTCGCTGTGTTCAAACACAGGTCGCCCGTTTCCACGACTTCACAGATGCTCAAACTGCATCGGATGCAAGTACATGGCGTCATCAAACGTATCAGAGAGAGTGGAGGGACCGAAAATCGTCCGAGAGGAAGATCACGATGAACTGCAAGGACACCCTTCGAAAGGTCGTTAAAGGCAAACTTCACCGAAATCCTGCTAGAAGCATCAGGAAACTAGCTAAGGAGCACAACATAACTCCTCAGCTATGCAACGACTGATCATGGATAATCTGGGATTGCATCCCTACAAATTCGCCAAAGGACAACACCTCACTGAGGAAATGAAGGCCTCAAGACTGGAGAAGTGCTGAAAGATGGTCCTTACGCGCAGTGACAAGCGTGACCGGATTCTCTTCACAGAAAAGAAGATATTCACCGTCGAACCACTCCAAATTCCGTAAAACCAACGAAAACTGCTTTCATCCAGGTTGGAAGGCCTCATTTTCCACAGTACTTGATGGTTGGACTGGCATATCGGGTCTGAGTGAAACCAAGCTTGTTTTTATTCGAATATTAGTTAAGATCAATGTCGAAATCTACCGGAAGCAAATGGTGATACCTTGAGCACAAGAAAATGTTAAAGACATTTACCGGACCTCCCAGCAAGATTTTGCGCCAGCTCACGGTGCCAAGAAGACTCTGGAATGGTATGTGACCAATCTTCCGGATTTGTTGAAGAAGGATGTTTGGCCTTCGTCAACTCGCCCTATCTCAACCCTATGTATTTCATCCAGTTGTCAATCCTAGAGCAAAAAGACTGCGCTTTCAGACACGGTTCACTGGATTCGCTAGACAGAGCTCCGGGGAAGGCATGGGACGAAATTTCACCGGAAATGATGCGCGCACCCTCAAGAATATCCGAAAGAGATTGTACGCTTGCATTGAAGCCAAATAAGCTCATTTTGAAGGGTTGCACAATTTTCCTATTTGAGTTGGTTTATGCGAAGTTGTATTTAGTTTTCTGCGCAACATTTCACTCTGTAATAGATTAACAGGTAGGAGCCCTTAAGTACGGCTAATTCCACGCCTTGGCAAGAAAGCCGCCGAGCAATCTATACGTATCTGGGCTCATCTTTAATTGATAAAGTGATGCTATTTCCCCGAATTATGTTGCGTAGAATATGAAAGCAAAGGATCAACAAAAGTACGGGCTGCACTCAGCGGCAATAAAAATGTGCCCCTTTAAGTAGGCACTTTCTGGAAATTGCCCAACAATTCTCGTCGGGCTTCTTCGCCACCTGTGGCATTCACTGCTAGGGGGAGGTCTCAAAGCGTGGCCATGACCTCTCTTCGATTAAAACTTCATTAAACGATACACGTAAATCAGCACGTATCATAAATGTAGTGATCTAGGGAGATTCGCACTCGATGCTCCTCGTCTCGTCAGCCCTCGTCCTCCTGCTCGTCTCGTTGCCGTTTGCGACGCCTCCATCTAGATCGTGACAGCGATCTCGACGACGACGACCTGGCTGTCTGCTCATCACTT
This sequence comes from Heligmosomoides polygyrus polygyrus, assembly GCA_947396885.1. Lineage (NCBI taxonomy): Eukaryota > Metazoa > Nematoda > Chromadorea > Rhabditida > Heligmosomidae > Heligmosomoides > Heligmosomoides polygyrus. The sequence continues at coordinate 23,331,859 of OX377204.1, read as the reverse complement.
CCCATTAACTCGGCACTGGTCCGACGTCGTTGAAGAGCGGCGGTTCTGCTCGGTCGGAACACACATCTGGTGAAGCTCAGACAATTCCCGCGCTGAAATTCCAGGCTATACTCTTCACTCGTTTCGTATAACAAGGTAAAATGGAGCGCACTTCATATAGATAGCGCTTCACAGGTTCTCGGAATTCAATCGGCTTCGCATTTCTTCGTCTCCGCCTCGGCGGCAATTTGATAGATGCAGTGTCTGAAAATAGGCGCCATAGAAGTGGCAAGCAGTACTTAACGTCCCAAGCTATGCGCATCTCCAGGGGAACCGCCAGAGCTAATTGGTTTAAGGAAATTACGAAAGCAAGGAACACTACAAAACAAGGAAGGGATCACACGGATCTATCCTGATCAGGAGAGGCCAGCACCAAGGTGACAGTGGTTTTCCGCATCCCATGATGCGACACTGCATTTTCTGAGCTCGCATGAGTGTTATCATGCCAATTGGCGAAACTGAAGCTCTGCGACTCTTTTAAGCGAGGATGAAGACGCAAAACACCGTATGCACCCTCCGACTAGGATAGTGGCGGCCGCCAGCACTGACGCGTGGGAAACGTGCTCTCCTAACCATGAAATCCTGAAAAAGGATGAAAATGAAATAGGTGAATATGCAAGAGAGACTAGAAGAAGGGATGGCTCTTGGATGCTCGCAACTGGCTGCGAACCGACCGGACATGGGAAAATGGGTAGTGACTGTGCCAAGGAGAGAAGGTTAGACAGTTCTCTCACGCTCGCCTGCAATCTCTTTAGCACTATCTAACGCCGACCTCGACATTTCTTCCGCCGAAAAATCCAAAGCTTACCACTGAGGTTGATCATACTCCGCACGGAGTTCCCGAACAGCACCGATTTTGTGAAGAAGAAATCGTCTCTTCGCTTCAGTTTCGTCAGGTCATCGAACGGGTCCAGTGTCACTCTGGAAACAGCCCACCACAGTCGATAGGAGTCGAATGAGCCGATCGAGAGAATACACTCACGGGATTTGAGGCATCGGAACGAGCTCAATGTTGCCCTGGTTCACGTCAAACACCACCGCGCTATTCAGCGGCAGATCGTCCTCCGTGTCCGTGTCGTCCTGCGAACAGAGCACTTCGTCAGCTCTCCCTCTCTCCCTCTGTTGTACTACGTACCGGTGGAAGCGGCAGCTTCAGCTCGGGGTCCACCCAAAATGGCACGCCGTTGACGATCACCACGCCGTCATTGTCGTTGCCGCCGCCGTCCCCGAATGCCCCCTTCTCCTCGGCGTAGCTCTGCAACCGATCGCAGTTCGGCCACAGGAACATGGCTGATTCAGTAGAATTACCGTTGTGGGAAGCTGAGTTGCAGACTCGATGAATGACTGCTCGGCGAAGACCTTCAACTGTTGAATAAGAACCTATTTTCAATCCAATCCACTAACTCGTAGCCGACCTCATGAATGCCATTTTTCCTTTTCAAGTACTTCCGAGTTCTTTCGACAGGGTAGGTAAGCTCTCCGCGATTGAACCTTTTCTGATTTTAATGGTATATGTGCAGTTAGTTTGTAGCTGCGGTGAGCTGGTTAGACTGATGTGTAGAAGGGACTGCAGGAAAGGAAGGCGCACCTCTTCAGACGCACTGTCCCATTCAGCTTGTTGTTTCCTCTCGACTTTTTTGAGGAATTTCTGCATTGCTCGCTGCCTTATCGGCCTGCTGACAAATGTTCTCATCCTGCGGGACACTCTGTCACTGAAGTCGCGCCAACGACCTGAAAACCATCTCACATGACTTACTAGGGAAGGGTTTCGTCCTCCCATAGAAGTTCAGGTTGAGACCAGGATCATTAGAAACAGCTCGGGATGCTGACTACGAATATGAGTGTCAAAATAGCAAAATGAAACTCCTGAACGAATTGTGGCCTGCCGAAATCGGGTGGCCTCACCACAGGCTGGCCGTGCGACATAGCGCGTCAGAGTGGTGGATTATCGAAGCTCTGTAAGAAAGACTCGCCAGGTGCTGCGGTGCGGTGACACGACCTTTTATTCTGAATTGTGACACGTGTTTGATTAAATAGCCGGAAAATCTACCATAAACGTTGGTAAAAATGCCTTAGGGCAAAAAATGCTTTGGTTTTAATGTAATAATGCAATATCGATGTAGAATGTGCTGAAAGATGCTTTCACATCAATCAAAAGTGCAGTAGATCAGCGACGTTTTGCACTTCTTTATTCACCTGTATCACCTGTCGTCCCGTTGATCATCGACTTGCTCGAGCGGGCGCCAGCAGCGTCTCCATTCGTCCCTGTCGCGTGCCAGAGTGGTCCAATGGATCCTCCTCGCTCGAGGGACACGAAGAGCGTCATATCGGTCGTTCAGGGCTTTCACGAAGAAGTCCGACCAACGCGTTGGTGGGCGTCCTGGTGTTCTTTTGACATCCCGCGGAATCCAATCTGTGACGACTCTCGTCCAGCGGGTGTCTGCGAATCGCATTACGTGGCCGGCCCACCTAATTTTCGACGACTTGGCCCATGCGACAGCGTCTCTGATCTTCGAACGTCGGCGAAGCTCGGAACTCCGGAGGCCTTCTCTCACTTGCGTGAGTCGTGTCACTCCGAGCATCGTCCTCTCGATTCCACGCTGCGCGACGCTGATCGCGTGTTCATCCTGCTTTCGTATAACCCAGGTCTCTGAGGCGTATGTTAGGGCAGGAAGAACAGTGGAGTCGAATAGGTGGGCACGGAGTCGGACGTTCTTCGTTTTCTTCACGACTTCTTCGACGCTCTTGAAAGCTCCCCAAGCCGCTCGTTTCCTCCTGCTCAGCTCTGGTGCTAGGTCGTTGGCCATGTTGACTTCGCGACCCAGATACACATAGCTGGAGCATTCGGAGATGTTCGTTGCGTTGAGCGAGAATGGGGCATCAGAAACCCATCCGTTCATCATGAACATCGCCTTCGTAAGAATCAGCTGCAGTCCAACGTTCCCACATACACGATCGAAGTCGGCCAGCATTCGCTCCGCCTGGCTGATGCTCGGTGTTATGAGCACGATGTCGTCAGCGAAGCGAGGATGATGCAGTTGCCGGCAGTCGACCTTCACTCCCATGTCTTCCCATTCTAGTTCGCGCATGACGTTTTCGAGAGTGGCGCTGAAGAGCTTCGGGGATATGGTATCCCCTTGCCGAACCCCTCTTCACGTCGACGACGACGTCGTAGAATGGTGAGATCTTGGTCGTGAATCCACTGTACTGCTCTCGAAGGACTCTGATGTACTGAGTAGGAACGCCCTGAGTGAGCAGGGCTTCGATGACCGCTTCAGTCTCGACGGAGTCGAATGCCTTCTTCAGGTCGATGAACGTAAGGCACAGCGGCAGCTTGTACTCTCGCGACACTTCGATGAGCTTCGTAATGGTGTGTATGTGGTCGATCGTGCTGAATCCTCTCCGAAATCCTGCTTGTTCGCATGGCTGTCCTTCGTCCAGCGTTCTACTAATCCTATTCAGGATGACTCGAGTGAACAGCTTGTAGACTACGGACAACAGGCAGATCGGGCGATAGTTGCCAACGTCGTGCACGTCTCCCTTCTTGTACAGCAAAACGGTCTTGCTGGTCTTCCACTGAGATGGAACCTTGCATTCGAACAGGTAGCGTGTGAAGAGCCGCGCCAAGGTGTTGATGAGCGCTGGCGGGAGGTTCTTCAGGTGTTCAGCTCTGATCCTGTCAGAACCGGGTGCTGTACGTTTCTTCACCGACGAGATGGCGTGTCGGATTTCGGAAGAGAGAACAGAGGGAACGACGTATCCATCCTGCGGAAGATGGCATGGGGGCAGGTGGACGTGGCTATCGAAGAGATCGGAGTAGAAGTCGTGGATGACTTTCTCCATGGTCCTTCTGGAAGAGGTGATGGTTCCGTCAGGACGTCGGAGAGCGGTCATCTTGGTCTTGAAGTTGGCGAAGTTCCGGCGGGCATTGCGGATGCTCAGCCCTGCCTCTGCTGCTTCAACCAACACTTCCGCCCTTCTCTCCTTGAGATCTTCCTTTATCGCCGCTCTGCATAGCTTTTCAAGCTCGGACGTCAGTTGGAAGTTGCCTGACGCTCGTGCTGCTCCGCTCTGGCGTATCAGCTCGAGAGTTTCCGGAGACAGGCGTCTCTTGGTGGTCTTCAAGCTCTCGGCTCCCTTAGCACTATCGTGGAGATGGTGCACGAAGCGGTCGTACTCCTCGTCGACGTTGTCCATGACGGCATCTTCCCAAAGGCCGGCAAGAGAGGTGTAGAGATCCCAGTTGATGGTCGTTCTGGAATTCCTCTTCTTGAACTTCGCGGCCTTCTCTCCTTGACGCGAAAAGCGGAACCTCGCGCGAAGGAGGCGGTGGTCCGATCCCGTGTAGAACTTGGGGACAACGGAGACATCGGTCAGGCAATACTTGCGATTGAAGATGATGTGGTCGATCTCGTTGTGGAACTGGCCACCGGGGGATTCCCAGGTCCATCGTAGGGAGGGAGGCTTCTGGAACTGCGAGTTTCCATGGATGGTGTTGGTCGACAAGATAAACTCAGACAGCCTTTCACCTTGCTCGTTCCACTCCAAACCGTGGGTTCCGATGTGAAGTTCTTCCGGCGACCTTCGCGGCCCGATCTTGGCGTTGAAGTCGCCGACGATCACCTTGTAGAAGGTGTGATCTTCCTTATAGAACTTCTCCAGCTCCACGTAGAAGGCCTCAACGTCTTCGTCGTCGTAGTCGGATGTTGGGGCATACGCGACGAACACAGTCAAGGCTGGCACGGAGCCACATCGCTTCAGTCGCAGACGTCCGATTCGGCTTGTCAGAGACTCGTACGATTCGATGTTCATGGCCAAGTGCGTGTTGACGAGGACACCAACGCCGCCTACTCCCCTGCTGTCGCATGTTCCGAGGAACAGTTCTTCTCCGGAGTCGTAGGCGGCGTGTAGGGGGTGGTGTCTTCTCGTCTCGGTCAGTCCGATGACGTCGTACTTGATCTTCCTGGCTTGCATCATCAGGTCCTCGACGGATGCTTCCGACGCAAGCGTGCGGGCGTTGTAAGTACAGATCCTCATCCTAGTCCTTCTCAGTTTGCGCAGCCTGGTTAGGCCCTGAGATTTTAGCGGCCTCTCCGTACTCGTCCTTCCCATCGCTGCAGAAATGGGGGCTCTTTCGGGGTCAGGGGAATGAGGCCCTTTAGTGCTGCTGTGTTTGACTGGAATACAACACGGGTAGCTAGTCAGGCTCTGTCGTGCGGGCGGGGTACTCCGGGCAGCTAGCCAGACTGCCCGAAGGGACGGGGCGAGACTTAAGGCGGCCTCGAATCGCCTTACGATGTAGTCCCAGTTTACCGAGTGCAAGCTTTTGGCCGAGCCGACACAGTTACAATCCGCACTGTCACGGACACATCCACGCACACTGTGCACGAACGTGCCGCTCCCACGCACAAGGAACGCGTCGACCCGACACAGCAGGAGCAAGGAGTCCATCCCCTGCATCCCACCTGCGTCTCTGGGCAGTACACGGTCGCATTTGGTTCGCGTTTAATTCCCCTATCACCACCCGGGGACGCGCCACGTGGCCCTGCGACAAGCGGCCCGAGATCCCTCTTAACAAGAGAGCCCGAAGGCTCTCTATCGAGGGAGATCCGTGGCACTTCTTTATTACACATTCTAATTGTCTTTTTGCTTCACACATTTTTTTTGCTTTGTTCCACGAATGCCAAGGTTGTTAGAAACACCTCTAGTTGTTCAATATATGATTTGGAGTCTAGTTGTGCAAAGTAGTAAATAAAAATGCCACCATAGCAGTTTTTTCCGCTCAAGCATTTTTACAAACGTTTATGGTAGATTTCCCGACTATTTAATCAAACACATGTCAAAATTCAGAATAAAAGGGCATATTGAAGATAAACTATGATTTGCAAAAAAAAAAAAGCCGGCGGCAACGGCAACCGCACCAACGACGTCGCACCTGACGAGCGGAAGCACTAGCCCTGCACCCCCGCCGCAGCTGGCCGTCCTTTCATACGAAGCCCCGATGACTCACCACTCTCGCGCCAGCTGTGTCGCACGGCCGGTCTGTGGTGAGGCCACCCTATTTCGGCAGGCCATAACTCGTTCAGAAATTCCATTTTGCAATTGTGACGCACATATTCGTGATCAGCATTCCGAGCTCTTCCCAATGATCTTCATCCCAACTTGAGGTTCCATGGGAGGTCAAAACCCTTCCCTAGTTAGAAGATTTAAATACTGAGTGCGAGGTTGCAGATGGATTTCGCATTGCACTGATTGGGCCGCAGTTGCATTGACTTATACCACACATACCAATACTTCTAGACGACCTGTCGCTCTCGGTCCTCTCAGTTCTTTGACTGAAAAAATCGCTGTGATCCTTGTCATTTGCTTCCCTACATTTGTTCATGTTGCTTATTAGTGGCTATACTTTTTCGTTACGCCGTGCTAACTCGTAGGAACGGTGCCATGTTAATTTCGGTGGACGACCTATAACTGGGGAAGATACATATTCCCCTCTCCTATGTATCATCACGTCTGCTGTGAAACTTCCTGAGAGCCACGACACCACAAAGCTACCACTGGTCTCTCGGTTCAGGTCGAACAAAGCAATCCCCCATATATGTACATAGTTGGTATGGATCCATATGGAGCCACCCATACGAATAAAACAACCAAGTGGGCTGAACACAGGTGAACCGAGACCTGACCTAGTGCCTCGCTGAGATCTTTGGGTTGACTGCGCTCGCATGCTGCCTTCTTCTCCAGTTCTTAATGTAGACGACTTCTGAAAATTTAATCAAAAGATTTTCCGAACCGCTTTTGTGACAAAATGTGGCTCCCTCGGACTTCTTCGGATTCATCAACGACTTACATAATTTTTACAGAGAATTCACAGCGGAAAACTCAGATAGCGCGGTTTATCGCTCACCATATCGCTTGATAAGCCGCGCTATCAGGGAGTTGTAATTTTCTCTGTTTAACTTGCTGTAAGTCGTTGATGAATCCGACCCCTGGGCGGCAAGCGTGGTGCCGCCAAGGAGGCAGCGGCAACATAGATTCAAGACATTATTGCCGCATGGCGCCGCAGGGCAGAAGTATGTTTGGGCTCTAGCTGATCGTGATGGGAATCTACAGCAGAAACTGGTAATGATAATGACAATGAATCCGCGTCGGGATGGAATGGGGCGAGGATGAGTGTCGTGCCACGTCGTCCTCTCACTACCGCGAAGCAGTTTTGCCTCCTACGCGACAGTTTTTCTGCCTTCCACGTACGGCGTTGCCGCAAAAGTGTGTGGAGTCCTTAATTGTAAAGGAGGCGTATGTATCCTGTGTGTAACTTTCTGTGCATGATGTGAGACTCACAATGCTTCGCCGACTGATCGTGCTGCTACCCTTCCGCTGCTTCTTCTAAATAGAAATCGCTGATTACTGTAATTAAAAATGTTTTGTTTTAAATTTCCTCCGTAGTTTTGCGGTATGAAGTCATCCAGGACAGTATTATAAAAATCCGATCCCTGACTTTGACACCGTAACCCAGTGCTCTATTGAATGAATTACAAAACTCAACCAGAATTGGCTGCCACCGTAATCCAGTGTGATATAGCCATTATCACCACTAAAGCTGTGCATGCAACAACCACAAGTACAAAGTGCGATCGTCCGGCATCTTCCTATCTTGTCGGCTACAATATGGTTGGTTTCAGAAAACAAAGGCCACTGCACATACTTATCCAAGCCACTTTCAGCCAAAAAAAGAGCAGCAAGGGCAGCAGCTTCGCAACATAGGCATAAAATGGTTCAGGGTTTTATCATCAGGGTCACCTGTTGCAATTCCCTAAGGATGTGGTGTTACAGGCGCTAGGTTGCACTGAATTATAGAAATCAACAAGAATTTGCTGGTGCCTGCCTGCCAATCCTGCCGACTAGAATGTTGGAATTGGATAAGTATGTGCACTGGCCTTTACTTTTTGAAACAAACCATATTGCAGCCGACAAGATACGAAAATGCCGGACAATCGCACTTAGTATTGGTGTTCTTGCAATCTTTGGAGGTGATAATGACAATATCACCCTGGATTACGATGGCAGCAAATTCTGGTTGAGTTTTGTAATTCATTCAATGGAACACTGGGTTACGGTGTCAAAGTCAGAGGTCGGATTTTTATAATACTGTTCATCCAGGTCCTCCCTCCCACCACTGCTCTCGACACCGGCATCATCCCCAGATGGTTCAGCGGTGCCATTGCTTTCGCTAATCAATGTCTTCCTTCCCTAGATTCTTGGACTGCCCTCCTGATGGACCACAGCACGTCCCCCCACTTCACTCTAGCGCCAACTTGGCTGCGAGCACCGTCACTCCTCGTCCTTAAACGGTCAACCTCATGCAAAAATCGACATTTTGTATAGATATTGAGCCACTGATCGTGCATTCGCACGACGAAAAGTATTTTTGCCAGAACCGTGGGTTTCCACCGCTTCTTATGCTATGTTGAACCGATTTTTTTCCACGCGAAACCGCTGGAAGCAATGTCCCACACTAGATACCTGTCCCCCTTACTGGAACTCATCCGCCATTACTGGTACTAGTCCAGCACTACTCGAACCTCCTAACTGGACTTGGTCTCCCATTACTGCTACTGGTCCCCTCAATGATCCCACTTAGCAGACGACGTGTTTGGCAGGTCTTCTGAATCTTCAGGCATGTGTTCAGCACGTCTTCTGAATCACATGGCACGTAAAAATGCATAGGTACTTTCCGCTATTTTCGCGCTCCTCAATTTCTGCCTCGTAAAGCATACAGGGCCGAAGTTTCGGAACGTTTGAATGACGTCCTCAAAAATCGATAATTTGATCAATATTGATTGATGGCGATCGACCCTTTAAAAGGGGACTTCAGATTCGCGTTCAGTGACCTCGATTACCCCAGAGCTGAAGTTCCCAGGCACGTAAAGGTCGTCTGGGCCTTTTCCGCTAGGATTATTATACAGGGTGCGCCATAAATATGGTCACTTTTTAGCGCGTCATTTTTTGCATTTGTTTGTAAACGTTTTTATGTTCTCATCGTGAGCTCAGCGTATCCTCTACAACGATAAGGCGACTTGTTAAGGATGAACTTGGACTATGCCCCTACAAGTTCCGTCAATTGCACGGACTGACGCCTGCACAGGTGGAAGGAAGAAGAAAATAATTCGAGGACTCCTCGAACCTCACGACCACTGCATGACGCTCTTCATCGATGAGAAACTTTTCTCAATTGGACAGTCTTTCAACCGGCAAAAGTCATAGTTATTGGGTTAAAGTGGTGAGGATGCAGACATCGTTCACAGAAACTCTAATGCAGCTTCTCTGATCGTTTGGGCCAGAGTTTGCGCCACAGACGAACACAATTGGTTTTCGTTGAAAAAGGAGCCAAGGTCAACACCAATGTCTACGTGAACGACATTTGAGGAAGAAGTTGCTCCCCTGGGCTCAAGAGCGCTCTGGAAATACAGCATGAAACCTTCAATAAGACGGCGCAAACGCTCATAAATCTAAGAAGACTCAGAATTGGTGCGCGAGGAATCTGCCCAACTTCATCCCTGCTTCTGAATGGCCGACAAACTCGTAAGATTCGAATGGTATGGATTACTGCGTTGGCTTGTTCTGGAGGAAAAAGCTTGCGCTAAAAGGCGCACTGCGATTCGAGGATTGAAATCTTCACTGGGAAAAGCATGGAAGGAAATTCCGCAAGCAACCCTACGTACCGCCGTTGAGTCCTGCCTCAAACGTCTGTAGGCTGTCATTCGTGCCATTAGGGATCATATTGAATGATATCCATTTTGCGGGTTAACTAGGTTGTTAGTAAATTGTTGAGGAAGTTTCGCTGTTTTCTGATATATTCCGAGTAATTCGCTTTTATTTAGTGACCATAATTATGACGCTCTCTGTATTACGATTTTTGGGACTTATCCTAGTGGGCGGCGGGTACTGCTAAAAAAGCGAACCGAAGCACGAAGGGTTGCGATCCGGCTTAGGAGATTGAAGAACTCTGCCTACCCATATGCCAATATAGCGGACTGCCTTTGGGATCTATCCTTGTCCGGGGGGGGGGGGGCACATAACTATAAAGGGCACTAGTTAAAAGTTCCGACTCCACCGACCACCGACAAGACTTCGATCGAAAAAAAATTTTTCGCTGAAACTTCGTCTAGGGGGGTTATTTGGGGTGCTGATCACGAATCTGATATCCGTTTTTTACGATTCGGTCGGAAACCACCCATACCGTTAACGTGGGTGGTCCAGGCAGGGTCACCGACTTCGCTGAAACTTCGTCTAGGGAGGGGGGGGGGTATTTGAGGTGCTGATCATAAATCTGATATCCGTTTTTCATTTTACGCTGGAGTACGGTAGGTTACAGAAGGTACGGGTGGCTAAGGTAATGGCCACCGATTTTGCCCAAACTCCAGCGTAAAACGAAAAATGGATGTCAGATTCGTTATCAACACCCCAAACAACCCCCCAGGCGAAGTTTGAGCAAAATCGATGATTATGACCTCGGCAGCGTTGGTTACCTTTAGCTACCATTACCTACCGTAATCGGCCGTAATTTTAAAAACGGATGTCAGTTCCATGATCAGCACCCCTAATAACCCCCTAGACGAAGTTTCAGCGAATTCGGTGACCCTGCCTAGACCACCCACGTTAACGGTATGGGTGGTCTCCGACCGAACCGTGAAAAACGGATATCAGATTCGTGATCAGCACCCCAAATAACCCCCCTCCCCATCTAGACAAAGTTTCAGCGAAAAAAATGTATTATAATTTGTATTATACAATAGCCTACAATTGGTTTTGAAGCCGCTGTCAGACCAACGATTGCAGAAATTTCCTCCGACTATGAAAGGTTCAATTTTTCTTCAGGTACTAACTGTTGGCAGGTCAAAAATTGTTACCGTGCACGGTTCAGCCGTGCGAGCAGTCACTACATTTAGTCATCTCGGGAGGTATTACTCTAAGCTTCAGATCTGCGGGGATGACCCACAAGTCGTTGACGCTTTCCTAACCGCTTTTACAAAGCAATAAATGTGATCTCCTCTTGGCGACTTTTCAAGCAGCTAACCTTTTCTCGCGTGCTTCTTCTGGATAGCGTGGAGCGAATCCCCTCCCGACTAAAGCGTCTCTTTGACCTGCTCGATGCCTGTGTCCTCTCCTCAGATGGTGGTGGCTGAAATATTCCACTTTTTCCGCCAGCAGAATGAGGCGAAGATGTGAGAGGACGACGTACGCTGCCCTGGTCGTTTTGGTAAGGCTCTCCTGCAATAGCCAGCTTTCTCGCGACGAATCTCCAGATCTTTGAGAAAACTGAAACAGCGGCGCATCACGCAGATGCACGAGTCCACATCTTCGGCGCACCAAATTCAAAGCCTCCAACTGGGAACCTACAACGTTTGAACGACGGCATGTCGAGAACAGTGCCACTTGTCGACTGCCTAGCGTGTAGTCATAGGTAGGAAATGGCTTCGTACCGTCGTTTCTGAACTCGCCTGTATCACTTGATACAGAGCCTGTGCGGAATGATCCAAGTCATTTCATTCTAGCCTCAAATGATGGCCATTAAAGTTCTACGGAGTTACAATGGTGGGATCTATCCTAACTGGAGGGAGCATGCTGTGGGATTTGCGTCTCCAGTCAGGCTCAAGCGTGGGGTACGATTTTCCCCGAAAATTTCCGACCTCCTCCCTTCCGCAGCGATTTTTGGTACGAACTTCCCTGGTCTCCACCATTGGTTCATTTCTTATCTGTAATGACCTTTTTCAATTACTTTCCAATTTGATGTGATTTTTGTACCGCTTAATAGGTTATTCCTTGCAGGTGTGGCTTTGGCACTGTCCAGATTCGCGCACAACTTCTTTACTGAGGAAGACAGTTATGTTATAAGCACAGAACAGTGTTTCTTAACAATGAATACTGATTGTTCTACATTTGAAAACAAAGATTTCCTATAAGCAGATTTTGAAGGAAACAAGAGTGCTTAATTTGTAACGTTTTTGAGGATGTTATACACAGGACACACTTTTCTACCCGACGTTGTGACATCTGCTTCCGAAATTGCGCTCTATAAAGTTTCGAGCGTTGATTAGACACTAACGACGACTGAAGTGGTCTCCCACAAGATCATCTAAAGTGCTCATCGAATCGATGACGGAGTTGCAACCAAAGGATGGACTTTTCGCGAGAATAATTTTCTACCATCTGAAGGAAAAATGTCAGAGAGCGAAATTGTTACCCACCAAAATTCAAATCCTGCGACGTTAATTATATAATTAGGGGATGGTATTCAAAATTCTCGTATTTCATAGACATAAAATTATTTTCTATCTGAAGTAGACTATCTATGCAGTTAATAATCGCTCAAAAAACTTACGTCAGTACACACAGAAAAAATCATGATTTTCTGAATCGAACAGGTTGGGTTAACCTCTTGTCGATCTTGTACCAGCTTGGTTAGAGCGCCTAACGTTCACAAAACTGACCATAACTCGATAAGTTTTTCGAACTTCGAAAAAGCCAATGGCTTTAAAAAACTGGAAGAAAAACGATTTTACCATAAGAAAAACAGTTTCCAAAAAGCAGTCTTCGTGCGAGGCCGGAGATTGCGATTTTGACTGAAAAAATTGAACCTCTTCTTCTTCAGTGTTTGGCCGCATCGGAGCGGGGTCCGCTATTCTGGTGTCATGACGCCACCTTTCCCGATCCAGCGTTAGATCAGGGTTTACGCCAGCTACATCCAAGTCCATATGTAACGTTCAGACCAGCGCTGCTTCGGGCGCCCTCTAGGCCGCTTTCCTATTACCTCGAAGTTGAGGCCTATCTTGCGGACGCTGTCTTCTTTCCCACGCAGAACGTGGCTGTACCATCGTAAGCGAGCTTCGCGCATCTTGTCAGCCATCGGCGCGACACCGAATTTCTGCCGAATGACATCGTTTCGGATGCGGTCCATGCGGGTGACTCGAGCTGTCCAGCACAGCATCTTCGTCTCCATGACGCTGAGGCGCGTTTCAACTTCCTTAGTCGCAGGCCAACACTCAGCGCCGTACATCGCTGTGGACCGGACGACTGCTTTGCAGATCTTCGACTTCAGGTGCTCCGGTATCTTCCTATCGCAGAGCACCCCAGTCAGCGAACGCCACTTGGACCAAGCTGCACTCACGCGTGAGTTCACTTCAACCTTCAGACCGCCGTCAGACGCTATTGCTGATCCTAAGCATTTGAACACCGAAGTGCGTGCAAGCTCAGTGCCATCAATCTTAATGGAGCCGGACACGTTAGTCGTTAGATATTCGGTCTTCTTCACGTTCAATCTGAATCAAAAACGCCCCAAGCAGTCGCACCAAGCCTGCATTTCTCGCTCGAGTTCAGCTTTATCTTCGCTAGCGAGCATTACGTCATCAGCATAAAAATTGAAATGATTTGTACAATCATAACCCGGCAAGTTTTTTTTTCGAATTTTAAGAAGCTTTTTGAAAAGTAGTTTTCAAAAGAGGGCGTTCATATGGGGGATGCGATTTTTGGATGATTTTTGCCGAAAAACTTGCCGGAAATCGCACCCCCTCGCCCGCATGAAGGCGTTTTTTGAAGACTAATTCTACGGTAAAAAACCATTTTCTTCTCTTTCTCAAAAGCTTTTGAAATCTTTTATAATCGAAAACCTTACCGAATTATGATCATTTTTATGAACGTTCAATTCTGACACTCCAATAACGTTGGTGCGAGATCAACCATAGGTCGACCCCACTTGCTCGATTTAGAAAACCATAATTTTTCCTGTGTAATGCCCTTGAATTTAAAAACTTAAAATTTTTGTGGCAGAATTTTAACTGTATATGCGGTCCGCTTTAGGTACATACACAGAAGACAATTTAATTTTCATGGAACAAAAATTTTGGATACAACCTCTGCTAATCATATCGAACATCGCGGCGGAAGTTTGGTTTTTTTTGCTATATAATACATAGAACTTGAATTTTTATGGGGTACAATTTCACTTTCTAATGTTGTTTCTTTCAAAAGGGAGAAAATTATTTCAGTGAGAAGTCTATCCTTTGGTTACAACTCAGACTAATTTGCGTTTGAAACCGTGAACTAACCGGTTTGAAACCCTTTGGTTAGTAATCGAGCATGAAAGGGTTTGGAACCGAGTACGAAGGGAGGCCACGCCCCCTCAGCACGTGTTGCTATTGCGCAGCGAGGGGCGTGGCCGCCCTTTTGTGCTCGGTTCCAAACCCTTCCATGGACGGTTTCAAACCCTTTCATGCTCGGTTACTAACCAATGGGTTTCAAACCGGTTGGTTCACGGTTACAAACGCAAATTGTCCTGAGAAAGGGGATCCGTCATCGAATCGAAGAGCGCCTAAAAAAACGTCTATGGAAAGCACCTAAGTCGTAATTGGCAAACAACAATTAAAATTTTACAGAGCGCATTCGTAGAACTGCAATTTTTCTTTTTTGTGATCGAACTTGCCAATTGTAAATCAGTGCAATTTAGATGTCGCTCCTTCTGGTAGAAAGCTGTCGTTCCGATGAGATCTTGGAAAAGATCTAAGAACCTGAACACCTATCCTTGATTCGGAATCCACCGGCAGAAAATCTTTATTTTTAACTGTAGAACCATCGATGTTCAAAACTTTAATCAATCAATCAATGCTATGTCTTCCTCATCGTCAGTGAACAAAGCTGTTCGCGAATCTCTTCAATGTCGAGCTACACCTGGAGAGAATTTATTAAGAGATACAAGCATCACCAAAAAACCTGAAAAATACGTAGCAATCCTCCCAAAACCAAGAGAGATCGCGACCCCCCCCCCCCTCGTACCACGACACTACACTCAATCTTCGATTATCGCATCACAAACTTGACCCTGTCTCTGATCCCTTGGTTGAGTTTATACGAGAGCTTCCGCTGCTGCGCCACGATGCTATTGCTTTCATACAAGTTCGGGAGTGTGGTTGTGTGAAATGTCGTGACACATGCACTTGACACTTTACGATCGTCCTCTTTCGACTAGGACAGATCTCACCGATGTTTTGTGGGTGGTTAAGAACCCTAGAGCCAGGCGGGGATCGAACCCGCACCTTTTTCATGACGAGAAGGATGCTTCTCCATTACACCACCCGCGCTGTTTGATCGAACGCAATAACCATGATACGTCGTGGGACCAAGCAGTACTCAGCCATGTATGTTTTTCGGATCAATGCTCGGGGGGAGGGCTCACATATACAATAAAGGATGGCGTCATCAATTCTTTTTGGGATGCTCCATGCATTCTGCTTCTACGGGATGTCGTGAAGACAACCTGAACGTGTATTTCGCTCATAGAATAGTTTGGGGTGGACAGCCAATAGACAAGTCAGTATATTATCCTTCACAAATGTATTGAAAGGTTTCGTTGGTCTGAGCGGGAAATCCGAACCAGGGACCAGGTATCGAATGCACACGACAGGCGGCGCCTCTTACGATTGCATTGCTACGCATCCGGAGATAGCTATTAGTCAATTTATTTGCTACTGTTGATGACTGTAGATAAGAGCTTGGTTAACCGCAAGACAAGAACCTCAAAGAGCATGCCGGATCTACAATCTAGGTGGCCTTCCAGTACTTAGGCATTATCTCTCCGCTAAGATTACATCAGGGCACTGTTTGCGTTCCCATAGTCGGACACAACGGACACAAACCACCGCTCCTAGCCATACGATTGGACCTTTTTCTGGTGTCGGCCGGCAACACACCGCAGCCATACAGCAGCGGATCACCGATAACACAGCGAAGCACGACTGACATGCTCCAACCCCACGACCGCGTCGCAGCCGCCGCAACTCCTTTCGGATGTGGATTTTCCCGTTGGATCTGCTCGAAGCGAAGTTTTTCGTTTTCTCATCCCGGGTTAGGTTTATCATCGACGTGTGTTCATCACCGATATGGCTACAGCACAGGTTACTTCGGGTCTCTTTATTAGTTTGCGAACCATAGCTCGATGGACACCCTGTTGTCCGATGTCTATGGCCTTTCAACTGAAGTCGTCGTATTCCAGAGCAATGCCGAAGTCATATCCTCGATGGAACGGCAGTATGCGGAGCAGAAAGCGAAGTTTGAGAAGTGGAAAATAGACAACAGGTGAATCTTGTGTTTCACGTTCAGACGTCGTGCGGGTTAGGTGAGGAAGGAGTTTGGGGGATGGCATTTACCCACCTTCTTGCTAAGTTTCCACTTTCGCCTTTTGCCGTTTTGATGTGCTCTGACGGAACTTTCGCCTTGAAGCTTCGGCGCAATGATACCCCCGGGGGCCAGCCCATGGGCTTCGACCGACTTAAGCGCAGACGGATATGGTGACGTAGAATTTCCCACATTGTACGCAAACTGACGCGTACGTACGTGTAATGCAAGTTGCAGCGAGAGGGGCCTAGGTGAAACGGGTAAAAACGGCGCAAATAGGGTCCGGGGGGTCACCTTATAAAAAGTGTCACCAACACCAAGAAAACGAGACAAGGCACACTGATAGTAAAGGAAACAACCAAACAATGCTATAGTTCTGTTCTGTGCTCTCCTCCGCGTCAGCGGAGGAGAGCACAGATTTAGGCAAGGGAAGGGACTCCAGGGTGTGGCTCAAGTGACGCATCCGTGGTAAAATTGCCTACATCCTGGAGTTCCCCCCCCCCTTGTCCAATTAGGAAGCACATAAGACGTCTATAATCAAAACGAAGAGATAAGACTGCATTTACATGCACTGTATGTAGCTACTCGCCACGCCGGCCCGCCGCGCCATGCTGTGGTGAACCCCCCCCCCCCCCCCGGACCCTATTTAAGCCGTAAAAACTCGTCCACGCGTGGGCTGGCCCCCTCATAGTAGCATTGATTTATTCATTCATTTATTCACAGCGTGGTGGTAGCCACGCAGATATCAAGCAAACAAAAAAAGCAACACAAACATTAATAACTCAACCTTGAGTACTAAGTAGGCACCAATAAATGAGAACGGAAACAGTTATAACAACGCAACGCTGGACTGAAATCAAGCGAGCGAATACTCAGATAATCCTAAGAGATCCTCGTTTTGGGCTAGAAATAAGTTGAACTCCCGCAAGCTTCTATAGGTCAAGAATGTTGATCTGACTGTGGTCCTCGCTACCGGCACATATAGCCGAAGCTTACCTCTACTAGTTCTAGATAGGTGGCCTCGGAAAAATATGCACGGGTTTATGTGACCTTTTGGGTGAGAATCTTTAAAAGCATCTTGAGATCGAATGATTTCCTTCTACATTCAAGAGAGTTTAATTCCAACATCCTGTTTCTTTGTCGGCCATTTGGGATTTGCGAGTAGTCCATGCCAAAGCATCTCATTACTGCTTTGCGAGTGAAATTATTCTGAATTTTTTCGAGCATGTCAATGTCTTTCTTCTTGAGAGGGTAGTTATAGTTAGGGAGTTCAGCTTATTACTAGCCCAAAACGAGAATCTCTTAAGATTATCTGAGCAATTCGCTCGCTTGATTGCTGTCCAGCGTTGCGTTGTTGTAACTGTTTCCGTTCTCATTTATTGGTGCCTACTTAGTACTCAAGGTTGAGTTATTAATGTTTGTGTTGCTTTTTTGTTTCTTTAATATCTGCATGGCTACCACCACGCTGTGAATAAAGAGTTGCTCCGAATTCAGCTATCGGCCGCACATATGTTTTATAAGCCCGCAGAAGGAGATCAGGATTATTGCTCTTCAAAACTTTGAAAATGTTTTAGGTGCGAAAATTTGCCATTTTTACCAAAGATTTGCGTCAAAACTCAGATTTTTGCGTATTAAAAATCCAAGATCACGAACCTCGTCAACTACTCTAAATGTTGAATTCTGTAGATTGTAGTCAGGGAGAGAGACCACATTTCGGCCACCAAGCAGCAGCATTTCTCAGGTGCAAGTGGTAGTTTCCACTCATCTACCCAATTGGAAATGTAGTCAATCGCTGTTTGAATACAAATAGAGTCTTGGTCTTCTTTGACAATTTTATAAATCTTTAAATCATCTGCATACATTTTGCATGTGACTCCAAACCTGGAAACTGGTCTGGAAGTTCATGTGTATAAATAAGGAAGAGGAGAGGAGAGAGCACTTCGCCTTGTATAACTCCAGTTCACGCATTAAAAACGGAGGAAAATACTCCCTCAACTTTAACCTGATATGTCCTTCCAGTAAGGAAGCTGCTCGTCCAATTAATTACCATAGGGTGAACACCAACCATGCTCATTTTGCACAACAATTGTGGTATCGGGACTCTATCGAAGGCTTTGGAAAAGTCAAAATATACCACATCGACGCGGCTCTTACTTTCCATTCCCTCAGTCCAGTCATTTAGAGACGTAAGCATTGAAGTTTCAACAAATCTACCTGGTAAAAATCCAAATTGGTTATCTATTATCTTATTGGGTTCAAGATGCCGTAGAATATGTTTCTTAACGATTTTTTTTCAAACGCTCGGGCTAGAACTGATGTGATACTTATTGGACGATAGTTACGAGGGTCATTTAAAGGAGATTTCTTGGAAATAGGAGTGAAGAACGCATGCTTCCACCTTCTGGGCACCTCAGCTGTGATGAAACTAAAATTGAAAATATGTTCTAATGGATAAGCTATGTGGTGCAGAATCCTTTTGAGAAAACTCAACGGAATGAAGTCTGGGGAGAGAGAGAGCTAGACCTTGGCCACTTCAAAAGAATTCCATAAATGTGCACCTTATGAAACCACAAGGAAGACTCCATTTGAGAAGCACTACGAGCGACAACTGAATTTGAACTCACATCCACTTGAGCCTGGCTTTGAGACGGTTCCGAGTACGAATTCGTGAACGTTCCAAATTGTCTTAGGAACTGTGAAGCTAGTAAATTGGCCTTGTCCTGAGGAGATGAGTGACAGAAGCCGCGTTCGTCAATCAAAGAGGGGATGGTGGAATCGTTTCCACTACGCGCATTAACGTATGGATAAAATTTGCTTCGATCCGTGGATCCGAGAAGTTTCTTCTCTATGTAAACGTGATATCTAAAAGTATCTAAAAGTAGCTCTTTCCAATTTTCTGCTGTACACAGCATACTTACTCCAGTTACTTACATCGTTGGTTGTGGATGCCTTATTCCATAAGCAGCTGCGATAATGGTTCATCCTCTTGAGGTAGTTGGGAAGTCTTCGTTCATTCTTCTTTATTCTGACAAGAGGAACAAACAACTCTATAACGTGATGGAGAATGGCAAGAAAGGTCTCATATTTGTCGTCAACTGACTCCAGATTATATACACCACCTATCCAGTCAACGTTAGAGAGGTATTCCGTAATTGCATCATAATTCGCACCCATAAGGTCTCTTTTACACACGAAAGTTGGGCGATCTGCCTTAAGATAGATTTTGAAGGATACTGTAGCATGATCGCTATTCCCTAAGGCCACGTTTATACTTCGTCGCGGCGCGACGCGACGCCACGTATAGTGGCCATATTGATTGTGCGACGCGATCGATCAATTCGGCCTCATTGCGTGGCCATCGCGTCGCGCCGCGATGAAGTATAAACGGGGCCTAAGGCGCCTTTTATACTCCCGCCGCGACGCGGCGCGTCAATGGGGAGCAGCGTGGCCAGTCGCGCCGCGCCCCGAATTTGACGGCCGCTGCGTGATTGCAGTTAGAAAGTGGAGCGTCAGCGACGCGCGGCCACGAGCTTCTGCGCACTGCTCCGAAAACGGTCCATGAGTCATTGAGGGAGCAAAACAGAAAGGATTCGTCTGGCTGATCAGCAATGCATCTTGTCAATGTTTGTCGTGGGATTCCTATGGGGAGTGACGAATCCTCTCTTAAGCCTGGAGTAGAAGTCGTCCGCTCAACCTAGGGTTGAAACTGGTGAGTGTGGTATTGAATCGAATCCCCTGCAATGCAAACGGCACTAAACCACTCCTTACTTTGCGATATGTGCGGGTCCAAAAGTAAAACTGCTGGAAGGTACTCACCGCCGATAACCACTCAAAATTCTTTCTCATATGGCCATTCTGGGGTCACTGTGTACTAAGCATATTTAGCGTGGAAGCTTCGTGAATGTCTACAGATCTCCATTCTCTTCCTAGGTTACAGAAGGTACGGGCTAAGGTCATGGTCACCGATTTCGCCCAAACTCCCTAATTATTCAAACCTAGTAATCGCCTGTAACTTCAAAAAACGATGCCAGTTTCGTGATCAGCACCCTAAACACCCCCTCCTTCCCAATAGGAGAAGTTTGGTCGAAAAGGTGAAATCTCCCACCCTACACCGAGTCTGCCGCGGCTGATCGCGCCGCGCCGCGCCCTTCCCCTCAGCGGCGCGATTCGCCGAATACCATAACCCAAAATTCCGTCAAGTGTGGTGTTTTGCGGCGGCGGCGAGTATAGAAGCGATGCGGCGCCGCCTCGCGGCGCGAAAAATCGATAGCCATGCCGACCACCACCCCGCGCCGCGGGCGGCGCGAGTATAAAAGGCGCATAAAGGTGGACCAACTTCGCCTAAAAGATTTTGACAGTTGCATAAAACTAGATCAAGTACAGTTTGATTTGTAGTAGCAGTGGATACTAACTCCTACTAGAAATCAAACTTTTCTCCTTAAATATTAGTGACGCTATCTTTGCATGGACGCGGCTGCTACATACTACTGTCTAACCATAAGTTCACATCTATATCCTCTTGCCACTGATATCTTCGCTCCTGATATAGAATTTGGTCACCCACTTCTCTGTTAGGTGAATAAACTCTACAGGATGGGATATCAATTCTAATGGGGTTGTCTTGTGATGTAAACAATAGGGGTTCTACTTACCCACACCTACTCATTGCGCTATAGGTGACACGGATTTCAAGTGTAAATTGAGGGTACTGCGAGGGAAAAGGCCATCAGATTCCTGTTTCTTTGGAATGGAGGTGTTCTAAGCACGTTTTAGTATTACGCCTTTCTATGTTGTTTGCGAGTTCTTCTCATTTTGTTTGTTTGTTTCTTCAGCGATGTTTTATAAAGGTGTTTATTATGTCACTAACTTCTTATTTGCTTTGTTGTTTATCCTTTGTTTTTTTCAGAGCTGGATGTTTTTAGACGTGCATGACGACCTGTGCAGGGTTTTGCGCACCTTTAAGTGCAATAAATAAATAAATAACTAAAGTCATGACTTTAGTAAATAACTAAAGTCAAACAAATCGCGAAAAACATTTGACGTTATACGTGAGGTGTTCAATAGATTGGGAATATTGAAATCACCAAGAATAATACTTGGCTCAGAACACGAGGAAACGTCGCTAATTGCTTTTGCCAGTTGAACAGAACCAACTGAGTCGCAACTGGGTGCTCGGTGCACTCCAATTACTCGGAACAAATTGGAGCGAACCCCTACATCACATAATAAAATCTCATACCTGTCTTTAACAGATTCATGGAAAACCAAATCACATGTTAAGTAACTTTTTTACGAGCAGTGGTGTCCCTTCGCCTCTGTTGGAGTTTCGGTCGCACCGGACAGGCATATATTGACTACAAGCTATTCCTAGGAGAGGATTTACTTGGTTTTGTGAGGTTAGCCATGTTTCGGTAAGGAGGACCACCTCGAAGTTGCTTTCACAAAGGTTGAGAACCAGAAAGGTGCAATTTTTTACTAGGGACCCTATATTCGAAAGTAAGCATCTAGATCACATCTGGATTTCCTGCGACATCTCAGTAGTTTCCCGATGGGCTACTGGGATGTGAGGACCCAGGTCCATTGCTGATGCTTTGCTGAGAGGGTGCAATCTGCTGCAGGTGAGGAGATTGTGTACCTCCTCCGCTGCTACCAGATGGCAGCCCTCGTTTGCTAAGGAGTTGCTCCGCCTGCGCTCTCTCTCCTCCCAGATAAGTGACAGGCGGAGGTAAATGCCCTTTTGGAAGAGAAAGAAGCGCAGCCTCGGCAAACGCCTCACAGCCTCACAGCATCAGCTTGGAACCTACTGGCCGGAAGCACAACTTTTACTAGCCTTGGCCTATCTTGCTGCGGTCTTCCCAGGCGGTAAACAGCAATGGGTTTACATTCAACTCCTAGAAAATCTAATATTTTAAACACACAATCGAAGTCATGAGCGTTTCTATAAAGAGAACTAGAGGCCGATGATTCAACAACATTAGACAATACTATAGACCTTCTATGTTCGCTGTCATCATGATTGGTGGCAGGCTTAACAGCTTCAAGAGAAGGTTTTACCGATTATTGTGCCTTTAACAATTCTCCTTTTAAAAACAAATTTTCCTACCTCAGCATTGCACCGAAGCTTCTATACATAGAACGGTGGAAGGCTTTTCATCGTCGTATATATGTATACAAGTGCTCCGACACCCTAACGGCGTGTATCGCATTTGCGCGCTTCGCGCGACTTTACAGCATCACTAACCTGTGGAAATAAAGGATAAAGGATAAAGGACGGCGTTACTCAATCCCTTCTGGGATGCGCCAGCGCATTCTACTTCTACTGGATGTCGTGGAGGCGACAAGAATACGTATTTCGCCATACAATGACTTGCCTCCTCCGACTGTCGCGTGCATCCGATACCAGGTTCCTGGTTCGGATTTCCCGCCCAGGCCAACCAAGCCTTCCATCCCTCCGGGGTAGGTGAATTGGTGCCAGACTTGTCTGGGAAGGGTAAAGCGCTGACTTGTTCATCGGCTGGCCACCGCAAGTCATTGTATGGCCAAATACGCATTCATCTCGCCTCCACGATATCCCGTAGAAGTAGAGTGCGCTGGCGCATCCCAGAAGGGATTGACTAACGCCGTCCTTTATCCTTTATCCTGTGGAAATAGTTTCTGTAAAATATAAAATTCGCTAACATCTAGGACCTGGTCCGTACTTTATCGGCGTCAAGCCGGCTAGTAACGTCATTGGTTTGTGCTGCGCAGTACTTCTGTCCCTCAAGTTGCTCCTCCACAACCGTTCTCATCTCAACAGCTAGCGTTTACAGATGTCGTTGGCTTGTCTTCCGAAGATGGATTCCCTGTCTACCTTTGCTGGTCTCCCCTCCCCTATTTAGTCCCCCAACTTCCGACCCACTTTTTTGTTTCCACTATTGACCCCTACTCTCTTCTCTTCTTCCTGGTTTCCCCGTCCTGGCCCCTTCTCCAGGTTGTTCCTTTCCTTCCTTATCGCTCTCCTGGTTCACCCTAGCGGTCCCCCTTACTACCCTTCTCCACCACCTCCTCAGTGGTTCTAATATGCTCGCGGCAGACGTCGGTGACACGATTCAGAATCAGGACGCTTGTTGCGCGACATAGGAGCCCGTCTTTTCGATCCAGAAACTCAGAAGACCCGTCTCCCAATCCAGAAGCTCAGAAGCGCGCGCAGTCGCTGTCGAGCATGAAGAGGCTATGCATATGGCAGATTCCTTGTTCTCCGTATGGATCTCTTCTTGTTGCTTCCCCGTCCTGATCCCTCCCCCAAGTCCCTTCTTCCAGGTAGGTCCCTCCCTCCTCGGGTTCCTCCTTACTACTCTACCCCAATTAAGCAGCCCTCCCACGCTCACGACACGACGACGGCGAGCGAACGACCATTGCGCGACATCGGTGTCACATCTTCTAAATCCGATCTCCCTTACTGGTAATGGATTCCCTTGTTGATCCTGCCTACTGCCCCCCCCCCATTTGTCCCTCCTTATTGCCTAAATCCTTCTTGGTGCTTCCTTGCTGTGAACATGCTGGCCTGCTTCATTGTTCCCCATCGACCTCCCCCCCCCCCCATACCGATACCTCCTCCAGGTCGCTCCCTCCTGGTCGTTGTCGGTTCTCCCCCCTCGAAGTCCCCCTTCTACTCTTACCCCTTTAGTGGTCGTCTCATGCTAATGGCACGAAGTCGGCGGCACGGCTTCTGAATCTGGACGCTCAGAAACGCGCCTAGATGCTGTTGTGTTAAGCAGTAAAGGGCTGCGCTTCCCCTGCTGCTTCAACATCCCACGTTCAATAGCAAATTTTGCCCCCGCTGGGGATAATGCGTCATATCTCACTTAAACTAAGATCACTCGACTGCCCCGCTGTGGAATGATACGGCGTGTCCCACTTAGGTTAGATCATTCAACGGACAAACTCTTTTATATATAGGTGGTCCTGCTGCGTCACAGAATTAAATATTAGCTATAATCGTTCTAGTTAGATGTACATGTAAAATACGAGAGGCCTAGGTATGCAGCATGATCTAGTAACGGCATATACAACATATGGCGACTGCGAGAGTCGACGATCGGTCCCACGAAGTGTGGACGTTGCTTTCGATCAAACGGCGCCGGTCAAATGGCGTAGAGCATTCCCACCTGGTTAGAGGGAGGTGCGGGTTCGAGTCCGCCTGGCACTAGAAGTTTTGATCGCAACAAAACATCGTTATGACAGCTTATAGATGGAGTACTTAGTGAAATTACGCCGTTGTAAGTAGCGCATGTAGGACGGCTGGTTACGCCTAGCGTGTCCTGCGGTGGCTTGCTTTGTTATTTTCGACGTCACTAACGGCTATATTCTCATCGAAAGCTTCCGAATATTAGAGCTATTCTCCTCCAACTCAGCACTATACCTTATCATTCCACTTACTTGCCAAAAGGGCCCATGCGGAACGAGTACGCAGTACTGGCCTAGAGTCAAATCCAAATCAGTGAATGGCTGAGAAAGTCTTAACATCAAAAGCTTTTGTTATTTGCAGGTACGTATAGAGACCTCTTATTTCAGCCGGCAGATTGGAACCGAATCCTATAACAAGTACGTGCAGCAGTTTCTGCAGTGGGAGAAGGAGGTTTTCGAGAAGTGAGTGGCACAGCGACAGGTGTTGATTGTCAACTTTCATTGATGTAAGCCTGCTTCAGAAAAGCGAAAGTTGTCGCTCTAGCTCAGTCCGAAGCGGTAGCCATGGCAGGTCCAGCCAACGTCGATTCCATTCTGGGTACTTCCCACTTTCTTGTTCTATCCGACGTTTTTTGCTGAAGTATGAGGTTTTCAGGTCAGCTACTAGATGACGTGCTTCCTATGGAGTTCCTAATGGCACTCGTGACTGTTCATATGAAAGACAACACGTTTTTGCCCTGCGTGATTGAGAACTTCAGGAAAGCGCAAAGTGAGAGCCTCATTTCGCAAGTGTTTCTTCATTGTTCTGATGGCCGCATCTGACTTGCCAGAAAACGCGATAGTTTTAGTGCGCCGCGTGCCTGCCGATTAGCCTCCATAAACCATTTGCATAGACCATACCATGCCCATTAGAAGCGTCTGTACGGTCAAATAATGGACTGAATTTCTCTGAAGTTCTTTTTTGGGGTACACAACACGTTCCTGTTCCAGGCGATTTACTTAGCGATTTTGAATGTGTACTTGATACATTCATAAAAGGCTCTGTAGATAAATTATAGTCGGCAGCGTATCAAATGGAGACTGGTTAGCGCCAGCTTTGTCCATTATCCAACTAAATGTCACTGTTCAGATGGCGAATTACCGGATCAGTCGAAGCTGCTCGTTTCCGCCGCTGCACAGTTTCACCCTACAGTTGGTAAGCGACATTACTCATCTAGTAATCGGTAAATCGGTATTTATGGTGAAATAACCTCAAGTTGAAAGTATTTCACATTGGAGAGCACGTCAATAGAAAGGTCTATCATCTTGATCATCAGCCACTCAATAGTGCACCTACTGTGCGGGACCTAATTTCATTCTAGACACAAAGCTTTCCTTCAGGCAGCATTGCGAAGATGCGGCTAAGAAAGCTGACAGAATCGTGCATAATATCTTTAAATCATTGAAAACAAATTCGGTCGTTCACATGGTGCTCGCATACAAAACATATGTCAGGCCTGTACTTGAATATGGTACCACAGTATTTAATCCTAAATGCAAACGTGAAATCTCTAGATTGGAATCTGTACAAAATAGCTTTACAAGAAAGCTCTGGATAAGAGTACATGGGTGTAATTATGCTAACATTTCATCGGCTCTTGAGAGAAACAAACTCTTCAATTTACGCACCCTTGCTTTTCGTAGGAAACGATATGATCTAATCACCATATATAAGCTGATCAATGGCATGTTGGATCTTCCTCTTCAGGAATTTTATTCAATATCTTGCTCTAATACTAGAGGTGGTCAGATGAAGATCCAGATTCCAAAAGCTAGAAGTAATATAAGGTCTACGTTTTTCACAGACCGAGCTGGAACCGAATTTCAAAAGTTTTCGAAGAAATACATTTTACCAAAACCGCTAAGGCAATACAAAAGACTTATTGACAGGTATCTCCAGGATGTTCCTTAATAGTTTGCTTCCAACTGTTGCCGCTGTCTGTCGCTTGTACCTAGCAGTATATTTTTACTCGCTCTGTTCTGGTTCTTAATGTGCATGTTCTGTTTGTTCTATTTTTTGCGTGGATATCCACGTATAAATAAATAAACTGTGGTAAGCAGACGTGGTAAGGGAATGAAGGCTGTTATCGAATTACGGGGGTGCCGCACGTTATACATATGTGATTGTGCTGTTTGAATACCATGCATACAGCTGCAGACTCCGTTGTATGTACTACTTTCACTTAGAATTTGACACTAGAGCAATTGAACTAAATTTCAAAGAAAGTTATATTCATTTGTCCTTAAACAAGAATCATTCTAATTGTCTTGGAGAGTCTCACGTCAACCTGGTTCAGAATAGTGTCCAGTTTGAAGTGAAAATTGTATATAGAACTTTTGCGTCGAATTCAATATCCTTCAAAGCAAATAGAAGCTTTTGAAAACAAGTTCTAAATCTAAGCAATGTTCTTCTGGATGAAACTAGGCGTTCTATAAGGTCGGAATAATTTTTGCTTTAAAGAATTTTCCTATGATTTTCCATTCAAAATTAATCACCTATATCCTCCAAAAAGGTGAATAATGTGCTTGAGATCTGATAAGATTCTCATATTAGAATAAGATCAAAATCCCCGAAAGTAACTTCCTTTGTATTTCTTTTGTTTTTCATAAGCTGCACACTTTAGTGCATCTGTTAAGTGTTTTGCGGAGCAGCTCACCTCGTCGTTAGTTTTAGGATTAGAGAAATAAAGGATCTTCTCCCCAAATTTCGAAAGAGAATAGTTTCTAAAAAAAAAATGCATGTTCACTGGTGTGTCAGAAGTATAGAAAAACTCCTAAACGTTTTGGACTTAAAAATACAGGTGACGAATGCGGCACCACAGTTTCAAATAAATAACTATCAGAGCTGAAGGTTGATAACAGAATTAAAAACTTTCAGAATCTACATGCCGCCGCAATGTTTCCCATGAAAAGTCGTGCCGCGATAGAAGAAAGACTAATCACAAGAAAGAATAACCGCAAGCAGTCCATCTTCGATTTGTTTTTCGCTCTAATAAAGCTCAAAGCTCTCTAAGAGGTGCTAGTTCTTTATAAGGAATTTGGGAGATCTTAAACGCTTCGGCACACTCTTGCAGCGGACGGCGAAAAGGATGAGTTATCCCGTTGAGCGGCGGCCTCAGGTGCCGCTGAGCGGCATGACATCGAAGGGCTAATCGCTTTCATGTTTCAATACAGGGTGCCATGCTCCAGCATGTCTCTACCTCCTTATGGAGTGTTTTTGTAGTATTCTCCTCGACTGTCGTTGTTTTCTCTCGCTATACCATGGACAAACGAGTATGGCGCCGCGCACCTGTTCAGGCTATCGGTATAACCTTATCTTCAGCTCCTCCGACCCCGTTCTATCACCAGTTGGCCACAGCAGCTCATGGAAGCGTGGCGCTTCATACTGCGGCACCCGGCACGACAATGACATGGGCCACCACCGCGGCTCCTGTGGGTCCGAAGTACAGGTGAGGACAGAGTGACGAGTGTTTCCTTGACCACGGTTTATGCTTCAGTCGTCACATGAAGCGGCTGCGTAGTAGCAGTCGACATCGAATATGCAGCGTAGGTAATCGGTGTTGGTGGCTGCAGTGCTGCTGGCTGAAGTGTAAACAACAAGATTGTTTGAACGGCCCGTCTTCACTTACCCTCAACTTCCAGACCGCCGTCTCCGGTCCGCGACTACAAGAATCCCGTGGCCAGCATGCCGTTCCGAGATTTCAGCCAATAGCACTCCAGTCACTTAGTCGAAACAGTTTCTATTAGTAGCGGCGACTTATGTTGTTCAATCTCACTGTTGTAAATACGTTGTACATTGTTTGAGACGTCGCAAGACGGTAGGTGTTTATGAAGTTCAAGGAGATCGTTGTGTTGTAGTTCTGGAGACTTACGAAATGTCCTCATATGCTGCCAGGTTTTTTTTTTTTGTGAAGTGGGAAGGTTTTCTACAAAAATAAAGTTTTGGGTTGAGTTTCGGCTAAAACTACGTCGTAGTCTTCACACGTCAGCCGTCATTTGAAGCACCACAATCCGCTGGCAGCGCTAACCAAGGTCGTGTTCATGGCTATATAATGACAGTGAGCGGTCGTCTGGGCAGAGTGCCGAGCGATCGTCCTGCAGAAATCGATCTCCACATATTGGTCTGGCGATCAGTCGCTACCGTCGTTTGACTGCAAACGTACCAATCGATGATTCTTCATGAAACGTGTGTTAAAAATGAGAACACTTGAGTTTTCGCACGGATTTACGACCAAGCACATCGTTCTGGCGCCAAGTTCATCAACGAATTACAAAAAAGAATCAACAAAAAATAAAGCGCTCCAAAGTCCCTGATCGAACAGGCCGCGAGCTACGATACTCATTCACTGCCACGCACACGGTCGTTGCGCGGCAGTCGGGGTCGCACCCAGTCGCGAGGCGGACGTGTACGAGCTGTACCGTCACCACAGCATGGCGCGGCGGGCCGGCGTGTCGAGTAACTACATACAGAGAATGTAAATGCAGTCTTATCTCTTCGTTTCGACTATAGATCCGCGTCTTATGTGTTTCCTAATTGGACAAGGGAGGGAACTCCAGGATGTAGGCAATTTTAACACGGATGCGTCACTTGAGCCACACCCTGGAGTCCCTTCCCCTGCCTAAATCTGTGCTCTCCTTCGCTTCAACGGAGCAGAGCACAGATCACAGCTACAGCATTATTTGTTTGTTTTCTTTACTATCAGTGTGCTTTATCTCGTCTTCTGGTGCTGGTGACACTTTTTTTGCGCCGGCCCGATTATACTTCGTCGCGGTGCGACGCGAAACCACGTATAGTGGTCATATTGATTGTGCGACGCGATCGATCAATTTGGCCTCATTGCGTGGCCATCGCGTCGCGCCGCGACGAAGTATAAACGGGGCCTTACGGTCCCGCCACGAAACCGTGCAGCTGGCAAGTTGGCATCCGTCGCTCCATCCACTAAATCAATGTGCGGAGCGCTTTCTGGTCCGACTACTGGCGATGGGCACCGCTAGTAGCGGCATAGAGTACGCGTCTAACCAGTGGTACGCACTAGAGCGGGAAAGTGTGCACCGCCGGCTACTGGCTGCGCTCTTTCAGCTTGCGGAAACAGTGAAATGCCTCCGCTTCAACTTGTGGACTTCAGAAATAGGAGGTTTCATAGTGCTTACTAAAGGCCCCCACAGAGTTCTGCGGCAGCGCCGCGGCCCAATGCTTAACCATAGGGCAGAGACGCAGAGCTCGCCGCCGGCGGCGTCCCTGCCCTATCCTTAACCATTGCGGCGAGCGGCGTTGCCGCAGAAGTCTGTGGGGGCCTTAGGCTTATGTTATACTTCGGCGACGCGTCGCCGACGCAGCGACCCGTCACCGACAGCCCGTCACCGACGTCGCCGACGTCGCCACAGACGCGTGGTCGACGGCGACGTCGTCAACAAATTCTGTGGCGGCGTCGGGGACGACGTTGACAGGAGAGCATCGAAGCGCATTTTTGGCAGCGGGTTTTCGGAGCGGGTTTTCAATGTCATCATTTGTTAATCAGTCTGCCCATAGAAAGGCTAAGTGATCACATCTGCCTCGAATTTGCATACATTTTGAGCTTTTCTTAATCTTCAAAAGAAATTTTAATCTTAATTCTTCTTAATGCTTCAAGACTTGATGATGATTTTATGTTCTGTATGTACGGTAGTCTGCTCAACCATTGTTGATCTGCCGAATTTTCTCTTACGAACCAAATTTGGCTTTTAGAAGGATGGATAAGTGTTCAAAGGTTTCACTAGCAGCAATGTTAGTTTCACTACTATGATAACGAAGATATAAACATGAAGCTCAGGGAAACAACTGTCCTAAGAAAAATGTTAGAACCATTCAAAAGTACCTGTATTTTTAGGATACCCTGTATTTTTCGCAAGGCATAGTGTGTTTTTAGGGTATAAACTTTAAAAGAAGCACAAATCAGTCGATACGGTCACTTTGTAAAGAGATTATAGGAAGTATTCAAGCGAAACACTATCAATAGATTGTAAAATGCAAAATAACAGACGAGTGCATGGCGCAGTCTATCCCGATCATACGCAAAAAAGCGTCGGTTTAGCAAAGACCTTTTTCGTTAAATCGTATTTAACTTAAATTTACGGTGAATTCTCGAAGTTCAAAGGAAAACTTAACTCTTAATTAGTAAGAATTCTATCTCGAAAAAGCTCTTCGCAGAGGTTTGCATTACCATTCGAGAAAGCGAGGAAACACTACCTATTTTCTACACAGTTCCATTTTTTTCTAGGCCTATTTGCTCTACAAGGAAGCAAATAGGCCTAGAAAATGCGAACAGAACGGCTGAGAAGGACACAAAAAGGAAAAGTGACAAATTGAAGGGGAGCTAAGATTTAGGGTCCCACTCCCTCCCAAACACTCAGTGTTCTAATGAATTGTGCTTTTTGTGTTGGCAAGACGATGTCTTTTGCACTTTTCGATTTCGTAATTCGAAGTACGGTAGTGATGATGGCAGTTCCGGGAACGAAGAACCACCCCACAATCATAACACTCCATCGGAGCGCATTTTCTGCCACCCTTGGATGACGTCGGCCTGTCTGTGGCGACGTCGGTGACGCGTCTGTGGCGACGTCGGTGACGCGTCTGTGGCGACGTCGGCGACGCCGGCGTCGGCGGCGGAAGTATAACACCCCCTGCGGAGCTCTCGGCGACGTCGCCGGCGACGCTGTGATGTGCGGGCTGCTACGCAGTGCGTAGCAGCCCCTACAGCATAGCGTCGCCGACGTCGGCGACGTGTCGCCGAAGTATAACATAGGCCTAAAAGGTGCTTGCACAATATCTGTGCTCTCCTCCGCTGACGGAGCTTTCATGGCTTTTCGAGATCTCAAAGCCTGTGCCCTGGCTAAGCTCTGCTTCAGGCTAGAGACGGCGAAATAGTGCGCATTGGCAGGAGACGGACACTCTGCGTCTCTTACTAGCGCGAGCTATTTCATAAGGCCTTTGGCGATCCGAACTTGAGATAATGGGCTTATAAGGCATTTCCGCAGAAAACGACAATGATATTTGTTCTTCCCATGGCAGATTACCCCCAGAAAGTACGCTAGTACCAAATCGCGTTTTTCGAATGTATTCGAATTCGTATATTCAAAATAATCACGTTTTTCGAATATATTCGATTTCGAATGCGCGAATATTTTCGGTATTCGGAATCATTCGAATACTCAAAAATTTTGCGAGAGCATAAGTGTAGTGTTGACCGCCGCCTGACATGTTTAACCAGGATCCGTCATGGTCAGGGTGCACATAGCTTTACAACTGTAGTGCGATTTTTCATTTTTTGCTTTTTTTGTCAGCTTGGGCCCTATTTCGTTCTCTAGAACTCTTCTTCTCCTGAGCGTTTAGTCCCGCGCAGTCGCAGGGTCCGCTGATTTCGTTCTCTAGAACTAGCGCTATGAATCCCAAGTCAGCTTTTGCATAATTTTTAGTTATGTCCCCCCCCCCCCCCCCGACTAGAACAGATCCTATCTCTGTTAGATGTCATTGCCTTCCTCAATATGGATGGTTGGGAACTGTACAGTAAGAAAAGAAAGCGATATCCTGATTGATCTCGGTCTTTTTGCTATCAGAGATTTCCATGTCAGCAGTCACCCTCCAGAGCCCGGGGTAGTTAGGTTCATTTGCTAGTTTGGGATAATCATCGGATAGTCGAACACAGTTCGACATGGAATCAATCAAGCGGTGTACGTCGTCGTCTGCAGTTTTTGATTTAAAATCTGTAGATGGTAATGCGTTACAGTTTTTTCAACAATATTTGCGAAGTTAGTCGTTAAGCAGGAAGCTGTGGAAGAAGGTAGGCCTGATGATAAAGCCGTCGCCAAGGTATGCTGTTCTCACATTCGTGTAATAGGGAAAAGGAAAGTAGGTAAAAAAGCATGGCAATTCCAGATTTCGCTTAAGAAGACTGAGATATCTAGTAAATCTCGATTTTTTACTAGATCGAGGAAGAAGAATACAACATCCAAGTCTGCGAGGAAGCATAGCAGCGTGGAATTTGTGAAGCAAGTCGAGGAAAAGACGCAAGTGGCTGATCAATCAAGAAAAATGGATGCTAGTGGGAAGTCACAACGAACAGCTAGTCATTACCGAAAGAAGAAAAGTGCTAGTCAGCCGATCGTGGATCAGAGGAAGGATAGCCTCATACGGTCTGCTAAAGTAGATCGAACGGTGAAGACTCAGGTGGACGACTCAAGTGTAAAGCCACGATCAAATGGCGTACTGGGATCGCAAGCTACTCAGCCCAAG
This sequence comes from Heligmosomoides polygyrus polygyrus, assembly GCA_947396885.1. Classification (NCBI taxonomy): domain Eukaryota; kingdom Metazoa; phylum Nematoda; class Chromadorea; order Rhabditida; family Heligmosomidae; genus Heligmosomoides; species Heligmosomoides polygyrus. The sequence continues at coordinate 23,299,179 of OX377204.1, read as the reverse complement.
TCTGCGTAAGTGATGCGGTTAATTTATTAGTTTATGGCATATCTGCAAGAGCACCATAATATTCGCATCCACTATGGGGTGATCCGACTACATAGGGACTGCTCATACTCCGGGACGGGATCGACTGCAGCGCCCGGGAAGTATGAACAGGGAAGAGGATCCATGAGCGCCACGGGATATGTCTACGGTAGATTGGGATCGTAATGATTTTAACCGCAGTAATTCTGTAAGCAGCACAAAGTTTCTGTTAATCGGAATAAGAATCTAAAAGAACCTTGGAAAAATGCATGCTCGCCATGTAAAAGAACGGTACTGATCTATTTTAGTTGGGAGGGAACAACCGTAAAGTGCCAGTCTTGTATATCATTCTATGACACAATGTGGACCGCAAGGGTTCAAATCAAACTTAAGTATCACCGATATAACGGTTGAGATACAAGAACTACACGTCTAAAGGGTCGTTTAGTGTGCGCGTGACGCGCGACGCGATGCCATGTATAGTGGCCGAATTGATCAATCGCGTCGCTCGCGGCGCTACATGCATGAGGACGTCGGTCCTGATGCCTCGTCTGTATTGCGTACCACCCCAGAACGGCGCCATACTTCTCCTTAACCATAAGTGTACGAAGGCAGCAAGTTTTCAAAATGAAGAGCGAGCCACGGAGTCATTCAAGAATAGCAGCCAGCTATCCTAATCGAGGAGTCTTCCCACGAAAATCACATGGATCATCGTCAGAAAATAGGTGTTATTCTTTGAAGCGAGCAGTCAGCGACAACAACGGCCAGAGACTATTCAAGAATTTGCACTGAGCAGTGGAGCGCGTGGGAAAGTTACCTTTGAATGGCTTCTTGAACACTTCAGAAATGGCAAGCGCAGACATCTTTAAATTATTTACACGACCTTCATCTGATGGCACATTATATTACAAAAATACAAGAAAAAATATATGACATCACATGAGCTATGTCCTTCGTTGAATATTCTTCTAGATGAGCTAATGCATAATGCTCTTGACATTGCAAGAGGTTAGACGGCTATCTTATTGTGGTCGAAAATCCTGGAACTCGAACCAACCCTTAAGTTCAGCCTGCCCGTAAAGTTTCAATCATAACACATCACCATTTTTACAGCTTGTAATTCTACGCATTCTACTTCTATTGTGAAGGCAATATCCAGTAGAAGGAGAATGCGAAAAATTACATATAAAATATGTAGAAGTGGAAACACAAAAAAAATGAACCACAAATTTGAACCAAAGTAAGCACTACATGAAGGGGCATACCGTGATTTCAAAAAACCGTGTTCGTATGCATCCATGCATCCATGTTTTCTCATTTCTTCAAAGAGGAAAACAAGGACAATCAGCGATGTACGAAAACCATGAACACCTTACCTGACTGCTCGAGGGGAGTAGATGTTCAAAAACTGCACAGATTCAGATTCAGATTGCTCATATGGCGTTTACCCTCATCGATCGAATACGGACAACAAGGGTGCTCTAGGATAATGCGTCCGTGCGGCGACCGTCGGATGTCGGGGAGGTGACCAGGTGACTTGTCGTATCGCACTGTCGCAGAATTGTGAATGGGCCTCTTAAACGATCCATGGTGAGCGACAGTGACAGTGCTCGAGTATGAAAAGGTCACACTGACGGCTTCTTAACGGCTTCGCTGTGGATCATAAATTCTCACCGATCATAAATTCTCACCTATATCATGGTTTCCTTAGGATGAACACCTTAACTACGTCGACTGGGGCAAGCTAGAAAGAAATAGAGTAATGAACGACATCCACAGAAAATCGAATATTTGACCAATACCGATTGGTGGCGATCGATACTTACTTTACTTTGATACTTTGATGGTCATTTTGTCGGCTGGAGGTCTTCTCAGCGGGGACCACAACTATTCCAGATCGCTCGATCTCTGGCTGCTTGCATCCAGTGAGGCAGACTACGCTCTCTGAAAGATCTTGCGAATGAGTCTGCCCATCGCGTTGACGGTCGTCCCAGTGGTCTCTTATGGTCTCTCGGGAACCATTCTGTGACACGGAGGCTCCATCTATCGTCCTTTCGTCGAAGCAGGTGTCCGGCCCAGCGATATTTGGACTTCTTCATGTACTGCAGCGGGTCTGCTAATCGCGACTTCTCCCGTAGCTCCGAGCTTCGTAGGCCTTCTTGCAATTGCTTACGAAGGCTTGTCCTCAGAAGACATCCCCCTAGTGCACAATGCGTAGTTTGCATTGGTCTGGCGATTTTCTTGTTGTCGGGCCAGGTTTCCGTCGTCTATCACATAGCAGGCAGTACAGAGGCGTTGAATATCGAGGCCCTGAGGCCGGCATCCTTGACCTGATCGGTGACTTCGCGAATCGAACTGAAGGCTGCCCATGCTGCGCGTCTCCTGCGGGCGATTTCAGCAGCGAGGTCGTTATCCATGTTTAGCTCTCTTCCCAGATAGACGGAGGAGTCAACCTGTTGCAGAGCGACTCCATATAACCTTACGAGTCCCGTGTCACACAACTGGTTGACCATAAATTGTGTTTTGGACATATTCATGTCCAATCCAATCTTCATACCTGCCACATTGAGCTCGTTCAGAATTTCCTCGACTTCTGCCGTGCTGGTAGAGATCAGAATAATATCGTCGGCGAAGCGAGGGTTGCTGATCCGTTTACCGTCGACAAGGTAGCCTTTATCGTCCCAGTTCAAGTCCTTCATGGCATCCTGGAGTGCCGCTGTGAATAGCTTAGGAGAAATCGTGTCTCGCTGCCGTACTCCTTTCCCGATAGGAATCTTAAGCTTTTGATCGAACAGCTGGATGGTAGTCGATGTGTTCGAGAAGCATTCGTCGAGAAGTCGGATGTAGGGCGATGGTATACCAGCATGCACAAGCGCGTTCAGAATGGCGTTGATTTCCACAGAGTCTAACGCTTTACGATAATCCACGAAGAAAGGGCAAGTGGGATGTGGTATTCGCGGCTCCTTTCGATGAGTTGTGAGACAGTCTGAATATGGTCCATGCAGGAGAAATCCTTGCGAAACCCTGCTTGCTCCAATGGCTGATACTCATCCAAGCAACGCTCCATGCGATTGAGCAGTATCTTGCTGAAGATCTTGTAGACAACCAAGAGAAGACTGATGGGTCGATAGTTGTTGACATCCTCCTGCTGACCTTTTTTGAAGATCAGAACTGTTTTCGACTCCTTCCATGAGTCCGGAATCCCAAGAACCAAGTCGAAGGTAGTGGTTGAAGTGCTTGGCAAGAAGTGAGCAAAGGGCACTGCCACCCGCACGAAGGAGGTCAGCAGAAATGCCGTACGGTCCGGGAGCAGTGCCTGGCTTCATCCTTCTGATGGCATGAGCAACTTCTGATTCCAGAATGGGAGGTACTTCCTCAGCTGGTGGCATCAAGCATTTCGGGACAGTGCTGGAAGAACGAATCAGATCTGTGTAGAATTCTTGAACGATGGTCTCCATCGCTCTTCGATACGTTTGCGTTGTTCCATCCTTATCCATAAGAGCTGACATTATTGCCTTTTGGTCGCAGAGATCTCGTTTGCAGCGCTTTATGCTTGAACCTTTCCCAGCGGCTTCTAGCAGCTTCAATCTTCTGTAGGCTTGAATGGACTCCTTCACTGCAATTCGACAGGCCTTCGAGATGGTAACTTTTTCCAGATGGGAAGCATTAGGATCCAGTTTAACAGCTCTTCTTTGCTTCAAGAGCTTAATCGCATGTGCGTTGAGTCTTGAAGCAGACGATGATGTGGCTTCGCGAGAGCTGCTAGAACATTTCGGCAGTCCTTTGCAGAGAAGGTCGTAGTCTTCCGATGGATCTTCAAGAAGATTCCAATCTTACGACTTTATTGCATATTCCAACTCCTCAGAGTTGAATGTGGGGATCCTCACCGGTGCCGGTTTATGAGTGTCACGCTTGAACATCCTCTTTTTGAGAGTCAGCTTCGCACGGACAAGACGGTGATCCGAGCCGGTGTCAAATGAAGGCAGCACGGAGACGTCGAACAGACTCCGGCGTCTGTTTGTAAGAACATGGTCGATCTCCGAACGTGTTTCTCCATTTGGGCTTTCCCAGGTCCATCGTCGGTATGAAGGCTTCTTAAACATAGAATTTCCATGGTAGAGACGGCACGCGGATAGGAAGTATATCAAGCGCTCTCCGTTTTGGTTCCTTGACGAAGTTCCATGTGGTCCTAACCTCCATTCGTCGTGATCAATCGTACCGACGATAGCGTTAAAGTCACCAACGACAACTTTGTAGTAGCTCTTCTCGTCGTTGACAGTCCTTTCGAACAGCTTGTAGAATTCCTCCTTTTCTTCATCTGTGGCCGCAGATGTTGGAGCATATCCATTTGTTATGGAGATGGTTCCTTGATCTTTGGTTTCCAGACGAAGAACAGCTACTCGCGGACTGATGATCTTGTAAGAGTCTACTAGGTGGTGCACTGTCAGATTGACGATAAATCCAACTCCGCCAATATTCTTTCTGTCCACCTTTGCGATCGATACTTCAAAAACAAACTTCACACTCGTGATCAGCAACCTCAACTACCCCCCATGGCTGAAGTTTCGAGCCGTTCGTTGAGTCGGTCACTCACACACACACACACACACACACACACACACACACACACACACACACACACACACACACACACACACACACACACACACACACACACACACACACACACACACACACACACACACACACACACACACACACACACACACACACACACACACACACACACACACACACACACACACACACACACACACACACACACACACACACACACACACACACACACCACACCACACAACACACACCATACACACACCACATACACATAATGACATGAAGGTCAACACTACAGACAACGCACAGAAATGTGTGAACCTAGAAACCTGGTCCGGTATGCACATCTCGGGGTGGCGGGGAGGGGCCAGGCCAGCACAACCCCAGCAAAACCGAATATATTTTCTGTGAATTTTTCAGTTTAAGCGCTAATTTGTCCTCTAGAAGCTGTTTCGTGAATCCGTAGTCAATTTGTTACACAATTTTTAGTTATGTGCCTCACCGACTATGACAGATCCGTGCAGTGCTCTGCTGGCGAAGGGTGGAGACTATACTTGAATCGAATAATTTCGAACGAATATTCGAATAAATTTGAATATTCGGATTCTCGTTATTCGACTATTCGACGAGGTCCAAAATTCTAATATATATCATGTTCAGTTGAAATTCAACGTTCTTCAAAGCAAATTCAACGTTCTACTGGAATCTTTTCCCGTATCATATAAACAGATCCTCCGACTCTTTCTTGTCATTGGGCGATTTGACATGTCTGCAGGCAACATGAGCAACGATCAGCAAGACGTCCAACAAAGCCAGCGACTCGGCTACCACACACGAAGCTGCTCAGATTGCTGACGTCAATGAGAGCACTAGATGAAGCATTATCAACTACAAACGAGAAGGCGAAATAGTTCTAATTTTCTTCCTTAAAAATCTCTAATTTTCTAATAGTACTAATATTAGTAGAGAAGGCGAAATAGTTCTAGTTTTCGTTGGACAGCCTTTTTTGACACGCTGGAATTTTTTGAGAAGAAATAAACACTGAAACGCACAACTTGCGAAGAAGGCGGGAAATTTGACTCGAAAGTCGCTGAATTTGATTCGAAAAACGTTGAATTTGCTTCGAAACACATTGAATTTGATTTGAAAACATTGAATTTCAACTTCATTATTCGAATATTCGGTTTTTCTTTAAACCGAATATGTTCGATTCTTCGTCTATTCGAAAAATTTTTGGAGGGACAGTAGTGGAGAATGACTGCTGACTGTTTAGTTTATGCCATTCGTACATTGACTGACATACTCTAGCCAGGGTCGCCAGGGTCGAAATTGGGGCTTTATAAAGTTTATCTCAAAATACGCACAAAAAATAAAACGTTGATGCTTTGATTGCAAATCGAAGACATGGGTTATTGGGAAAGGGATACGGATAGATCGTTCGCCGCTATATCAGGCGAACCTTTGACGAGTAGGCTAACATCTGGCACTCGGCGACTGTGAGGTCGTAGGAATGGCGAACTATTCTCCTCTGGCACTTCAGAAGGCGAATCTAGAAGTACATGTGAGATACACCAGTACCAGAGTGCGGTACATTTTGGGAGCCATCTATTGTACAGTGATCAATAGGAAGTTCAAGAGAACATCAACAGGATTAGAGTGAGTAACATACACAGAGGATGTGGAACGGAATTCTGATCTGCACAACGGAAGCTAGCCTTCGCTTTAAAATCAAAATGAACTCTTCCAAATCGAAATGAGCTTCTTCCACATTAAGCGAAGGACTCTTCAAAAAGGTCAGAACAATTCCTTGTTCAAGAAAAATTTGGTAAAACTCTCTTTGAATTTTTTCAACTGCCGAAGATAAAAATGTTATATTTTGAGAGAAAATAATAAATTAAGTTTATGTATATATATGCATATAGTATATAAGTAGAGATTTTGATATCACTTGACTAAAAACCGCAAAGGTTCGGTGAAGAGCATGGGGCAATATGTTTTAAAAATAAAAAATAGCCACCTTTCTGCTTTTTAAAACAAGTCTTAAATCATTGTTTTTCTTCAGAAAAGTTTTTTTTATTAAAATTTAAGCTGTAATATTTGTTGTCTTATTGAGAAGTAAATTAAAACTTTCAAGAAGTTATACTGAAATTTTTCTTGAACAGAAAATTATTCTGATTATATTGGAGAGTCACCAGTTTAATGTAGAAGAAGCTCATATCGATTTGGAAGAGTTCCTTTTGATTTCAAAAGTCAGACTAGCCTAGAAGTGTGCCGAATTTGACGTGAAAACTACCCAACTTGATTAGAAATATGTCCAGTTTCATTTGAAAGGTGTCCAATTCGTCGTAAATCTACCACCATATAATTGAGTTAGCCTTCACACGGGGTTCGATGAGGCGTATCTCACTTAGGTTAGAAACCTGCGTGAGATACGCCTCATCGAACCCTGCACGGAGAAAATGTATCTTTCAACATTTGCAGCGTACCTCGCGCGGGCAATGTTTGCCGTTCAACATGGGGTGCTGCTGCAGCAGAGGAAGCACACCCTCCTCCTGCTTGACACAACGGCATTTGCGCGCGTTTCTGACCATCTGGATCCAGAATACGGGTCTCCTACGTCGCGAACAAGCGTCTAGAGTGAAAAGAAGTGTCAGCGACGTTGTGTGACGAACGGCCCCTTTCAGAATTCAGCATTATCCCATGTTGAACGGAAAATGTTACCCGCGTGAGATACCCCTCTGCGTCCTCACCGACGTCTACCGTGAGCAAGGAGGGTCACTAAGGCCTGAGTTATACTCCCGCGGGAGCGTCCGCGGAAGGGCGGAAATCGCGTCGAGATCCCTCATCTGGCCAATGACCGCACCCCGCCACGCCCGCCGTCCGTGGTGCACCCCTAGTCCGCGGACGTTCCGCGGATGCTTCCGCGGGAGTATAAGGCTCTTGTCATACCATCGCTCACCCCGAGCGACGTCTAATGGTATGCACCCACATCGATTTCATCGCGCCGCTTGATCGATATGGGAGCATATCATTAGGCGTCGCTCGGGGTGAGCGATGGTATGACAAAGGCCTAACACTGGCCTAAGGGGTGGTGGAGAAGGCAAGTAAGGGAGACCTCTAGGGTAGACCATTTGAGCGACAGGGAAGGAAAGGAACAACCTGGAGGGGGACCAGGACGTAGAAGCCAGCAAGAAGAGGCTAGTAGTGGGTCATTAGTGGAAACAAGGAAGTGGACCAGGAGTTGGGACCAGGAAGGTGGGGGGGGGGGGAGGACCAGTAAAGGCGGATCAGCGATTAGATCAAATAAGAAGAAAGACTGAGAGAGAACCTGGCGTCCTGATTCGGAAGGCGTGTCAACGATGTTCGGAAACGCACGCTGTTGAGCATGAGAACGGTTGCGGAGAAGCAATTTGAGGGCAGAAGTACTGCACAGCGTAAACCGATGACGTTGCTGGACGGTCTGGAAAATGATGAACTGTGACATATATGACTAGAAGAATGAACTATGATGAAGGTACCGAAGTGGTGAACGGTTTGATGCCGATAAAGAAGGCAGCAGATCCTAGATTAGCGAGTTTTAAGCTTTACAAAAACTACCTTCCCTAGGTCAGTGATGCTGCAAAGCTGCGCGAAGTGTGCAAGTGCGAGACAGGCCGTTAGGCGTGTCGGAGCACTTGTATGGTATAAATGAGCATTTTGGCCAACGAGTACGGCCCGTTGCTATGAGTTGTGACGCGTCATTTACAGCAGGACACCCTCGCAAAGTGCACAAGATGCTGCGATGCCACTGGCGGCAACGCCCAAAGGAAGCGATGAACATAATGCTCAAACTTCAACGGGAAGAAGGCTGGTCATGATTTGCTGCACTGTCTGCTTATGGCAGCACCTTGTCTTGAGAATCAATCGCCACCTTTTCAGCTACCGGTTTGTCAAAGATGATAACAGTACATCGTCGAGTTTCCGTGAGTGTTCAGAGTCTTTTCTAGATTAGGTTTCCCCAACCAACTACAACCCTAGGCTTTTTGACGGTTTATCAATAATTTCTAGTCATTTAGACAACAGGAGAAGATGTGGACGTGTATGAAAAATTGAATGAAGGAAACAAAGTGTTGCTGCAACATGAACTTTTTCTTAGCCAATTTCAATATAGATTCTCTTGTATTGCACTCGAGGTGTCAATACCCGCATCCCCCTCATAAAGTTCAAATTTTCGTCCATAGAAAGACGAATGAGGAGCATCAAGGGGATTAAACGACTCTACCGTTTACCACTTACCCTTATATACCCTTTAGTATGTCGCCTATTCGGAAAACCAAATAATTTTTCGAGAAACATGAAGAATATGGTGACTCCTCTTTTGTTCAGGCCTTGTTTCTGCTTCCAGTTTTTATCCTCCATCAAGTATCAACTTGCCTTGTCTTGCTCAGCTCATTTATACTTCCATCTGTGACTGTGTAGCAACTAAACGTCGTCATTTAAGGTCGACTTCGGCATCTCAGTGAGCGGGCCGTTCGAAAGGTGAAGACCTTTGTGAGCCGACCGATAAAGCAGACCACTCTGCAACGCTTCCTCGATAGACTTGAAGCGAAAAAACAAGCTGAGGAGTCGGGGCGAATATCTGTGAGCTCGACGAAGACCTTGTGATGCAGTCCGTGGAGGCAACAGAGCTGCTTTTCAGGATCGCGAGCTTAAGCGTGGTGACGACGTGTTTCCGAAGCCTATACAACGATCGAAAAGCAGTGATTTGGGCAAGGAGGTAGCTAGATAGGCATCTTGGGCGAAAGACCCTTTTGAATTAATTTCGAAATTATTTAAAATTTCAGAAGTCGGCAACAGATACTCTACCCGCTAAGGTAATTTACCCCTCAGCAAGATACCTATCTATCGCGAAGAATAGGAGGACTAATTCCAGAGCATACCCCAACCCCCTGCGAGGAGTCCATCAGCAGCAAGTCTTTCAAGCGGCTGTCAAGTAGTATTCGGCAACAGCGACAACAACGGCAAATTGTTCCTCGAAGACGGTCAGCCTTTCTGGACGGAACAACGGAAGCCTACCGAGTCAGATCTGGTAGGGCACTCTGCCGAACCGTCAAAATTTAAGTCATAGGACGGCGCTGTGCTTCTTTTCGAATGCCAGTTGTTCAGCCTGACACCGAGGACGACCTTCAAATGAACGCCGATGTCGCGCTGGACGTGTGCGAGGGAAAAGTCAAGCTGGTGAACATGCCTACGATACCGTGAGTGTAGGCATGTTTCCATCTCAAACCGCTCGTCTGCTACTTGCCTCCCTCTCCAGCATGTTCGGGCGGGTTTCCTGGTATCTGGAGGGGAACGGTGATCACGCTGTAGCGCAGGCTCATATGACAAATCGTATTACGCAGTGCTGCTTCAATATTGTTAGCCTTTTCGCTAGTGGACTTTATGATTGCAGATAGGGCGGCAGAACGGCAGTGACATTAGCCTGCATGTTGAATTGCAGTGGCTTGCAGTTGAATCTTGTTGCTATAAACCAAAAAAGTGGCAGTGAATTTTCCAGCTACCAAAAATCACATTTAAGGAGTGTGCGCTTTGATCTGAAAGACGCTCGTTCTGCTTTGCAGGCTGTTCAGTGTGGTTTGAGAAGTGTCCAACTTGCTTTGAAAAAGCTTCTGCGTAAAGCTGTTTTTTCGTGCATTTAGGAATTACCCAGAATCCGCTGTATTTTCTCGGATCTCTAAACGTAATGCTCGGCCCTTACATCCCAAAAACCAGTTACAACCTTAACAAAATTTTAAAAAAGTATTGGCTTCTATTGTGGATCGCGCAGATCAGCGACTAGCGGCTTGTCAAAATGGCTGGTCGATTAAGGTAGTGGACGAAAATATCGAAAGCAGGGGCAACTGTCTATCGAGAAATCCGGGACGAGCCTGAAATCTTTGACATCCACACAAATTGTAGGGCACAATGGTTGCTGTTGTTTTTTTTGCGAACGAGTTGAAATGGGGAAATTGGGATTAGAGCTTGTTGACCTTACTATCAACACTATCAACGATCTAGTGAAAATTTTCGAATTAAATTTTTGAAATTTTTCAATTTCGAATGAAATATGAATTTTTGCCCAGTTTTTATTTATTTATTTATTTATTTATTTATTTATTTATTTATTTATTGCACTCAAAGGTGCGCATAACCTTTAACACATAATCATGCAATTAAGACAGATCCAGCACTGAAAAAAAAAACTAAAAAACAACAATAACTAAACATCTTTCTAGAAACATAGCTGATAAAAAACAACGAAAAATGAAAAGAATTCGCAAACAACTTGAATTGTAAAGGCGAAATACTGAAACGTATTTAGAATACCTCCTTCAAAGCAGGAAATCCTCTTGCCCTTTTTCCTTGCAGTGCCCTCATTTTGAACTTGAACTTGAAAACTGGGAGATTTATGGTGCAATTAGTAGCAATGTGGAGCCGTCCGCGTCCATGCACAGGTAGCTTTACTAATGGTAAGAAATAACCTGCATCAGTCTGCTACAATGCCTTAATACACACGGAAATCACAAAATTCGCTGTGTGAAAACAAATTGGTGGCAGCGTAATTACGTAAAACAAAAGAATAGCACACAGAAATTAGGATGATTTGGTTTTCTAAAACACAGCCCAGCTATAGCATGGTTATTTATATAAAACCACTCTCGAGCAACATTCCTGGCTGGTCAACACCTAAGCGTCAGGTTGTAGCCTTCCGTACTTAGGCGAGGCAAAGTTTCTTTCAGTGACAGCCTTTGTCGCTTCTATAGCCGCAGCTGGTTGACGATAAAAACCGAAACATCCTGTGGAAAGGCAAACATTTTCGAAACATTTTTGATCAAGTCTAAGCTTTCCTGCCAACCACCTACTCATCACCCTTAATAACCCAGGCTAAGGTCTCAAAATGTTGTGATAAGAGGAATCGCCCAGGGTTAAGATAATGGCATAGCATCGCTTCGGGGATAAACGTTCACTTTGCACAAGTGTTTGAAGATGTAGCTTCATATGAGAGCAACGCAAGAAAAAAGGAATAACATTATCTAGAACATTAACATTGGGAAGGTTATAAAACAATAACAATAACACGATGAATTTAGCGCGAGACAGCCAGCCACACTCATCCCCGTACAGCCAACCAACATCACACGAACCTCACCACATGGCAAAATCTGAAATAGGAATGGTGAAACTCAAACCCTAAGTGTTTCCTAACAGCTACAAAAGGTCATTTCTCTTCAGTTCTTTTCTGAATGCAGAGCCATTTTCAGCTTCAAACACTGTCAGTGGTAGCAGCTGCATACACCTGGCACAACGGTTAAATAGGTTGTTAAACATCAGTGAATATTTTTTCCTGCCGATTCTACGATAATGAACGTTAAACCTACCGTTACGCATGCTTGATGGCACAAATACCCAATACTTACTTGCCAATAATTTTGATTCATTTCGAAGAACTCGGAAGCAAAATGTCAAGTCAGAAGCAATGCGTCTCTCCTGCAATGTCTTTAAACCAAACATATTCAACCTATCGGTATAATTAGGCATTTCGGTTCCACTTCGAGAGCGCTTAACCCTATACCAGAGTAGACGGGTGAAAACCTGCTGCACTCTTTCTAATTTTCGAATATCCTTCTTCAAGTGGGGACTCCAAACTGGAGAGCAGTATTCAAGTTGAGGCAGCACGTGAGACTTATAAAGTCTTAGCAATATTACCTCATCAAAACATTTTATATTGCGGAATAAGCAAAACAGAGTGCTGTAGGCCTTACGAACTACTCCATCAATGTGCGTCGAAAACTTCAGATCAGTGTCAAATATTACGCCAAGGTCTTTTGTGTAATGGCAGGTTTTAAGCCGCTTTCCGTCAATGGCATATAAGGGCACGTCGTCATCTCCAATATGCATAACAGCACACTTATCCGTGTTAAGAGGAATACCCGAACAATTGGCCCAGAGATGCATCCGTTCAATGGAGCTTTGAAGCGCCAAACGTACTTCGGTTTTGTTTTTATTATCATACATACCATATAGTTTGACATAATCAGCGTAGAGCTGCATTTTAATCTCAGCAGGAGTTCTTAGGAATTGAGGAATATCAATGGTGTAAATCATGAATAACCAAGGAGACAAAACACCTCCCTGAGGGACACCGCTTTCACAGGCATACCTCCCGGAGAAGCTTTGTTTTACCCTAACCGTCATGCCTTTTAGTTTGTTTTTTAGCTGATTTTTTGAACCTTGAAGTCGAGCATAATGCTGGGAAACTCCGAAAATTACTGGAGGTTTTAAGGTCTTTCCAGTGTTGCTGAGAAAGTAGCTTAATACAGGAACCCGTGCTTTGAATGAGCTACTCTTATCGTCATGTTGACGAATTTTATGTTTATTCCCAGCTTCACACTAAAATCACCTGATTTTTTAAATCGAATTGGAGGCAACTTTCCTCAATTTGGATAAGTCTCTATATTCAGACAAAGTTTTATTGCAAGTCGGTTAGGTTAACGCAGCTCCTATGGAAGCGGCATCGAATGGAAGCGTAATGTGGCTGTGGCCCTCCTAGGTATGACCGGAATTAAGACCGGACTCCTAGGTGCTTCCATCTTTTTGGCTGCTCGAATGTGATTCACTCATACAATCGGAATCACACCATAGCTATACTGGTTGCCTATCTGACCTCTGCACCCTTCTACTACAATCAAATTAATTCTTTAAAATTTGATCAGTATCAATTTACCTATTATTTTTTTTATAATTTTTTGTTCATACATTGTTTCAAGCTACTTGTATTTGAGCTTCTGATGGCTGTAAAGTATACAAATACTAGTTTGCAGTGCATAGCGATATTTTTTCTTGTGTTCTCCATGTGTGTTAACTGAATTTGTGCAAGTTTGCCTTGTTGTTTTACTCTGTTTTTAGGCGCACTTAAGGTGCAATAATAAATAAATAAACTTTGACTTTAAAATCGTACTGAACGAGAGTGCAGCATATTGGCACAAGAACGGATTCAGTCTCTATATTTCTAACACTTTCATTACCTCTTTAAACAATCTTTAGTACCCTCCTATTTTTAGACGAATCGGTCGCAAAGAAATTCTTTTCAGATTCTCAACCAAACCCGTTTAGCTATCGCCTCCGGCGGGCGACTGGCTGGTCATTGAAAGGTGACCTGGGTCAACTGTGGCAAAAAGTTGAACTTCTACTAGAGCTAGAGCATCCGCTTATCTTCATTTGCTGTTTATCAGCGACCTGTTCCTATCATGTCCCATTTCCAATAGTAAAGCAAAACTAAGCGCAAGATCTTTAGGTCTCAAGTAGTCTAGCTTTACGTAAGTTTATTCGCCACCTTGCAGTGTGGTCTTGGATCCCATGAACGAATTGGTCGAGCTGATGCGAAGGGATAAGCTGTTCTTCTGTAGAGACGTGCTCTTCGGGAACTCTGTTCGGAGTATGATCAACCTCAGCGGTAAGCGACCTCGAGCGGCTGGCTTATACTCACATCACTATTCGTGAACTCTTTCAGACAACTCTTCGAAAACGGTGCCCATATTGAGACGACGCAAAGGCGATTTAATAACATTCACGGAACCATCATACAGTTACAACTACCGGGCGAGTTTTCTCTTCTGCAGAAAAATATCGATAGTATAGATGAGTCGATATTGATCGGTTCATTGAGTTTTAGATGCTAGTGGAAGGAAAGAGATCTTATGTAGTTGCTCACTAACCGCATGCACTGCTATCTTCATGACAGTTTCGTAACCTTCCTCCGTGTTTACTCGCGTGGATGTTCGCCACATTTTCTTGTTCCTACCTTGCCGTGATAGGCGCCTCTCCTATTCATCCGTACCACCTGTCGTCCCGTTGATCATGGACTTGCTCGAGCTAGGACCAGCGCCTCCATTCGTCCCTGTCGTGTGCCAGAGTGCTCCAATGGATCCTCCTCGCTTAAGGAACACGAAGAGCGTTATATCGTTAGTTCAGGGCTTTCACGAAGAAGACAGACCCGTTGGTGGGCGTACTGGGGCCGGATTCATCAACCGCTTAGCGGTCGGTTATTGTATCACTGTTCCTCTGTCTCTGTTTCTCTGTATCTCTCTGCATTACTTAATACGTAGGCCGATATGGTGAATCCGCCGTGAGATGATACCGGCGGTATCATTGATGACTCTGGCCCCGGGTGTACTCTCGACATCCCGCGGAATCCAGTCGGGGACGGCTCTCGTCTAGCGGGTGTCGCTCATTGCGTGGATGGCACACCTAGTTTTCGACGACTGCTCCTTGCGACATGCGACAACGCCTTTGATCTTGAACGCCGACGAAGCTCGAGCTTCGAAGGCTTTTTCTCACGTGTGTGAGTCGTGTAACTCCGAGCACCGTGATCTCGATTCCACGCTGCGCTCAGCTCTCCAAATTGGCCCTAAAAACGGACCGCTCACCCCTACACATGGTCTCAGTTGTGTAGCTGTGAGCTAAATGCGTAACTTGGAATCACCGCCAGATCTGACGCCAGTTATTGTACATGGGGTAGTCCTGAAGAACCAGAGACGGACGGTCAGGAGGTACACCTGCCCCTGCTGGAGGCGTGCGATTTTCTTCTCATTCCCCTTGCTCACCCACCCCAACCCCCTAGGCTTCACCTAGAGCCTAACGTCTGTCTTGCGAAACCTTTGGCACGCGGAACAAAAGTTTCCGGTCCTCAGAACAGCGGCTGTACTTCCTGAAGCCACGGCCCCAGCAGGGAGCGAGTGTGCCTCCTGTGGCGCTGCCAGAACCAGATCAACGACTTCATTTCGAACGGGTGTGGGTGCCACTCAGATGGAACGTATATGGCGTTGTGAATGGTTGTGACTGACCTGTGGGTCCCGCCTCCGGCATGTAAGCCGCAGTAACGAATAGAACGGAAATTGGTAACGCAAGTTTCTGTGTGGCTCTCGCTGTATTAATTTCTTTGAAACCAATGCAAACGTCGTAATTAGAAGAACTTAGGATACATCCAATGCTAACGAAGTGGATTAGAAGAACTTAGGATACATACAATGCTAACGAAGTGGATCCTGATTTTTTAAATGAGAAAACGTTTCAAGTTAAAACTGGACATGTATTCTCCGAAGTTTAACATATAACAAGTGGAGTACCTCAAGGTTGGGTATTATCGCCTATACTGTTTAACATTTTTACTTCGGAAATACCAGAAATTTTGCGTAATGTTTGTGATTGTGCCATGTATGCAGATGATGTAAAATTATACAGGATCATTGATAGTGTTGATGATGAATTATGTCTTCAAAGAGGAATCAACTTATTGGTTTCCTGGTCTAAACAATGGCAACTCCCCTTGGCTCCGCACAAAACGAGTTTCATGCGTATTAGCAGCACTCCATCAACTTCACAACATATGAAGTGGATGGTCTCCACATCACACCGGTGGATTTCATTAGAGATCTTGGTTTAACATACAGCAGCAAACTAGATTTTCCTGAACATGTGAAAACCGTTTTAGGATAGCGCTTCTGCGTACATTCCACATATTTAAAGCCGTTCCTACAAAGAAGAGAGCTCTTTTAATAAGGGCTTACAAGACTTATATACGCCCATTAGTTGAAACGAGCACTACAGTATTCAACCCTAGTAGGATAAAAGATATCTTCAGAATTGAGAAGATCCAAAATAATTTTACTAGGAAATTATTTATTCGCATAGGAGGCTTCTTATACTCCAACATCCCCAACGCAGTGTTCAGAAATAGACATTTGGATCTTCCATCCCTCGTATCACGACGAAAGGTATTCGATGTTTGTCTCGTTCATAAAATTCTGCACCAACCTAGTGTGGCTGTGATTATGAAATTATATAGTTTGATGCCTTCCCGAACTAGAGGTAGTATAATGAAAATAGCCTCGCCTTGTCCGAGATCATCAGTTCGTGCTTGCTTCTTTACGCATAGAGCAGGTAGCGCTTAGATAAGAAACACGAAAAACCTGTCAAATGCTTACTCCATACCCTAGTTCAAGCGGTACGCATCAAAAATGTTGCTTAAGTTTGACGGACTCTAGTCATGGAGATCGACCACACCCAATTCTTGCTTGATTGTGCATTTTCTGATGTTTGTTTGTTTGTTTGTTTGTACTGTCCTACTTCTATCTCGCGTCTGCCTTTCGCGACGTAATAAACATTAACATTAACATTAACGTCTGTATTTTCCTTAGTTTCCAAGCTCAGGGAGGTTGTCTTGGAAATTTTTTCGTGGACCTCAAAGAGGGGGCTATCAATGATTATGGAATAGTGGAAACTAAGTAGAAGTGTAGCGGAAAGAAACGTTGGATGTCAAACATCATTCTCTGATATTGTTCGAGGTAGTAAACCACATCCATGGACACCGTTTCCTAGGAATAACGGCGTCCCTTATTGCAGCTGTTGTGCGCGCGGGCTTACAAGGCCTCAGCTCCTAACATGGGTTTATGTGAATAATTTCAGAGAGACAGACCAACAGATTTGGACCGATGGCCATTTGAGCCCGGAGCGCCACCCAGTGCTTTGAAATCCCTCAGACTTCGAAGACGGCGATCAAGGTTGAGGAAGAAGAAGGGTGACGGAGAAGGGGATGGAGCGTCTGATCCCACAAAGAAGAAAGTCGAGGGACCCAAAACAGCTGAAGCAGCTGAGGATGTCGACCAGCTTCCGTTAGCCATAGATTATGTGAAGCCGGACAAGGATGGAAAAAGTCGTCAGCAGAGTGGCAAATTCGATGACAGAACTGTGGAGAAAGCGACGATTAATGTAGCAGATGAAAAGTGCTGCGTTCCACCTCTTCCAACCAGTTAACTACTAACAAAAGTCTCAGCTATCAACAACGTTTTGCATTAATAAAAGCTTGTTAAGTGAGAACTGAACTTTGCAGAACAAACGGAGTACAGATAAAATTGCTGAATAGAAGCTCTATGTAGTGCTAGCGTTTTACCATTTTCTGGCAGTGAAACGAAAAACATTTACTAACGATAAGTAATATTCAAATAATCGATAATTCATTTCACTCAATCAATAATGAGTGCTAATCCAATTCTGAAAGTTCTTGGAAGGCTCATAGCATGGTAACGAATTCATGAGTATAGACTCTCTTCTGTCGACTGAAGTCACACAGAATTTGGTGACTTGGAGAGGGTTTCTTCCAGTCGTGAGCTCTTCTTGGGACTGTGCTTGACACTCAGCGGCATCGACTTCTCCCTCTCGATGTAGGCCGAGTAGTTCTCGGCCCACATTTTCTGAATCGAAAGGAATTTTGTGGCGAAATGGCACAGAAAAGGGGAATCGCTGCCTTACCTGTTGTCTCCACAGCCAAATGCTTATGCTCTCTTTCTGATCCATGACGAAGATGGAGCCCTCAAATCGCGTGACCGCTACCAGGCGATCCTTGTTGAAGTGTCTAGTGACCATGGCGAGAACCTGTGGTTTAGAGTGTGGTGTAGTACTTAGTTAGTTATGCACGCCAGTTAATGGTAAAATATGACAATTTTAACGATTTCCTTCAAGTTCCACAAATCTATTACTACTTTCTATTACTAATACTAATACTAATATTGTGGTGCCTGCTGACTTCTCGTAAACAAAGCAACTAACAATTGTAGGCTCATGTATTGTGTCTTGTCCCGGAATACGGCATTAATTGGCACTCTCTTCTAAATACGTTTTCTGCCGTTCTACTGCTGCAAGTCTTATAAAGTTAAAAAGGATAAAGGATAAAGGACGGTGTTACTCAATCCCTTTTTGGGATGCGCCACGCATTCTAATTCTACATAGGGATCTGGTGGAGGCGATTTGAATGCGTATTTGGAAACACAATGACTTGCGGTGGCCAGCCAATGAACAAGTCAGCGCTTTATCCATCGCAGATAATTCTGGTACTAATTCACCTCGAAGGGATGGAAGGCTTAGTTGGCTTGGGCGGGAAATCCGAACCATGAACCTGGTATCGGGTGCAGGCGACAGTCGGCGCCTCTTCCGACTGCGCTACACGCGCTCACTGTAGCAACGCAAAGTTACAAAGTTACGACAGAAATATGTCATATTTTTTGGGCGCGTGTAGCGCAATCGGAGGAGGTGCCGACTGTCGCATGCACCCGATACGAAGTTCTTCGTTCAGCTGGCCACCGCAAGTCATTGTATGATCAAATGCGCATTCAAATCGCCTCCACCACATCCCGTAGAAGTAGAATGTGTGGCGCATCCCAAAGTAATTGAGTAACGCCATCCTTTTTCCTTTTGTATTTGCTTTAAATGCTGGCCGTTGGTGTGACCTACATGGAGAACCGGACACGCTCCAGACTAATCGCAGTAAGATTACCAAATGCTTTCATCCAGGGGTCGGATTCGTCAACGACTTACATAACATTAACAGAGAATTCACAGCGGAAAAAGAGTACGCGGCTTATCGCTCACCATATCGCTTGATAAGCCGCGCTATCAAGGACTTTGGCTGTAATTTTCTCTGTTAAATTGCTGTAAGTCGTTGATGAATCCGGCGCCCGGCTCCATATGGAAGTGTCTTTCGACGACGGTACATAGGTGGCGAGAAATTGGTCGTGAGTGGACATTCTGCTTTGGACCACTTCTGGCTCTGCTCATGCAGCTCAAACCCTTAGCTTATTGCAGTGTCGTCATTTGTTGCTGCCAAATAAGTCAGCTCACCTTGATTTGCAGCTTCTCGTGGAGGTAGGCTGTCGCCTTGTCAATATTGTCGTCGGAGGCGCCATCAGATACGAGGCACAGCACCTGAAAAACTAATCACCTTGCTGCTTCGACCGGTAAGAGGTGGATGTCCTGAAGCCGTAGCAGAAGGCGTTTCAGCAATTGCTTCGGCAGAAAATGATTTTTGTCTCCGCTCAACTTCGTCTCCACTTTTTTGGGCTCATCAAGTTATCTGCTGCTGATTCCTTTACGCTGAGCACTTGCAGTTTTTCCAAGCTAATCTGCTTCTGTGCCTTCCATGGCGCTACACCGTACAACTCCCTTCTATAGCCATTCGCTTGTTGACAGTGTTGTACTACCTTGTGTGCAGTAACAAATTTGCCCTAAAAAGATGGGCGTGGTTAGTGATCTTGAGATGAAATTTGATCACTGTTCGTTGTTAACCATGAAGAAACCTTAGACCGGAGCTAGTCTCGATCTCTAAATCGGTTATTTCATTGCTGTTTACAAGCAACGTCAAGTGGTAGCGTAGTTGGACGAGACGCTGGCTGTGACAAATAAAGGACTGCATTAGTCATTCGTTTTTGGGATGCGCCACGCGTTCTACTTCTACGAGATGTCGTGGGGCAATTTTAGTGCGTATATATGTACGTAAATATACATATTCATATATATTAGGTACTCACATAAGTTCCCGCCGTTTTTTCAACGATTCATTGCGGATTTCGCCGGCGGTCTCTTGTATAGCGCTATACAGCTTTCGAAAGAGAATGATTTGCCCTATCACAACATGCATTGCATTTTTTCCATCCTGAATTTTATTAATTTTAGGTCGTTAAAGCGAAGAGTGAAAAAGTGAAAAATAGCCATCGCCTACAGTTGCTTCTCTCCGCTTAGATTTTTTAGATCATCAAATTGGGACGTCCGAAGGAGATTTGTTTTTGCCGACAGCTCCTCCTCTGTGGTTGAACTTTTTTTGCTTGGTGTTATATATTGTTCGGAAGAGAATGTCCTGCTCTATACGAATTCGTGTTGCCTTTGTTGGCTCATGCTGATTTCTGTTAATTATCAACAAAATGCCAAAAAGAGGAAAATCATCTTCACCAATAATTGCGTCGCCTTGTTCAGTCTGTCTTGCTCATACATGTTTTGTTCTACCAGAATATAAATTTATTCTTCGGACATTTAGATTTTCGCTAATTTTAAGGTCATCAAAGATGGAGTGCCAGGTCGACAAGGATGAGCACTTCTGGCACCTTCTTCTTTCTTCTCTTTGCTTTCAACCAGAGTTCTAGAGATGCTGAGGCTGCCAGAGGGCTCTCTCTAGACAGTGCTTCATGTTGACATACAAACACCATTTTTCATCGCCACTTACAATTCTGTGCAAAAATCGTTGAATATGTTCGTGTGATGAATGATAACAGGCAAGCAGGTTGGCAGGCGAAATCCGCAATGTTGAAAAAACGGCGAGGACTTATGGGACAACCTAATATATACAACAATGATTTGCAGTGGCAAGCCTATAGACTGGCCAGAGTTTTGTCCTTCCCAAACAAGACTGTTACCAAGTCATGGACTCCGGAGCGATGGAAGACTTGACTGGAATGGGCGGAAAAGATGAAACAAATCTGGCAAAATTTGGAATTAGGTGCATGCGGCCGCCCGCGTGTCTTCCGGCTGCGCTACAACGTGTATAGCCCAAATACGCACAAACTGCCTCCACGATATCCCATAGAAGTTGAGGGGTGGCGCATTCCAAGAGGGATTGGTTGACCCTGTCCTTTGTCCTTTATCCTTTATCAAGCACGATGTTGCAAATTACTGTAGCTGCACTTCTCACAAGACACCAAAACAGAACGAAAGGCGTGCTGTACTACAGTGGATAAGAATATCTCTGTCCTTTCATGGAAAACGACTCCCATCCTTCGTAGCAGATGGCGGATCGGAAAAATACACATCTGGCATTACATCCTGTGGCTACAAGTTCTGGCTGCTGAGCTACTCACCCAGCACAGAAATAACCGGCTATACAACCAATAGACTCCCAAGAAGAATTCCACCATACGACCTGTAGAACACGCGCTGGACATCTTCCCACCTGTAACCGGTCGTGACGAGGTGTAGGCATCAGCTTGTGTTTCCGTTTCTTCACGTCCTTCATATTCTGCTCACGGTACAGTAGTCCGGCTGCGAACGAGAGCGCTTTTGCGAGCATCGTTGCTCCACCCGTATACGACATTCTTTCGACGCCTTCTGAAAGAGAAGGGGTGGTCGGGACTGTTACCCGGGAGCAACGGTAAGATTGCCAGCTAACTCACTCTGTACGCTCTTTAGTGAGTAGTATTTGTCGAAGCCGAACACAACGCTCGGCTGCAGAGCGTACTGCACCAGGGCGACACGAGACCTTCCGGGACCGATGTCGACATCTTCAAGGACGTTGATTATATTTGACTTCACCTGAACAACTTTTATCGATGCTTTGCGCTGTGTGAGAAGTGAGAAGCATTTGCTTCCTACCGTCTCAAAGTTGGAGATTCCTATGCTGCTCGAGCTGTCAACTAGAAACAGGATATCAATCGGGGGAAGATGACGTGCCGGATGATTAGGCGCGAGGTGACCTTAAACAATAGTGACCGTGACACACTTATATGAGGAAAGCCGGAAGGGTGCAGCAGCATTTAATTTGGTCTACGTGGGGAGGTGATGACGCGCCAGTCAATTACAACCAATCACGGCAGTGACCGAATGTGCGCCAATGAATCAAGGCATCGACATTACATGCCGCCCCAATAGGTGACGCTCTAATCCTATTGTATGCAGCCTGATCGTTGTTCCCTTCCCAAGCAGGCCACATTAACGACCAGTACCGCTCAAGGTTATGGTGACTGCTACACCGTAGCAGCGTCCATATAGCTTCTGGTACCTTCCAGATCTGAAAGGTGACTGACTTCTTCAAAACTCTCACCGATTCTACCGACGTAACCAGAATCATCGGTCGATACATCGCTGGTGTCCTCTTCGGAGATCGCATGTGGATTAGCGTTCTGCCAGTCTGCAACAGATTGGAGTTGAGTTCTTCTGAAGTATTATGGCGATCATCTAAAGAGTATTCTAGCCACTATTACCGAAGTTTCAAACCATTGTAAACCTGCCTATGAAATTAGATACGAGAACTACGCAAAACAAAATATGTATCAGTAAAGAGCTTATAAAGAGCTAGTCAGTCCGCCTATCTGCTTCTCCGTTCGCGCAAAATTACCGACTGCTGGGCTGGACCCCTTTGTGCACAATCAAGCAAGCAACACACTGTAAATAAATACAAATATGATCAGCAGGACGGGCTTCGCACGAAGTTAACAATATATAATTGAAGCTTTGTATGAGTCAAGAGTCACCATTAGATTACATATCGGAAGAAAAATTCTGACCAAGATCGCCCAGGTACCAGTTGTGAAACTCTTCCAGCGGTCAGCATGTTCGCATGATACACACTCCAAAATGAAACCGTGGGCAATGATTGATTCTATCGATTAATATTGATTGGTCGTTCATCGAGAAGCAATCACTCTTACATTATCCTCACAAGATTGTGTGACATTGATCAGTTATTTCGTTGTGTTTACGCGTTATGAATCCCATCCAGCGGCCATTAGTTTTGCGCGACCGATGTACGTACTGACACACGGACGAAACCTTGACATTCCGTAAGTTGCTCTCAGTTGTAGACCAAGATTGGTATCGACCTTTTATTAGGCTTACGTTCCAGAATTGTCGCCTTCGTCAATTCTGGAAAAGTCGAGTTCATTTGAAAAACTACTCGTCCAAACGACATGACGTGCACTACACCATCCTATGTTGTCTGCCCGTTTGGCAGTGCAGGTGACTGTATGACATCGGGGGTGGTGTACCTCATTACATGCAGTCAATGCGGGGATGAGTATATAGGGGAGACGGGCAGACCCCTTTGTACAAGGGTAAAGGAGCACTTGGACGGCCTAAAGAAGTCCAATGTGTCGACCCCTTTGGGGGAGCACAGGGTCCGAAGCCATGGTGACGCAGTGGTTGAGGTGGCGGTCACGATCTTGGCACGCGAGCGCGACGTCACGGCACGCAGAACTCTCGAAGCGTTTTGGATCGCGGCCAGAAATCCAAAAATCTACCGCAAGGAGGAGTGCATCGCGGTGACGCAAGAGCTGGCGCCCTACGTCGACCTCTGCGGGTTTGACCTACGTGGTCGTGCTCAAGGGGGTCTCTGGGGCAGGTGGTCAGTCGATATAAGCTCGCAAACCCATCCGAGTTAGCCCACCTCCAGCTACGGGTGAATGGTGGATCACTTCGACCCCACCACTAAGGTTAGCCGGACATGCAGCCAGACATACATTGGGGAAACCGGAAGGGTACTTGCTATTCGTGTTAATGAACATCTAGCGTGCAAAAGGCGGGGTATCTTAACGAATCCTCTGGGCAAGCATAAAGTGGAGAAACATGGCGGAAACGATTTTGATGTGAAGTGCACGATTTTGACCATCAAGACAGATATTTCATCTAGAAAAGCGCTGGAGGCGTTCTGGATTCTTTCACGAAATCCACGAATGAACAATCGAAATGAGTGTCCTTCGGTCACCGATGACTTTCTGCGTCTATTTCGCATTGTGAGTTGTAGAGCGACCGGTGGTGACAAGGATGTGGTTAAGAATGACACTGGTATACACAGTAGACATAGTGTAGAATGAACAGTATAGTGAGTCTCAGTCACCATCTGTCGACTAACTGCGGCAGCGGCGTCGCCACCGCACAAGCGGTGGATCAGCGAGTGAGTTTATCGTTCATGGGTTCGGGATTTCTTGCTATGCTTCAAGACGATATCCGAAAGGCAAGAGTCGATGAGGCGTTTGGTCGGATAGATAGCAACATCCGAATCCTCAAGCCACTTTTAGGCCTCCGAAGACGACGAACGGGTCGAAACGTTAGGTCGCTCAATAAATACTGATCCACCTAACAACCTCGTTCGGCACAGAAGTAATCGAAACATCTAAATAATGCCGAGGTTTTACGAAGAGAGAACTTGGAGAACACTAAGGTTAGCGTTACTATGCTCTACGACATTGATTCCTGACTCTTTGTCCCCTTCGGAATTCACTCCTGTAGGATGAAATGGCGTTTGGGCGAGTAGTTTTTCAAATGAACTCGACTTTTCCAGACTCTGACGAAGGCGACATCGCCGAAACGTAAGCCTAATAAAAGGTCGATACCAATCTTGGTCTACAGCTGAGAGCAACTTACGGAATATCTGTTCGAACAATGCCAAGATTTATGGAAAGTCGGACGACGTGGACATTACGAAACCTTGACATTTTTTAACTTTTATGCAGAAAGGAGATTTTGTGGAGTTCTAGAGCGAGTTATGCAACGTTCAAACCGACACTGCTCTGGCGACGACGCATGTGGCTCGGTGCTCACCGGACCGTTTTCGCCTTGCTTTTTCGCCTTGACAAGAGATTCTTCTAGTTTGTCGAGTCGAAGCTTAAGCTCGTCGTCTGAAGCGACACCATTACAGATACCAGACATGACAAATAGAGAAGCCTCCAACACACCTTTTCTGCTAGCCTCCCCTACCTTGCCAGCTGGACTCGGCTCTGGTGTTGTCTTGTTTCGAATATCACTTTCCTGACTTCGCTCAACCGTAGCCTAAGATTGTTTAAGAATTTTCAAGGTAGCCGTGGTCTCAAGGAAGTTCCCTCAGTTGAACGCTCACCAATGCTGGTCCTCGGTGTCCTAGGGCGCCGAAAAGCGCCTCTCGTGTGTTTATTTCGGGAGGCAGTTGTTGCTGAGAGACGGCTAAACACAATGGAATCGATCGGAACGTTAGGACATTCTTCGGCTATGCTGGCGCTTTAGAGATCGCAGCCAAAAACAACAATGGTCTATGTTAGCAGGCTGGTATGAATATTTGCCACCAAAAGGTAGTGGAAAAACGAGCTTGATTTTTATAAAGTCAACGAGCCAGCTAATTTATTCGTATCTCACCCTAAAATGTTTCCATGTATAGAATTTTTCACTGGTTAGCTCTATGGAAGCCTACAGTACCGTTATTCTTCAATGAGGACATGAGGGCAGTTGCATCTCAAAAAATTGAGTGCACGGCGCATCTCAGTTTTTGTTCCATTAAGAGGCATAAATGATCGTTAACTTATCGGCGCATACTAGCATTTCAGGTGCCAGGCCACGTCACTTTTAAAAACTTATAGAAGCCAAGAATTGACATTGAGGAACCGAGTACAGTAAGAAAGAAAATCTGAGCTATTCTTAAGTAAGATTTTCTTGTCAAACCCCCTGTCTGTCCTTCCCTTTCGTCCGGTGAGTTTCACTTGCAGTGTAGTCAACTAGCGGATAAACAAGGATAAGGAATAAAAGACAGCGCTATTTAATCCCTTTCGGGATGCGCCACACATTCTGCTTTTACCAAATGTCGCGATGGCGATTCGATTGCGCATTTGGCCATACAGTGACATGCGATTGCCAGCCGATTAACATGTCAGCGCTCTATCTTTCCTAGACAACTCTGGAACCAATTTACCGACTCCCAAAGGACGGATGTCTTGGGTGGCCTTGGCGAGAAATCCGAACCAAGGCGCTGGTATCGGGTGCACGCAATAGGCGGACCTCCTCGGACTGCGCTACACATCCCACGTAGTCAACGTGGCGCCCAAAAATTCTAACGCTAGAGAACAGCTAACAGCTCTAAATGACCTGGATTCTGAAGATAAGGCACGGCGAACGGCGGAGCCTGTAGGATAGTCGTCGGAGGCATAGCCGACAATTGTCGTTGTCGCTGAAGTTCTAGTTGTTGGGCCTGAAAATTCTGGTACTAAAACGCTCCAGGACACACCTATACTTGACATTATTCACGTTTTTGAGGTGCTACACGCGCTGTACTTCAACATGTCATTGCAGGGCACATTTGATGCCTTTTGACTAGCGAAGAGTGTTCGGTGAACAAAAAAGAGTTATTTTGTCATTCTAGGACAACTTTGGCAAGTTCTAGCCCTTAATCAGGACAACTACACTCCTTACCTGCAACAAAGCACAGCTGTTACATAGCGTGATGGCGGGATTAGATTCCACTAGAAGCCGTACTCTCCCAACCGAGGCTAAGTGTTCAATAAGTCACCTCTATCGAAGGTCCTGTTCCTGCTAAGCTACTCCGCTACAGAATCTTTAGCAGTGGACTGCATGCATCTACCTGAACTACCTGCATGGACTCGTTGTGCTTCCTCAGCTCCTCGGCGTGTTTCTCGCTTGCCTTTATCTGCTCCTCCATCTGCGAGTGAAGCTTGGCCGTGAAGAATTCGTTCTGTGTCCGTAGCGTCTTCTCCATCTCCTTCAGCCTTCTATCCATTTGTTGCCCTTAAATGCTTAACATACCGTCAACTTAGAACTATATGTAATATGTATGTATATGCGGTAGCTCTAGGGCTGAGAGCAGTAGAAAACAAAAGATAATTCTTCCACTAGGCCTTCCGTAGGAGGCTTGCTCACCTTCCCTTCGATAGGCATAGACGGCATAGCCTAGAATCAGTATAGACAGCAGCAGTACCGCCGCTAGAATTCCGGTCACCAGCCAGCACGTGCGACCGAAGCCGGCTATCTTGGACGAGCCTAAAGGAGAAAATTCAAAAGCTGTTTAAAAATAAAGATTTTAGACAAACGTGATGAAAAGGCAGTATTTCTCGTCAGAGCTGCTCCCATTTACTCTCGGTACTTGCGATGCCGTCACTAAGCATCTGAAAGGATTTTAAAGGGCGTCGCTGGTACGAAATAAAGTCGGCTAGGGATTGAGAATGTATATTGTTCCTATAGGATACTAGGGACACAGGGCCGAAGGGGTTGGTTCTAAACCTCGGAATGGGAAATGGCTAAAGAGCAACAGCTTTCCACGGGTAGCGACGTATAGCAGAGCAACGTACAGTCGGTGGTCCACCACACTGTGTTCAGATCGTCGTAGTGGGTGCATGTGGAGACGTTCCAGTTCAGATAGTTCCACCAGCTGAGGTCGGCGACCGACATTCAGGGAGCGGAAGACGGCGGGAAGACTCGATCTTGATTGCCGCCGCCATGGATACAAGCGCCCAGAGCCCCAAAACAACGACCTCGCCACGAGTGTTGGAGAGGCGACTTGCGCTGGCCTGCGGTTTCCTAGACATACGCAGTGACCTGTGCCATTGGACATCAAGTAGAACTCTGGGATCTATCCCATTGCGGATGGCACTCCTTTCTCGACTTTTGGAAGCGGTGGCAAAGCTAAATGCAAACTAGTTTACGAAGTGGTTTAGGAGAACACCTTGTCTGCAATCTCCTAGCAGGGCCAGTACATACTTTTTTATTCGTTTCGCATTTCTAGCGATGCTTCCCCTGACCAGGATAGATCCGAATTCTGTGAATGACCGACGCCTTCAAGAGAACTCTTGAGCGTAGCCTCAAGACCTCGAGAAACTAGAGCTGGGTATCCCAGAGAAGAGCTATGGTCCTTTTGATGATAGCGTGACTTAGACATTCCTCAAGAACTGAAAGCGGTTGATTTAACGTGAACTCCTGCGGATGTTAGAGGAACTCCGCGCCATCCGTGAGCACTGTGATAGGGCTCGCAAACCAGAGACTTCAGTAGAAAGATGAAAGGCGCCCTATTGTTATTTGAAGAGCTCAGCCGTTCAACAATCGTTTTCTATTGAAAAATCAACGACCACCAAGCCAGCAATTGAATAAGCACAGGAAGAAGCGCTCAGACCCAAAAAGCGAATGATGAATCATCCCACATCATCGAACCTCTCACCTCTTGTCACAAACGAGTTCACAGTCTCGCATAGTGGCTGCACCAGACGCTGTAACGCTGAGAAGTCTACGGCGTTCAGACGAATCGACGTCGCAGAAGGCTCAAATCGCGACTCGTCCGGAGACGTGCCTCCGATGATAATGTAGAAGATGTGCAGCGGAGACTGCGGGGAGAACAGCGTTTCCTGACCTAGCTGAAATGGAGGTGGCTCTCTGCAGTACAATACCTCTCCTGTCTTTTGGATTTTGGGCGGAATAGACGGAAGAAACCGTCATTTCCGCCTCTTTTCTATGCTCCCTTCAAAGAAGTTGTATAAAAAAATGCAATCATTCGAACCTACTCTGGATAATGTAGGTAGCATTCAGTGGTTCAAAGACAAATTTTGTTGCAAAATTTATGACTCAACCTAATAGGTGGAGAACCCATGTTAACTGTGATATTGTCCAAACTACAAAAGAAACTAGCGAGAGCGAACAAGGAATAAAACGATAATGCAGAAGTAAGTTTTAGTAGCAAATACGAAAGGAAAGCAAGTTCAGCATTGCGGATCCAGGTGTTTTTTGATAAAGGTTTTGAATGAATATAAGGACAGTGGAACTGTACGATTTTTACTAATTTTAATACAGCTAGATGTTGCCCTGTTTACGAAGAAATGTGCTCGACAACTGAGCCTGACCTTCGGCCCGAGCAACTTCAGCGCATCGCCTCTCATAATGGACGGCAGCGTAGTCACGAATCCATGTGCAGTGCAGAGGTTTTGGTCAAAATCTGTGAACCATTATTAGATCGAACTTCTTTTTACGACAAGCTAAGGTTGAAAGTTTCAAATTGATATTTCTGACGGCTCATCGAGGTATGCCATCATACGAGAACCCAAACATCCTTATAAAAAACTTCCTTGTAAAACTATTCTGTATTTTTTCAGCTTTTCAATAATTTTCTTTCTATGAGAATTAAAGATAACGGTGCCGTGCTTGACTAGTGGTCTTATGTAAGTCTTGCTCTAAAAAGAATAGTTGGATCATTGGTTGTGAGCGCTCTGAGAAGCTGATGAACCATGGAGTACGCTTTCGCTGCTATTCGCACACAGTGGTCATCAGAGTTTAGACTATTGTTAACCAGAAAATCAATGTCAACTGTTTCCTGAACCTCATTTATAGATGTGCCAGCAATCTGGTAATCAAACACAGAGTGACTAGCACCAATACGCAACAACGTCTAGTTTTCCTTTGACAGTGGTAGCCGCCAGTCTTCAGACATTTGTGGATCACAGAGATGGAATGCTGTAGCGTTTCGCAATCGCTGGAATTGTTACGCAGTGGTAAAGCTTGATGTCATCGGCGGAAGCAATACCTCTAACGCCAGATGAAGTGATGAGGAAGGAAGCTCATAAGTATAGATATCAAACAAAACCGAAGGTAGGACTCTGCGCTGGGAAACTCCGCTGAGGACGGACCGAAAACTGGAAGATGTTCCGTTAACTGGAGCCATCAAGGTTCTACCAGAGATAAACTCTCAATTCCATGCGACAATACGCGAGTGTATTCCAACCATAGTAAGTTTCCGAATCAGCTTGGGATGCGAGACTTTGTTATACGATTTGGAAAAGTCAAGGTACACACTATCCACACATTGCCCTCTATAAAGCGATGTGCTCCAGTCATTTAAGACTCTAGCATGACAGTGACGGTTGACTTGTCTTTTGAAAACCATGCTGAAGGGGAGATATTACTGAGTGCTCCCGAAGGTGGAAGAAAATGTGTTTCCTTAGCATTTTTTTCAAAAGGGCGAGTTAAGGTTGACGTAACATTTATAGGTCTAGAATTGGTTACTAGGGATAGAGGTTTTTTTTGGGATAGGCGTAACCAGCGACGATTTCCATCCCTTTAGGATTTCCGCTCGCATAAAGCTTAGATTAAAAATGTGTTCAAGCGGACTAGCTATGATATGAGCTACATTTTTTATAAACACCAAAGAAATTCCATCGGGAGTCAAGGAGTAAAATGGCGGCCATTGGGACAAATGATAATTTCATCTGCGTAAAACCAGTCCGAATCAGACATAGTAGGAAATTGCTGTTCATATGATAGATCAAGATCAGGCGAGAAGGAACTTGCGAAAGTGTCAGCCAATAACTCAGCCTTACCAGAATCAGTTCTTATAATGTCCCCATCGCTAGTCACAAGAGCAGTTACGGAAGGCCTTGAGCGTAGCCCAGAGTTCAACGGTTTGTAAAAATCAGACTTCGATTTTGAGTGTATAATTTTATTCTCTACGATTAAACAAGTTGCGAGAGAATTTATGGACCAACCTTTCATATGTCTTCCAATGAACCTCAGTATCGTTCTTCCTCACTCTATCTCATGCCAACCTTTGTTAGAGTAAAGAATTGAGATACTGAGGAAGGTGAGCATGGTGAATTGGGACCCGTCGAACAGGTAAAAAAAGTTCCATGCAATGGGACAGTATCGCAGTGAATAGCTCATACGGTTTCGTCCACCGTTTCCACTGAACTGAGGGAGCTGAACCAATCCACGCTGCCTAGGCAGCATCGAATAGCGTCAAAATCAGCAGCTTTGAAATCCCGCTTACTGAGGAGGACAGTTGGCTGAGAACAGTTACTGAGGACAATTGTCCTTGATTACGTTAAGCTTGAATGTGACTACCGCATGGTCGCTGGTGCCGACAGGTGGCCCTAACGATACGTCAAAATGATATTACTACGACTGCAAAGCACAAGGTCTAGCACGTTGCTACCAAGGGTTCCTTTTGCAACTGATTGCAATAGTGAATGCTGCTCACACAAGCCAAGAAAAGCTTTGGATTGACAGGAATTGGTGAGTGGCTTAGTGCCTGTCAAGTAATGTGACGAAAATTGAAATCACCCATAACTACAGAAGGATGGTCACAAGAGGATCTCAATCCTTTGAACATTTGGGCGGACAAAGCGAAAGGACAAGATGGTGCTTTGTAGAGAATCAGAATCCGTACAGCGGAGGCTCGTATAATGCATTGTATGATTGCAACCTTGCTGCGCCTTATAACAAAACTTAGTTGAATATCTTTTACAAGAAATAAAAAAAATTATAAAATTATTACACTTGTTCGGGCTCAAAGAATAAAAAATTCAAGGAGAGCTATATCAAATTTTTTACCACCAAAAATTGTTTTAACCAACTTGGAGAGCGCGTAGTTAAAAGTAGGAACTTTATTTCGATCTGAAATACGTTCACTTTGAACTCGGAAGTATCATGTTTGTTTAGAATAGTGCAACTTTGACGTGAAAATCGTATGTGTAAAGGAGGCAATCCATCCGTCTGTTTGTCCGTATAGCAATAATGACCGCTCGAAGGACTTCACAGCATGTACTAGGAAAGCCGACCATCTGATCAGCACCATTGATTTTAGCGAGGTTGAAGAGAACACCGGGCGATTGGACAGGCCTCTCGACCAATATCGATCAGCTAATCAATATAAATCGACGTTGTTGGTTTTTGGAGCAGAAATCGCGCGAATATGATGGCCGGTGTGTAGAGCTCACAGCCAATAAACAAGATATATCGGCTATCCAGTGCTGATTAATACTAACTATTGGGACATGTCTATAGATATGAGGATAGGATAGACATGTCGTTTGAAATGGGAACCATGTGAATGTGTTCGCCACTGGACGGGCTTAAGAACCAATAAACAATATCGATAAATTACCGCCTGAGTTTGCACTCAATAAAAAAGGAACTTCAACTGATACAAAAAGTATGATCTTCAGCGGCATCATTTTCGCGAAAAAATTCTTCAATAGAGATTCAGAGTTAACAGCTTCAAACACCATTTCAGCTCTACCTTCTCTGGAATTCTGTACTTAGCGCTGGAGATGACCACGACTACATCCGGAAGCCACTTTCTATTATTCGACTGAAGAGCAGCTCCGACAAGAGAGTTGATGCTTGCCCGAGGAGTACAGTGACTCTGATCTGAGAGCACATCGCAGGGAGCGAATCCTACTTGCTGAAAAAGGTACTTTGTTAATTGCTAATGAAATACTAGGTAATCAGCTTACATCTAGGCCTCGTTGAACTTCCGTGTTGGTTTTCATTTGGCCCAAACCGAATTCTTGCCTTCCTTTCGGCGTGAATTGAGCGAGACCAATTTGAGATCCGTCTTCGGATATTCTCATGAGAGACAGCGACTGAATACTCAATGCATGTACAAATATTCAACATTCTATCAATTAAAAAAGGACTGGAAGTACTTTCCAGGGAGGCTAAACAACAACTTGCTAGAGCGCGCTATGCCTTGCATCTCTACAGAAAATATGGAGGCATTTTGAATTTAAGTTTGAGATGCTCAGCGGCTTCTTCTTTCTGTTCTTTGTTCTGTTGTTTTGAGCGTTTTGTTTTGAGCGCCAAACCTGACTAATAAACGAGATCTCCTTCTGAAACTGAAATTGGTCGAGGCTCAGAGTGCCGTCGATGATGAAGAGAACATCAGCTGTAGGCCAAACGCACGACAAGGAGGCCGACACGCAGAACAGTAGGACTAGTGCTTTCTGAAACAGCACGTGTCAAGCTTTATTAACACTTCCATAGAGCCAAAGGGAAATATGCCTTTAAATATTTACCAGATAAGGACGTGTCCTAGTTAGTCGGTGGTTCATTTCCAATAAAGAGCGACATTAGTGACTTTGATACGACTCGTCCGCATGAACTCTATCGCATTCAGTGGTTGATTTCCTCTAGAAAATACTAACCTATGGTAGAAGGAGATCATCAGGAACGACTCGAAATATGATTATCCAGCTTGGGAGTGAACGCTCCTGAGACTGTCCTCCAACAGGGAACTGTCCCAGGCGCATGCCTGAGCGGCGAAAATGAATATCACTATTAGAGATTCCACCCTTCATATAGTAGAAAAGTGGGAACATTTTTGCAAAGTCATTGAACCTAATGAGCAATGGGCCTTCAAGGTTTACTATGTGGTCACTTGCACACGTGCCAGACTAGCGTAATCGGCCGAAATTTTAAAAATGGACATCATGTTCGTGATCTGCACCCAGGTAGGTTCCTTAGGCAAAGTTTGGGTGAAATTTTTCTTCTACCCCTTCTCAACCTCGACCAATGAGCTAGGGAGTTGCGAAAGCGTAATAGTGCCGCTTCAGATTTACCCACGACAATACTCAGGGGAGCGTACACTAATGTCACGGCGAATCATAATACGCAACTTCTTGAAAGATATCTCAGCACCCTATCTTCAACAAAAAATCTCTCTATGTTTTACAGTTTTTAAATGCTCGGCTCACCAGACAAATTTCAAGACCATCGTGCCACCGCCTTGCCATACGCTGGATGATGACACGATGACCTATACTTCTATACTCCCTAACCTGTTGCAACTGCTATAGCTACCTGCCCGTCATCATCAGTGTGTCTAGTTGTACATCTTCGAAGGGCAATATGGTACAATTGGACTTGCGCAGCGATTGGCTGCCCTTTTTTGAACATGTGGATCTCACCTGTTGGGGAGGTCGACTGGACACCCGTTCTCGACTTGTGGACTCGTGCCATCATATGCTCTTCAAATTGCTTAATTTATGTCTACTTGGGAAGGTTTATCCCCACTATAGCCAAGGGTACTACCAAAAATCGGTAGAAAACGAAAGTGTCGCATATAGAGAAGGCAACTGGTGAAAATCTTTTACTGAACACGTACTTGGCAGCCTGTAGTGGAATATTTACATAGGAAAGTTGGGAAGGTGACAGATACCAAGCAAGGAATGGACACTAACTACACAAAAATTCGGCAAGGCGCGTGGATCGAACACGTAACCCTGCACTTATGAACCATCCTTGCTCCCGGCTGAGCCACCGAGCCACTTGGACCGATATGTTTCACCACTCCCTTAACTCCACGTGGGGCGTGCACAAACGTGTTAGGTGTGCGCTAACAGTACTACTCAATACTGGGCCCCTATCTCCCTGGGTTTAAGGACTTTGCAAAAATGAGACCTACCTTCCTACTATTTCCAGGGTGGAGATTCTCGTAGTGGTATTCCTTTTCGCCAGACATACGCCTGAGGCAGTTCCCTGGTTAGTCAAACCCTATTCCACAGGTACGCAGAAACACCGTGAACAGAAAAAATACGGAACACGGATGCACTACGAAACGAGGCTCAAAAAGGTGAAGGCGGCTGATGACTAATTCAGAGCGAAGATGCTCTCATGCGCTGGCCGTTCGGTGGTGGTAACTAAGGTGTCCGCGCGCACACACACAACTCACCCTCTCCCTCCATAGCAATACGAAAGCCATTGCCTTCAGCGCCGACTACCCTCGGCTATCGGAAAGAAACACGTGAAAATAGGAAAGAGTAGACTGCACGAGTTGCTAAAGAGATATTCCACGACTCTACACCGAGCAAAGGTCAAACCGCCACATGTGATTACTGGTCAGGGATCGTAGGACAAAAGCTCGTTCCCGATTTCTTCAATTCATTTATACATCATACGATGCGCTTACGCTCGATAAAACGTAGGAAGTCTATGAAAATAACTGTAGGTAAAGAAGAGCAACAAACAAAAGCTTAGGATAGAGTCGCATTGCTGGCAATCAATCGTCAGAATCAAGATATTAGGGGGGGGGGGGAGTTGGTGGGGCAAAAGTAACGAGACAAATTGAAAAAAATCTTTATCTCTTTATAACTCAATTACAACTCAACGATGCTGAGGAATGTATTTGCCACTAAGGGCAATGACCTTGCTGCCATCGCTCAGCCAACTTCCTGATTCCATCCTTCCAGAACTGCTTGGGCCTGGTGTTGATCAACTGCTCGATACGATTGTCAAGGACTGCTTGGGTTCTTGTGTCCCTTCCGACTACGAAGTCCTGTAGGCTCAAGTAGTAGTGGTAATCGCATGGAGAGATGTCCAGCGAATACGGTGGGTGAGGCATGTGAACGTAGCCCAGCTGGCCAAGCTTATCCGTGGTTACTTGTTCCCGATGGGGTGCGGCGTTGTCGAAGTTGAGAACCTTCTTGAAGTGCTGCGAATGAATAAGAGCGAGTCCCAGGTCCATTTCAACTGTTTCGTTCACCATGGCCTTGGAGTCCATCGTCGTGCGTTTGGTAAACAGCTTCCAGTGTACCGGTCCATGGGTGCAGACCCAAAAGCTCTGAAGGTGCTTCTCGCCGAACGAAGTCGGTAACAGGTCACTAAGCCTCACCCAGACTCGCTGCTTGTCAGGGTTAAGGTAGAAGACGTACTTCTCATCTTGCGTGAATATTGAGCCCAGGCTGCTCGGGGTTGGGAATTGGGGGAGATTTGCGCGACACAGGTCGACTCGTCAGACTGGGGTTTCGGCATGAGACAGACTGGAGTTTTGGCATGCTTCTGGAAAGGGCGGAAGTGGTACCTTCTCAGATGAGCTTCAGTAAGTAGCATACAAACATACAAATACGATAAGCACGAAACCAGACTCCGGCCACGAGATATATGGTTACGGCATGGGGTGTCTCATTACTTTCCCCCCCCCCCCCCCCTAATACAAGGGGATATCTGGAGGACGTACTGCCAGGAGCATAACTTAAACAAACACTTCCGAACACCATTTCTTTAGGATCTCAAAGCAGTGCAAGAAAGTATTATAGATTTGTAGAGCAAGGGCATGACTGCTGATCGCTGTCCATAGAAGTGCCATCCACTTCGCAAATACGACCACAGAAACCGCTTCGACATGTCTGCAATAACATTACTTGAAGGTAAGCCACAGCATATAAATTTCCAATTAAAGTTTTTAATCTTCAGTGTGGGCGCGTGTAGCGCAGTCGGAGGAGGCGCCGGCTGTCGTGTGCACCCGATACAGGTTCCTGGTTCGGATTTCCCACCCAGGCCAACCAAGCCTTCCATCCCTCCTGGGTCGGTGAATTGGTACCAGACTTGTCTGGGAAGGATAGAGCGCTGACTTGTTCATCGGCTGGCCATCGCAAGTCATTGTATGGCCAAATACGCATTCAACACGCCTCCATGACATCCCGTAGAAGTAGAATGCGTGGCGCATCCAAAAGGGATCGAGTAAGGCAGTCCTTTATCCTTTATCCTTTATAATCTTTAGAGCAGACAATAGATCGAAACGTTCAGTCTGACTTTGAAAGTCGAGCTGTCAGGCGATTTAATTACCAATGTAGGAAGCATCTGGAGCGATATAGCTGATCTACAAGAGAAGTTACCAAAAGAAGGGTGTTACTATTAATTCCTATCGGTTTAACACTGTGTATCAATGGCATAGTGTAACGTCCTCTACACGGCCAAAAGTCCAGTGCTTACCAGGCCTCTTGGGACTCCTCCTTGGCAATCTTAAGGGCAAACATTGGAACGTTAAACACTCAGCGGAATAGTAGAGTGTCAAGCGTGGGAAAATCCAGTCTCTTTTTATAATCTGGTAATGTGCAAGGGTAACCATGATCAGTAAAGCACTCATGCATTAGAATCTTTCTAGAAGTTTGTTGGGCTTTTTCTATTCTACTTTGAAGTTTTCTAATAGAGGGACTCCAAATATGCACCCATATTCAAAATTAGGAGTTGCTTTGTACAGCCTAAAGATGGTGTCTGGATTGAGGCATTGAATCCAATTTACGTAAGTAGGGCTGTGCAATGGCAACCGAAGTGGTCAAGAATACAAAATGCCATAAGCACGAGCTGCAGAACGTGCAACATGGACTCCAGCTGACTTGAAAGGACGCTCATCTAGTAAAACGCGACCCTATTTCTGCCAAGGTACCTACAGTAGCCTTATTCATAAAGCGACGGGAGCGGGAAGATAAGCGAGATCCCGCTCGATCCCCTTTCCGGCTTTCCAGAACGCGGCTGATAATCATGTTCATATTCGTTTCGTGAGTATCTATTTCTAGCTCTTGACACGGTCCCTTCCCCTGGGAAGTTCGTTTCTGGGAACCTTCATGAATACGACCACTGGTCTCTCTAGGCCAGGCGTGGTATCACCTGTATCATTTATCTCGCTGCTCATCCACGGGAATACGTCTCCATTCACCTCTGTCGTGTGCCAGAGTGCTCCAGTAGACCCTCCTCGCTGGAGGAGCACGAAGAGCGCTATACTGTTTGATCAGTGCAACATGTTAGATACAATGCTTTATTGAATGAAAGCTGTTTGACGAAAATTGCATAGGATTTGTGCTATTTGATGTTGAGCTTGTAAGGAACAATTTCAGGCAGTTTCTCTGCTAACTATGCCATTGGTTTGATGCGTTCCCCACCCGGAGCTGAGAGAGCGATCCTCACTAGCTCCTCCGGAGTTGGCTCCTTCGCTTTGTAGACGTCTTCATATTCGCCATCGCCCTGCAATAAAAAGCTGGGAGGATCGACATTATCTCCATCCGTATGCATTGCCTTTGCTCATCTCTGTGCGAAAGTAATGGCCGTTTTTTGAGGCTTGGCAGAGACTTTACTAGCCAGTTACGATCACTCAACTACCATATGTTGAGAAAAGGGACCAGGAGCATAACAACAAGGCATAGAATGAGTCTCTGGATCCGAATGAGCTATCTCCTCAGTTTGGCATTGTGACCGAAGTTTATGAACTGGCGGAAAAGTGCTCCATAGATGTAAATACAGTTTCACCTAGCATCTAAAAACCTCTCCCATATGCTTGGGCTATTCTGGCTTATCCCCTTTCCTTCTTCTCATTGGAAGCGCTGATGAACTGCAGATGCGGTCGTGGAATTGTTGCCACTTGGTACTATTTCTATTGGTGTGATCTAAGTATGGAGACGAGATACAATCCTAGTTGGTGGTAGCCACTCTTAACAATTTCGTAAGAACTGAATGTCTTCAATATGGAAATGCATTGAAATTGTCCATTCTGCACTAACGAAGTCAAAATAATTTAAATCAGTTTCTTTAAGCCTCAGTTGGCTGGTATCGAGGTTGTAAGTTGTCACAACGATGTTTTGTTGCGATCAAAACTTCTAGCGCCAGGCGGGACTCGAACCCGCACCTCCCTCTGACCGGGCGGGAATGCTCTACGCCATTACACCACCACTAACTAGGATTGTATCTCGTCTCCATCATCCCGGATACGGGTGGGTGCTGATCGGTCCCACGAGGTGTGGATGTTGCGTTCGGTCAAACGGCGCCGGTGGTGTAATGGCGTAGAGCATTCCCGCCCGGTCAGAGGGAGGTGCGGGTTCGAGTCCCGCCTGGCGCTAGAAGTTATGATCGCAACAAAACATCGTTGAAGTCAAAATACATAAATAACCCAGAAAACGTAATGTAAAACAATTGTGAGCTAGGTCAGTATGTTTGTAAATGATTAGGACGTGAAGTACATTGTCCTGCCTGTGTCCAAAACGTTGACTGGTGGTGTCTTGGCTTATTTTTATTTTATTTTACTGATGCTATCTGTTTTAGCTAGTCGAGTATGACCCATCCTCGGTGCAAATCTAGTAAAGTAGTCCTCCTTTACTAGATTTTCAACAAGAATGATCATTCTTAGGTCCCCTCTCCCGACTAGGAACTCGGAAATTGAGTCTCTCTGGGCAACCTGGGGCCGGATTCTGGATTTTACAGCAAATTAACAGAGAAAATATAGCCGAAATTCCTGATAGCGCGACTTGTAAAGCGATATGGTGAAACATTTCGCCGCTCTATCAGAGATTTCGATTGCTAAATTTTCTCTGTTGAATTGTTATAAGTCGTTGAAGAATCCGGCTCCAGGTTGACGAACTTTACTAACTTCTATATGTTGTTGCCCATATATTGTGTTTCGTTATGTTGGAAAGCTTAAGAGCGGCCACCACCAACTAGGATTGCACCGCAGGCGATATCGCTAGCCAACCACAGCAATCAGACCACCAAAGGAGTCGGCTAATCAGGATACTGACCAGACACTGGGGTGGCACCCATCTGACGCGACCTCGTTGATCTGGTGCGGCCCTACCCTCCCCATATAGGTCACACTATCAGCCAGAGGTGGGCTGAATTTATAATAAAACCGGGGGCCGGATTCATCAACAATCAAACCTGCGAGTAAGCGGGGTATAAGGGTTAGAGATAAGGTAAGAGGTAGAGACGAAAGCTTCATCGTGGGTATCTTGAGCCCTATTGTCGTGGGTTAGCCCTTGATGAGTCCGGCACCGCATCTATCCTAATAGGGGGGGGGGGGGGGAGAGGTTACACATAACTAAAAGAACTAAAATTATTTAAGCAGCATTTAGAGAACAAAATAGTACCTAAATTGACAGAACTCACAAAAAATGACAATCGGTTTCGCCGCTGTTGTAAACAGACAAAATAGACCCACCCCCTTCACTTTGACGGACCCCGGTTATGGCATGTCAGGCGGCGGTCAATTGTTTTTGAATGCGGTTTTCCCGCCGAGACGTCTTTACAACCGCAGCGATTTGTTTTTTGTTTGTTCGTTCATTCCTTTGTTTGGTGGTCCTATTTTGTCCTCCTGAAGCCGCTCCGTGAGTCTCAAGTGAATTGGTTACATAATTTTTAATTTTATGCCCCCTCGATTAGGATATATCCTTTAAAGTCTGGGTACGGTGTGACCCCGTCTTTCAATCTTGTCGATACACCTTATTTTTAGAAAGAGAAGACGAGATCTTCCCACCTCATCCGCCGGAGGCATCGGTGGTAGTGGCGGCGGTGCGTGTGGCCGCTTTTCGACCGACTCCTTCGACGGCCGCTCCTTCTTCGCTTCGTCTCTGCTGTCTTTGCTGCCTTTGCTATCTTTACTTCCCTTCGATTTAATTTCGTCCGACTTAGGAGCCGGAATCACTGAAAGACCGCGGTCAGTTCGTTTTCTCGTATTTCCTGGTTGACCTACATCACATACAACATTCTGTGATCAGGCTAAGAGACCCCGAGAAATATCTAGCGGTAAGCATCCCTAAGCCATTTCTCAGCGGTTTCCCATTCCTAAAATTACTAACCTCCGCTTGTGTGCCGTCTTCTTCTCTTCGGTTTGGCAACATCCTCTTTCTTTTTGCCGCACTCAGAAAGCGACAATGCCATCAGACAAATAGCTAAGCTGATCATCTCGAACATCAACCAGCATACACGCAAGTCCATACGGATCTGTAATGTATAGCGCATAGAGAAGTGAACCTCAGTTCAGCGCGTGAACCTAGTCAAATCGAGGGACCTCACCTTCCCACAAACGTTAGTGCAGCTGTGCCGTTTGGCACTGCTCTGCATGCAAACTCTAGATCAAATGATGGTGGCCAGCATGGGTGGTTGACCGAATCAGTGCTTACATGGTCCTACCAGATAGTCGTCTGATATCCACAACCGTGTACCATGTACGAGAACGGCATCCTACCATTTATTAAAAAGTAATCGGTTGTGTCTGTCCGCTCGTCTGTCCGTCTGTCCATCCGTTCTTCAGTCGGTCCATCTAACCTCACATAGACGTCGAGTAACAAGCGTCCGGGTTCAGACGAGGTGTAACCCACGTCGTGTCGCGAGCGACAGTAAACGTGTCGCCGATCTCGTGCAAATGAAGATGGGGTTTAGAAGACGTGTCACCGACGTCGTTCGAAAAGCGTATTGGTTCGGAAGTTGTGCCACCCATGTCGTGTAGTGGGTGTGAGTTCCGCAGAGGTGACACCGATGTTGCACAGTGGGTGCCTGGGCTCACAAGACGTGTCACCGACGACGCGCAATGGGTGTTTAAGTTCAGAAGAGGTGTGGCCGATGGGTGACCAGGAAAGAGGGGACCGGTAAATGGGAGGACCAGGACCAGTTATGGTAGGAGCGCTGATGGGGGCAGGTGAAGAGGGAGCGTCTATTGGAAGGGGGACCAGTAAAGGGGTGACCCAGTGAAGAGGGGCCAATAAGGGGTGGGGGTCCAGTCATGCTACAGACGTCGTGCCACGTGTGTCAGGGTGCAGAAGACATATCATTGGCGTTGTTACACGTGCGTCGGGGCTCAGCAAATGTGTCACAGACGTTATGCAGCATGCGTACGGATTCAGAACACGCGACCCAGACGTCGTACAGCATGCCTCCAGATCCGGAAGACGTTCCACTGATCATACAGTGTACAGCATCCGTGAGAAGACCTCTTAAAGGCTTCGTTCGACGAGTGTGCGCGTACTTGACTCACTACTACGCCTTATTTATTTATTTATTTATTTTTGTTTCACTCCGGCACAAAGTAAGGGGTATTGGCGGGGTGGGCGTAACGGTAATGATGGTAAGGAAAATGTCTAAAGACATCCGAGGAATATTGTTGCTGTAGAACAGTTAACGGTATCGGGCGGGCGATGGGGTAGATAGGCCTCATATGAGCAGTTTTGAAGATTCTACCCTACCGTATCGCGCTATACTATTCTGCAGAGTGAAACCAATTTTATTAAACTGTAATAAAGGTAATTGGAGAAACACGTTCGGAGATCGACCATGTTCTTACAAACAGACGCTGAAGTCTGTTCGACGTCTCCGTGCTGCCTTCATTTGACACCGGCTCGGATCACCGTCTTGTCCGTGCGAACTGACTCTCAAAAAGGGGATGTCCAAGCGTGACACTCATAAACCGGCACCGGTGAGGATCCCCACATTCAAGTCTGAGAAGTTGGAATATGCAATAAAGTCGTAAGATTGGAATCTTCTTGAAGATCCATCGGAAGACTACGACCTTCTCTCCAAAGGACTGTTGAAATGTGCTAGCAGCTCTTGCGGAGCCACATCACCTTCTGCTTCAAGACTCAACGCACATGCGATTAAGCTCTTGGAGCAAAGAAGAGCTGTTAAACTGGATCCTAATGCTTCCCATCTGGAAAAAGTCACCATCTCGAAGGCCTGTCGAATTGCAGTGAAGGAGTCCATTCAAGCCTACAGAAGATTGAGGCTGTTAGAAGCCGCTGGAAAAGGTTCAAGCATAAAGCGCTGCAAACGAGATCTCTGCGATCAGAAGGCAATAATGTCAGCCCTTGTGGATAAGGATGGAACAACGCAAACGTCGAGGCCATCGTTCAAGAATCTACACAGATCTGTTCCGTTCTTCCACACTCACTGTCCCGAAATGCTTGATGCTACCAGTACCTCCCATTCTGGAATCAGAAGTTGCTCATGCCATCAGAAGGATGAAGCCGGGCACTGCTCCCGGACCGGACGGCATTTCTGCTGATCTCCTTCGTGCGGGTGGCAGTGCCCTTTGCTCACTTCTTGCCAAGCACTTTAACCACTACCTTCGACTTGGTAGGATTCCGGACTCATGGAAGGAGTCGAAAACAGTTTTAATCTTCAAAAAAGGTCAACAGGAGGATATCAACAACTATCGACCCATCAGTCTTCTCTCGGTTGTGTACAAGATCTTCACCAAGATACTGCTTAACCGCATGGAGCGTTGCTTGGATGAATATCAGCCAGTGGAGCAAGCAGGGTTTCGCAAGGATTTCTCCTGCACGGACCATATTCAGACTGTCTCACAGCAGCATAAGCAGCCTTCAGTTCGATTCGCGAAGTCACCGATCAGGTCAAGGATCCCGGCCACAGGGGCTCGATATTCAACGCCTCTGTACTGCCTGCGATGTGTTACGCGACGGAAACCTGGCCCGACAACAAGACAATCGCCAGAGCGATGCAAACTATGCATCGTGACTGGAGAGATGTCTTCTAAGGACAAGCCTTCGTCAGCAATGGCAAGAAGGCCTACGAAGCTCTGAGCTACGGGAGAAGTCGCAATTAGCAGACCCGCTGCAGTACATGAAGAAGTCCAAATATCGCTGGGCCGGACACCTGCTTCGACGAAAGGACGATAGATGGAGTCTCCATGTCACAGAATGGCTTCCGAGCAGGGTCAAGCTTGAGGTTCGGGAATCGAAGGGGGGGGGGTCGTACTGTGGCCTCGTCTAGAGGGGGGGGTCGTGCTCTTCCGGTTTTGGCAGAGGATTCTCTCTTATTCTTCAGGTTTTTAAGTGATGTTTTTAATTCTTAATTTTTTTGTTTTGTTTTTCCAGGAATGCCTACGAAGGCGTGGAGTCTCTCATTCGTCCCGCAAAGTTGTAAAAATTAATATAAAAATGTTTCAAATAAAGATTGTATTACTTGTTAAAAATAAAGATTTTCTGCATCCAGATTTGGAGTCAATGAGAAGTTTCCATTTTTCAGTTTTTTTTTTCAGGCAGTCACGGACGCGACAATTTTCTTCTGCACGAGCGACATCTACGTCCTAAATTGCCGTCTATAAAATTTGAATGGTCAATTGCTAAGGAAAATTAAGTGCTTTTCCTGCAAGATTTTTGGAAGCACTCTTCGAAGCGATGACCGAATGGCAACCGGAGGATGGACTTGTCACGGAACTAATTTTCTCTCTTCTGCAGGAAACAGCATCAGAAAGTGGAGTTGTACGCAATAAAGTTTTAATCCACAGTTTGACAACGGTAATAAAACCTGTTTTTCTGAAAGGATCCACTGAATGAATAGACGGTCCGATTTGTATGATTTGCCGAAATTTTTCGACACCGTTAATTACATGGAGGCCGCTATTTTTACAGCCTGCTTTTTAAAGCGTAGAACCCACACTTCTTATTGTTTTAAAAGCTTTGTGAATTTTTCAGAGATGTCGCACAAACTCCGAAATATGGTAGGTTACGTGGAACCATTGCGTTATCCGATATCACCGATCGCCACTAAAGGATTGACTTCTCGCGGCAAAAAATTTCTACCTTCTGGAGGAAGAGCATCAGAGAGTGAAAACTGTGCCATCTTAGAGTTCAAGATGTGATTCATATACAATCAAAAAATAAGCTTCTTCGCAGTGATCTCCGATATGATCAGGGAAGATCGATTTGCAAATTCTCATGTTTCATGAAAAATAATTTTTTACCTGAACCAGATCGCGCACACAGTTGAAATCTTGCCACAAAAATTAACAGGTCTTGCTCAATGCACAGTGTAAAAATCATGGGTTCTGAAACGAATAGATTGGATCGACCACTGGTCGATATGGCACCGACGTCATGGGAGCGACGAAATTCGACGTTCACAAAAATGACTATAACTCGGTAAGTTTCCATAATTTGAAAAAACCAAAGGATTTTTAGAAGCCAGAAGAAAAGAGCTTTTACACAGTATAAAAATCTGTTTTCAAGAAGTAGATCTTCATACGG
This sequence comes from Heligmosomoides polygyrus polygyrus, assembly GCA_947396885.1. Classification (NCBI taxonomy): domain Eukaryota; kingdom Metazoa; phylum Nematoda; class Chromadorea; order Rhabditida; family Heligmosomidae; genus Heligmosomoides; species Heligmosomoides polygyrus. The sequence continues at coordinate 23,254,936 of OX377204.1, read as the reverse complement.
GCTGAGGCCTTCGATTTTTGAGCGAAAAAAAAAATTGAAGTGATTTTGTATAAATAATTATATCCCGGTAAGTTTTTCGAATTTTAAAAGACTTAATAGCTTTTTGAAAACGAGACGAAAAGCGCTTTCAAACCATATAGTAATTAGTTTTCATCAGGGAGGTCTTCATAGGGGGTGGGTGGGGTTCGAATTCTGGTCCATTGTTGCAAAAATACGTGCCGGAAATCGAACCCCCCCTCGCCCCGTATGAAGATCCCTTTTTGAAAACTGGTTTCTATATGGTTAGAAAGCATCTTCCCACTATTTTTCAAAAAGCAATTGGGATTTTTGAATTTCAAAAAGCGAACCGAGTTATGATCAAATTTGTGAAGAACTGCTCGTAGACTCTGCACCGTCGACACTGGAGTCATTTCATAAAAATGATCATAACTAGGTTCTTTTTTCGAAATTCAAAAATGCCAATTGCTTTTTAGAAAATAGAGGAAATATGCTAAGTGACCATGCATAAATCTTTTTTCAATAAGGAGGTCTTCATAGGGGGCAGGGGGGGGTTCGATTTCTGGTCGATTTTTGGCAAAGACCGACCACAAATCGAACCCCACCCGCCCCTATGTAGAGCTCCATGTTGAAAAATAATTTCTATACGGTTCGAAAGCGCTATTCCTCTTGTTTTCGAAAAGCAATTGGGATTTTTGAACTCTAAAAAATGGACCGAGTTATGGACATTTATTGTGAAACCGTGACCAGAGGAGTTGGTCGGCCCATCACCGGAGTCACTGAAGTGATTTCACAAAATTGATCATAACTCGATTTATTTTTTGCAATTCAAAAATCCCAATTGCTTTTTGAAAACGAGACAAAAAGCGCTTTCAAACCATATAGGAACTAGTTTTCAACAGGGAGGTCTTCATAGGCATGAGTAGATAGTCCGAAGCGCACGCGCTGCTTCTTCTTGTTTGTCTACTTCGCGTCTGATATTGAGATCATCTCCAGCACATTCTTTCAGACTTCCTCTTTCTTTCTGTGTGTGGGTGTATGCGTGTCTTGTATTTGTTGCTGAGGACGTGACTGGACAGCAAAGGAGTACCGAAACCACAGTTGTCTAAACAACATAAGAAGCACTGCCCTAGAAGAGAAGTACAGCACTGAACATGACACTGGCGACTAAGTTGCCAAGGGAAGGTTACGACGAGTTGTCTCACAGTGCCCAGTGGTGATTGTTGCGAGACCACTTGTTGCTCCGTCAGGTCGTCAATTGACGGCTCCGGGACCTAACTCCAACGCGGCATCGCGCGTTAGCCGCGTGCGACGTCGCGGCGCTGAAACGCGGACGTGCGCTCGGTGACGCATGGTTAGCCGCGGAGCACGAAATGTTGTCAGTGTTTAAGCTCCCAGACCACATTTCTAGCAAGAAACTTAAAATCCCACAGAATGTGGTAGGCAACAGTCTGCAGTAGGACAATTTATCTGAGAATGAGTGATAGTGACTTTTTTCCGTAGTATAACCATAATCATGGGTAAAAATTGACCGAAGAAGTCGAAGCTGGCAAGTCCTGACGCTAGAAACCATCCACATGACCAGTATTCCTTTATAAACTGTCGCTGATCGTCTCACTGAAACAACACTACACCATCTCCAAGAAACCTGAAATGAGGCGAAGGGGTGCCGCATGTCTCTGTAGGCCCCGTTTATACTTCGTCGCGGCGCGACGCGATGGCCACGCAATGAGGCCAAATTGATCGATCGCGTCGCACAATCAATATGGCCACTATGCATGGCGTCGCGTCGCGCCGCGACGAAGTATAAAAGGGGCGGTAGGGAGCGTTTCTAGCCGTCGGAAGCATCGGACCGCGACAACTCGTCCAATTTCGTCGCGCACCCTGCGCGACGACAGGGGGTTCGCGCGGCGTTGGAGTTGTGTCTGACCCGGCTCCAGGACCTAACTCCGACGCGACGTCGCGCGCCAGCCGCGTGCGACGTCGCGGCGCTGAAACGCGGACGTGCGCTCGGTGACGCATGGTTAGCCGCGGAGCACGAAATGTTCTCAGTGTTTAAGCTCCCAGACCACATTTCTAGCTAGGAACTTAAGATCCCACAGAATGTGGTAGGCTACAGCCTGCAGTAGGACAATTGATCCGAGAACGGGTGATAGTGACCTTTTTCCGCAGTATAACCATAATCACGGGTGAAAATTGACCGAAGAAGTTGTAGTTGGCAAATACTGACGCTAGAAACCATCCACTGACCAGGATTCCTGTATAAACTGTCGCTGATCGTCCCATTGAAACCACATTCATATACCATCTTCAAGAAACGTTGAAATAAGGTAAAGGCGTGCCGCATGTCCCTGTAGGAAGCGCTTCTAGCCGTCGGCAGCATCGGACTGCGACAACTCGTCCACTTTCGTCGCGCACCGAGCGCGACGCCAGGGGGGTTCGCGCGGCGTCGGAGTTATGTCTGCCCCCGGTCTGACCCCGTCAATTGACAGCATAAGCTCGGTGGTGACGCCGTCGGTGGAATTTTTAGTTTTTCCTTGTTTTATCTGTTCAAGTCGCTTTATCATGCTCAGCTTATGTCTCTTCTGTATATCCCTGTTTCTCGTGCTAGTCGTACACATCTCTTTTTTCTTTCTCCGACCCCTTTCCACGCTTCCTATACCGTTGTACAATTTCTTCCACAGATTCGCGATTCATACCGAGCTTTTTTCGTTGAGTGTCGCGTAGATTTTTCTTTAACTTATTCGAAAAATTAAAAATTTGAATTAAAATTTTATTCGTGTGCCGTGTATACTTTTTCTTTATAGCTGAGTAACGCGGAAAACAGCGAAGAAACAAAAAGATGTGCACGACTAGCACGAGAAACAGGAATAAACGAAAAAAGCACAAAATAAACACAATAAAACGACTCAAACTAAAAAAAAAACAAGGAAAAACTAGAAACTCCACCTACGGTCTGTCCACCAAGCGCATTCAATCGATTGACGAGCTGACGGAGCAGGTGGTTGCGCAACGACTGCTTGGGTACTGTGAGACAACTCGTCCAATTCCTGACGGATCACTCCTCAGAAAATTTTGAACAAGTTACTTGCGCCTTATGAGCTTCAAAACAAGTTACATGCGCCTTTAGACTTGGACAACAAGCTACTTGCGACTTATCCCTTGCGGTTAACTAACTTGCAAGGTTGCATCCAGGAATTTTAAACTTGCACGCAACTAGCTGAAGTGCAAACTTCCAAGAAACTTTCGCGCCTAATTGGTTTGAAACATTACGCACGCGTTTTCACGCGGCGTGTGAGGAACTCCGCCGACGCTGCTCTGCCGAGTCACCCACTGGCCTGCCCTTGCTTCTGACATCTTCCTTATTTCTTCTGTGTGTATGTGTGTGTGTTTCCATCCGTCCCTCCATCCGTCACAACTGGGGTGGGGCACGCACTGCGTATTGGGCATACTCAACGGTTGGTGGTGCTCAACAGCGTCCCGAAACTTTAGCCCTGGGGTAATCGAGGTGGCTGGACACGAATCTGAAGTTCGCTTTCCAATATCGATCGCCATCAATCGATATTGATCAAATTATCGATTTTCTATGGGTGTCGTTCAAGTGGTCCGAAACTTCAGCCATGGGAGTAATCGAGGTCGCTGAACACGAATCTGGAGTTCGTTTTCAAAGTATCGAATTGGTCAAATAGTCGATTTTTGTGGATGTCGTTTATTTTTCTATTTCTTTATAACTTACCCCGATCGACGTAGTTAAGGTGTTCTTCTTGAGGAAACCGGAAAATGTGCCATTTGAGGATAAGGAGAGAATGTTAGCCTGGCCAGATATACCTTCGCTTCCACTCTAGACTTGCACCACGCAGTGTTATTAAGTAGAAAGCAAAGGTCGAGTTTTATTTTTAGCCAAATTTGGCCGTTGGAAATTGTTATGCTATCGTTTATTTTATTATCGTTTATTACATTTTCACAAAAGGTAAATGATCAAGGTCCATGTGAACGAATACATTTATAGTCCGTTAGTTTAGATCTAAATCAGATTTATACTAGCGGAGGTTACCTATGATTTACAGGGGTCTTCGTGCAACTTACATGCGAAATCTTCTGTTTGCTTGCTTGCAGCTGATTACGAATGACTAGTAGGGGTATCCGTGCAACTGACATGCGAAATCTTCTGCTAGCTTGCACCTGCTTACGAATGACTAGCAGGGGTCTTCGTGTAACTTACTTGCGACATTTCTGCTAGCTTGTAGCAACTTACAAATGACTAGTTTGTATGACCCGCATGCAGCTTGCAAGTAAATTGTTCAAAATTTTCTGAGTCGTCGCTACCCTTGGCGAATTAGTCACGAGTGAATATGACAGGCTCAGTTTCTTCCTTTTTCCAGCCTTCCATCCAGCGCACGAACAACAGGGTTCAAGCGGGTCGGCAGCGAGTCGGTGGCGTTGAAATCTTCCCCAATAGGTGTTAGAGAGAGACCGGCGCCGGCGCTGGACGTCAGTCGTGAGTTCGTTCGCATAATCCGTGATGTGTTGCGCCGGAATGAGCGTTGAAATGTCGATGCCCGACGTCGCTTGACTGTCCTCTCACGCGAGATGTGGTACATGCGGACGGTGCCGGCCAACGCTGTCGTCGCCGACTTCAATCAGATCTCAGGTAATGCCCATGCAATTCGTCCACAGCAATAGCACGCCTGTGATGCCCATAGGCGGGCAGGTCTCCACAGCAACCGCTCCTGCTGACCGCTGCGCCTCATTTGAACTATACACTGACTTTTCCATCCACCTTCATGACGAGTAAGTTTATCTCAAGCGTTCTGCAACACAGCCTTTACTGCAATAAAGTGGAACAGTTGCCATGAGACGTTTGGTTAGTGATTGGAGCAGTTCACTCACATGAACAGATCAGACCGGCAGATTTGGCGGTTGATGTTCATTCTAGGAAATAGAAGCATTCTAGGAATGCAGGACGATAACTGCAAACTTTTTACGGTTTAAACTGTGACGGGACAATATAAGTTGCTCCGAGAGACAAAACAAACTCATCGAAGTGCTGGACGAAGGTTGTCTGTCGGAGCAAACCTAAGGAGTGTCTTACTCAAGCTTTCAAAATGTGTCCTGAATCCGTTCACTACGCTGCGTGTTACTCAAATTGTAGTTTGGTCTTGAGTGAAATGTCTGTGCACCAGTCGTAACTATGATTCCAGCGCCATACCATAGGCTTATTCCGTATAAGGAACATTCTGTGTAGTTAGAGCGTGTTCATACTCCGTGACGGCAGCGACTCGTCGCCCGTGCAAAACATGCAGATCGATTGAAACCAAGGGTCGTCGCGGAATATCTGTTCACACCCTTGCCGTAACTCCTAGTTCCTAGTTGCCAGCGACAGATGACACCGGTACTTGGCATTGGAGCGCGTAATCTGCTGCCGCTGAAGGGTCTTTCATACTTCGCGACAAGAACGACAAGAGCGACTGGAGCGACTGCGGCGACGGATGTAGTGTGAAATGCGTAATTATTTACGTACACCACACTACATCCGTCGCCCCAGTCGTCCAGTCGCTCTTGCCGCTCTTGTCGCGAAGGGGTGCGCACGAATGCGCACGATTTTGGGGGCGGGGTCTCCAGCACTGGAGACGAGCAGTCGCAGCGATGCTCACGTGATTCCGGCGCGTTTGCTGATTGAGTCAGGAGGATCGAGGCTTGTCTCACGCATGTTTAAGGCTCATAATCGAATTTGGCATTGTTTTAATACCAGGTTTTTCAGAAAACGGCCGAGCTCTTCAGTTTTCCAGTCATTTGTTATCATTCACTCGCCGTTTTGAGAGAGCACACATGTGAAAGAGAGGCCTGTCGACTAGAGTAGCATGGTTGTATACGATGGCGGTGAAAGAGTGTGTCAGACGGCGAGGAGAGCATGGTTGGCGCGGAGAGCGCGATACAACGCGACAACTTGTCCCAAATGGCGGCCACTGCCGTTGTTCCCGCCCCCAAAATCGTGCGCATTTGCACTCGCCGTTAAACGCACACAAGCAAAAAACTGCGGACGAGTTTTCGCACGAGTTGTTCGGGCGCGAAAGGTAAAAATTCAAACAGGCCAACACGGCGTTGGCGATGGGGCGCGAAATCCTTCAATGCAAGCATTACACGAGCGAACCTCTTGTCGCTCAAGGGGGGGGGGGGGGGGTCGGAGCAGGCAAGGGAAGGGACTCCAGGGTGGGCGCCATCCAAGCTGCTCGTGTGGAAACTGCATTCCTCGCTCAGGGGGAGTCCGCGGCTAAGTTCTGCGCTGTTCGAGCGTCGAAATATATACGGCTGGAAAAATGCGCAAGAATTGCACAAAAAAGTTGCACAGGTTAGAACCCCCTAAATCCCAAGCAATCAGCTGAGATGCAATCACTGCCGCAAGATGATAACCGAACCACCGACCTCTCTGGCGTTAATCGACGCGCTGCCCGCTGCGCCTCGATCTGCTTGCCGGGATTGCCATCGCGAGCGCACAAGACATCGATCGAACGTGGCAACGTCAACGCCGACGCGCGATCTCTAAGCTAGGAGGGCGCATACAGCAAAGGACCAACGGACGATCGTATTTAAAGATACAAAACGGGAGCGACAGCGGTCGCGCGCGGTGGCGCCTGGCGCGTTGCCAGCTCTGTCGGCCTGCCGCAATTCTCGCATTGGATCACGTCTGTATGCTTCCTACTGGCATCTGGATTGTAGGAACGCATGAAAGGCAGGCGATCCACTTTAAAACAGAACAAGCCGTTAGTGATATGACTTAGCTGAGCAAAATGTCACATATCAAGGAAGTTAAACATTGTTTGTGCCCATTTACTCGCTTCACTTCTGAAGGAACGTTGAACTCGAGATTATCGTGAAACTTATGTCCAAGATATACAGTGCATGGCCTAGAGTGGCATGCTATTAAGGCTAGTTAAGTATATTTAACAGAACATTCAATTGAGGAAGATATGATATCAACACTGGATACTGTTATGGTTTCACAAAACAGGAATGCTGGTTTTGTTTTCTTCTCCAACGATCAACGGCGAAGAAGCAAACCCAATGTGCTGGGTCGTGGCGCTCCTCCGCTGTCGAATCTGCTTAACGTCATGTTGAAATCAGCAAAGTTACAACTCTCTACTCCATTACTGCGTTTAACTTCATGCGAAATTTGTAGTTATTAGTGATTTATGAAGCTACCTGTCACCCTCCTCGCTCGCCTCAGAGTTCTGTGCCAGTACCCATTGGCGAAGGTCGCTCACAGAACCTTTATCACATTTAAGGTTCATTCTTCGTAGGGAAACGCCTTCGATTCGTTGAACCCCATCGATCCTTGGTATCCCGAGAGGGGTGTGGATGATCTAACTTACCCGTTTTAAGCCACCTTTCCGGTGTACAGCAGGCACCAGCCCGCTTAGTACCGTAATTTCTTAAGTTTCATAGCCCCAAATCCGTTTACGTTCCCTTCCCCTCCTCCTTTCCGCCTCGCTCGAAGCCTTTCCTTCCTGGGCAAGCGCATGGAATGCGCGAGAGTTCAAAGAAGCAGAACAGGTGCCGCCACTGGCCTTTTCCTCCCTGGAATCTGCCTCTCCGATGACTCAGCATGCCCGGGGGCGAGCTGCCCCGTAATCGGCCGACGGAGCTGGCAACGCGCCAGGCGCCGCCGCGCGCGACCGCTGTCGCTCCCGTTTTGTATCTTTAAATACGATCCCAACGGACCCCCGCTGCAAATAGCCGCGATCGCTACTGTCGCCCGTTCAAACCTCCCGGGCGTTGCCTTCGCCCTTGTTGCTCCCGTCGCGGAGTATGGTCAGCTTCTTATGAATTCGTTTATCGCCTGTCTTCGCCGCGAACGGCTTCCTTTGAATAAAGTCCTGAAGGATAGCTATTCTCAATTACATGGCCAAAGCCGCGACCCGATTTTCCTTACTTACTTACTTTGATACTTTGATGGTCCTTTGTCGGCTGGAGGTCTTCTCAGCGGGGACCACAACTCTTCCAGACCGCTCGATCTCTGGCTGCTTGCATCCAGTGAGGCAGACTCCGCTCTCTGAAAGATCTTGAGAATGAGTCTGCCCATCGCGTTGGCGGTCGTCCCAGTGGTCTCTTATGGTCTCTCGGGAGCCATTCTGTGACACGGAGACTCCATCTATCGTCCTTTCGTCGAAGCAGGTGTCCGGCCCAGCGATATTTGGACTTCTTCATGTACTGCAGCGGGTCTGCTAATTGCGACTTCTCCCGTAGCTCCGAGCTTCGTAGGCCTTCTTGCCATTGCTGACGAAGGCTTGTCCTTAGAAGACATCTTTCCAGTGCACGATGCGTAGTTTGCATCGCTCTGGTGATTGTCTTGTTGTCGGGCCAGGCTTCCGTCGCGTAACGCATCGCAGGCAGTACAGAGGCGTTGAATATCGAGGCCCTGAGGCCGGGATCCTTGACCTGATCGGTGACTTCGCGAATCGAACTGAAGGCTGCCCATGCTGCGCGTCTCCTGCGGGCGATTTCAGGAGCGAGGTCGTTATTCATGTTCAGCTCTCTTCCCAGATAGACGTAGGAGTCGACCTGTTGCAGAGCGACTCCATTTAACCTTACGAGTCCCGTGTCACACCACTGGTTGACCATAAATTGCGTCTTGGACATATTCATGTCCAATCCTATCTTCATACCTGTCACATTGAGCTCGTTCAGCATTTCCTCGGCTTCTGCCGTGCTGGTAGAGATGAGAACAATATCGTCGGCGAAGCGAAGGTTGCTGATCCGTTTACCGTCGACAAGGTAGCCTTTATCGTCCCAGTTCAAGTCTTTCATGGCATCCTGAAGTGCCGCTGTGAATAGCTTGGGAGAGATCGTGTCTCCCTGCCGTAATCCTTTCCCGATAGGAATCTTAAGCTTTCGATCGAACAGCTGGATGGTAGTCGATGTGTTCGAGAAGCATTCGTCGAGAAGTCGGATGTAGGGCGATGGTATACCAGCGTGCACAAGGGCGTTCAGAATGGCGTTGATTTCCACAGAGTCGAACGCTTTCCGATAATCCACAAAGACAAGAACAAGTGGGAGGTGGTATTCGCGGCTCCTTTCGATGAGCTGTGAGACAGTCTGAATATGGTCCATGCAGGAGAAATCCTTGCGAAACCCTGCTTGCTCCACTGGTTGATATTCATCCAAGCAACGCTCCATGCGGTTAAGCAGTATCTTGGTGAAGATCTTGTACACAACCGAGAGAAGACTGATGGGTCGATAGTTGTTGATATCCTCCTGCTGACCCTTTTTGAAGATTAAAACTGTTTTCGACTCCTTCCATGAGTCCGGAATCCTACCAAGTCGAAGGTAGTGGTTGAAGTGCTTGGCAAGAAGTGAGCAGACGGCACTGCCACCCGCACGAAGGAGATCAGCAGAAATGCCGTCCGGTCCGGGAGCAGTGCCCAGCTTCATCCTTCTGATGGCATGAGCAACTTCTGATTCCAGAATGGGAGGTACTTCCTCAGCTGGTGGCATCAAGCATTTCGGGACAGTGATGGAAGAACGGAACAGATCTGTGTAGAATTCCTGAACGATGGCCTCCATCGCTCTTCGAGACGTTTGCGTTGTTCCATCCTTATCCACAGGGGCTGACATTATTGCCTTCTGATCGCAGAGATCTCGTTTGCAGCGCTTTATGCTTGAACCTTTCCCAGCCGCTTCTAACAGCTTCAATCTTCTGTAGGCTTGAATGGACTCCTTCACTGCAATTCGACAGGCCTTCGAGATGGTGACTTTTTCCAGATGGGAAGCATTAGGATCCAGTTTAACAGCTCTTCTTTGCTCCAAGAGTTTAATCGCATGTGCGTTGAGTCTTGAAGCAGACGGCGATGTGGCTTCGCAAGAGCTGCTAGCACATTTCAACAGTCCTTTGGAGAGAAGATCGTAGTCTTCCGATGGATCTTCAAGAAGATTCCAATCATACGACTTTATCGCATATTCCAACTCCTCAGACTTGAATGTGGGGATCCTCACCGGTGCCGGTTTATGGGTGTCACGCTTGAACATCCTCTTTTTGAGAGTCAGCTTCGCACGGACAAGACGGTGATCCGAGCCGGTGTCAAATGAAGGCAGCACGGAGACGTCGAACAGACTCCAGCGTCTGTTCGTAAGAACATGGTCGATCTCCGAACGTGTTTCTCCATTTGGGCTTTCCCAGGTCCATCGTCGGTTTGAAGGCTTCTTAAACATAGAATTTCCATGGTAGAGACGGCACGCGGATAGGAAGTCTATCAGGCGCTCTCCGTTTTCGTTCCTTGAAAAAGTTCCATGTGGTCCTAGCCTCCATTCGTCGTGATCATTCGTACCAACGATAGCGTTAAAGTCACCAACGACAACTTTGTAGTAGCTCTTCTCGTCGTTGACAGCCCTTTCGAGCAGCTTGTAGAATTCCTCCTTTTCTTCATCTGTGGCCGCAGATGTTGGAGCATATCCATTTATGATGGAGATGGTTCCTTGATCTTTGGTTTCCAGACGAAGAACAACTACTCGCGGACTGATGATCTTGTAAGAGTCTACTAGGTGGTGCACTGTCGAATTGACGAGAAATCCAACTCCGCCAATATTCTTTCTGTCCACCTTTGCTCCGATAATGAGAAGCTCGTTGTGGTCGGTCCTTCTTATGGTTTCCGTTCTGCCTTTCGTTTCCTGCAGGGCGATAACGTCGTATTTGATGTTTCGGCTTCTATAAAGCAGTGTCCGAAGATCCTGCTCAGATGCGATCGAACGACAGTTGTAAGTGCAGACGAATAAGCAGTTTCCGTGTCGTGGTGGGAGGGAGTTTCCGGTAGTCCGATTCCAATGACGTCCTGATAGTTTAACTCCGAGATTAGATGGCCCCTCGCCGGAGGTGGATGCAACCGACGTCGTAGAAGTCCACCTCCGGCGCGCGGAGGACTGGGGCGCGGGTTTAGTTGTTTGAGCCGTACCGGTGGTCTGGTTACTCACATGTTCCTGGCCAGGGATACAGGAGAGCCGCCCATACACGACAAGCGTCGCGTACTGCGTGACCGTTTGTGCCGTTAGCCATCACAAAGTGATGTTCACCCCTTCACCGCGGTGAGGTGGCACATGAAGGGGGATTTTCCTTAACTCGCAAATATCTTTTGAACATAAACTCTTCCTCTCCCCTTATGCTCCTTTCCTTTTCATTCGAATCCTGGTACATTTAAGGTGATTTTTGGCGCATCGACATGTTCCAACTGGTCTTCAGACGCTTCTGCCTCTAGGAGAGCTGCTATTTGCAGAGGGGTTGCTCATTGTCCAAGACGGCAGCGACTGAGTCATTCGTGGAACGCATACGAATCGATTAATGTTGAGCGAGCGCTTGGCGAAAATCGATATGTATTCTTTGCCCTGGTGACCAGTCGCTTTGGTCGCTCACGTCACGTACTATAAACAGGCCCAGAGTTGCACATGGTTCTGCTAGTACATCCATTGCTCATTTTGATCCGTTTCTTCGTAGACGTTCTCCTGGAGCATAGTTTCCTTGTTGTATTGCGCCGATGCTACGAAGCTCGCTGGTGAACCGCCGCGATGCTTTGTTGTGCCGTTGCTACGCAGCATGGCGACAGTGAGGACGTTATCCTCGTCCTCGTCAATGGGCAGCAACAGCTGAACACTGCTGGAACCGCAGCGAGAAGGGCAAGTTCGTGGTGACTGTCCGGAAATACAGGGGCACTACCGTCCTGTCGACTATTGGAACAGGCTCGACGGGCACCGTTTCACTATCGATCGCAGGGTACGATGACGAGCCGATGGAACCGTTGCCGAAGCGGCGACGCATTCAACGCTTCTACTACGCCACCGTCGCCGCCGAATCGCCCAGCGCAGCCGGCTCCACCATATGGGCTGCGGTCCGAGCATCGCCAGCAGCCCACAGGACACTCCGGCGATCATTTCGACGCTGATGTATCTCCAGAAGCAGCGGATCGAGCAGCGACGAGCACGAGCCATACTGCAGGGACCGTCGTCGGCCGCCGCTCCCGGCAAGCTCCACAAGCCAAGAGGTTTCGTTCTCTTCACCCTTTTCTACAACTTGTGATAGTTAGTCCGCAGCGTCGAGTTCGGCAAGGCCTCTCTCCTCACTTCGACGTCCCATCTCTTGCTCTCCTTGTGGAGCATCCACTTCCGTAGCAGCGGCTATCACTGAACACTAAAGGCAACCGCAAAACTGACCACCGCCATGCGCAGCTATCCTTTGGGATTCTGGAGCGCACTGGTCATAGAGACGTCCAAGACATCCAAGGGGCTCTCTCTGCTTGAGCCAGGCTTCGTGACTTCATCCACTCCTCCTTCCCTGTATGAGTCGCTCTCGAAGAGCAGAAATTTTTCTTTTCTTCTGCCTTATAGACCAGGCCGGATGTAAACAGCTGCTCGTAGCAGCAGCCAGCAGTATTATTGTACTTTCACGACTCCATGGGCCAATTCATCAACCGCTTACCGCGTGGTAACGGTGTGTCGGTTGTCGTATCTGTATCTCTGTATCTCTCCGTGTCACTTACTACGTAGGCTGATATGGTGAATCTGCCGTGAGATGATACCGGCGGTCTCATTGATGAATCCTGTCCCCAGAGGTCGAGCAGAGGTCAAAAACAAATTTTAGCCCAATTTCCTTCCCCAAGGGGGTTATTTGGGGTGCTGGTCACGAATCTGACATCCGTTTTCGAAATTTCTTGCGATTACGCTAGGTTTCGCTAAATACGGGTGCTTAAGGTCATGGTCACTGATTTCACACAAACTTCGCCAAACAAAATTAGGATAGGGAGGGAACTCCGGGGTCTGGCTGGTATAACTTACCCGTCTTAAAGCATATTGCCGGTCTGCATGGGCACCAGCCAACTTAGTACCGCCCATCCCTCTAAAGGCCCATGCACACTTCTGCGACACCGCGGCGCGGCAAGAGGAGCGGCGGCCACCTCCGCGAAATCCGGCGGTCGCGGCGCGGTCGCGTTAGAGCATCGTTACAGACAACTGAACGGACGTCCCAGTGCATGTCGCGCTGCTAGGAATGATTTGAACCATCCAGCGTGCGACACTCAGCGCGGCGTCGCCGGCGATAGCCGCCGCGACAGCCGCAAAAGTGTGCATGCCCCCTCTGCGACACGTGTCGCTATGTCGCGCCGCGCCCGTCGCGGACCTATCCTTCATCATGGCCGTGCCGCACTGTCGCGAAAGTGTGCATGGGCCTTAAGTCGTTCGTGAAAATTGTCTGTGTCCATGTTGAGTTTCCCAAAGACATCCTTCAACTTGAAGTCGCGAAGTTCTTCTTGGCGGCGGTTTCGGAACAGTGCCTCGAGCGCCATGCTCATGCTTACATTGATGTACCTGCCGTAGGCTATCGCAGTCGACCGGAATTTCGAAAACGGATGCCAGATTCGTGATCAGCACCCTCCCCCCTAGGCGATGTTTGGGCGGAATTGTTTGTTGACCTCTGCTCGACCTCGAATTCGCGAAAGTATTCAGAATAGTGCTGCAGAAAGTCTGTTTTTTTGCTGCTTGTTGCTCTAAAACGTTGTAGGCCCATCTTCTAGAGAATTATAGAAATTGAATTATTATTAAATTTATTTGATCATTACTTCCTATCATTGAGTATTCTTATGTGCTTTACCTGGGACAGTTATTCGGTTCAATTCCCTTTATTTGAGCCTTAAGAGGTTGTTGTGGAGTCTACTCTGCTGGTAACGAGGTTATGTTCTCTCTGTTAGGTTGTGCTAAAAACTGCTGCGATCACTGCGGCTGTTATTTGTTCTCTACAGTACTTCTCTCAGTTTTCCCCTTCGCTGTTATCCTACTTTCCTGCTGACGTTCACGTCTTTCTGTTAGCCCTAATGTATGTAATCCTAGGCCTTGTCTTGATCGCCCCACGAAGACCCGAAATGAAAGAGTCTCAGTGACCTATTCACGAAGGGAAGAAGCCCCGATGATGGCGCAAGAAGCCGGCTGCTTCAACGAGAAGTGCGGAAAGTCGAGATGTATGGCAAACATTTCGCCGATATATAAGAAGAATGACGATGATGACGGCGGTGAATCAGACAAGACATCGCTTTCCATCAGCGCTTTTTCTGCGGAATGTCAGAGGCGAGAGCTTCTCTCTGAGCCGTCCGACGCACTGGGAAGATTAGATGGTGATGCATGGGAAACCTAGCCAGCTACTCGCCACAAAGAGCAGTTTCAAATTTAGCACCTTTGATGGGTACCTAAGGGCGAGGTGCAGTAGCTGGCAGCCCAAGTTATGGGTTCCACGAGCTCCAAAAGAATTAGTCGACAGACAATGCCTTCCATCAAGCCATTCCCTTTACTCATGCCTGGCTTCTTTATGACGAAACTCCCCAATTTTAGAGATGTTTTGCTACTTTGTCACCTAATGATTCGATACTAGTCGCTAATGCGGCCTACATGAAAAGGTGTCCATTCAAACCGCATGGAGTGAGTTGCCACCCAGAGAGGCGTGATTGGTCCTTTGATTCGTAGGCGCTCCCTTCTTCCTTCGTATATGTCCCACTGACGACTAGTAGTAAGTGATTCCAAGCGTAATATTCAGTTAACATCGGGCGCAATCATTCCCTTGAAAGGTGCGCCGCATACTCCGTTTCTGCTTTATATCGGGTAACGCAGTCATAACACGGAACTAGCCTGTTCATTTCCGACCAGCCGCTGGGCAGTCACACGTACAGCTGTCAATGATTGATAAGCGTCGTTTATTTATTCGGAATCCTATCTATCTCTCACCATTTCACGTCAGTCCCATTTTAAAGGTGACGTTTGAACAAAAATTTATAATATCGATCGGTATTGATTGCTCGAATCACCCAATTTAATTGCTACGAATGGGGCTCATTGGGTGCAACATCCTCGTCATACTCTTCTCAATCGGTTAACTCTGGCCAGCGCTGGATGATGTCCATCGAGAGTGATCGATATTTTTTTGCAACGTCGATCAGCACTTTTGTTCTGTTTCTATCTAATGCGATCAAAGCCATTCAAAAAACGGTAATATCGGCCGAAGTTACTACTACTATTACTATTTTATTTAAGCCAATAAGAAAACGGCAAATCAAAGCAAAAAACATAACTCTACGATTGGCTATATAGCAAGGAAGGAAGGCGTTTTATTTCCGAAATAAATCTGCTAGCTGAGAAGAGCCCAGGATTTAGATTCATGTATACCACCAATTAAATTCATTAGGTCAATACTGTTCACTGTGTATACACTGCAAACTCTTCATCCCTCTAAACATTGATTTCATTAAGGTCATATCGATGTAAAAAAAAATTGAGAAAGTGACAGTATTATTTTCTAATTCATTCTCAGCCTAACTATTAGGTTGGCAACTAATTTCGTGGACTCTCAAGAATCTTCAGCAAAAGTCTTTATCAACAAATATCTAATGTCAATCCTTAATCAAAATACGATCCCTTGGAACGCAGAAGTGCTTCCCATATATCAGGTAGCTGGTCTATCCCACGGCCATAGAATTATTGTGCTTTTAAATCCAAGAATCTTTGGAGGTGCATTTTGACCCGGTCCACATTATTAAATCGTCTTCCAGCCAAGAAGTACTGCACCGAACTAAAGATGTGGTAGTCACTCGGCGCAAGGTCTGGGCTGTAAGGTGGATGAGTTTGACGCTCCCAGTCAAGGTCTTCTATTTTTTGAGGCGTCCGGTTCGCTACGTTCTCTCCGTTTCGTGGTGTCAAGAAGGTATTAACTTCTGGGAGCTCGTCAAGAACGGTTCTAGCATTAATGCTGTAATCTACTCTTCTCAACCTGGCTGCGCGCAGGCTGAACTCCGCTGGAATCGGTTCAGACAGATTTTCAGCAGCGGAATTATCTATCAGCAAGATAACGCCAGGTCACACGTCACGAATCGGGAGCTTCAAAGAATCGAAGACCTTGGCTGGGAGCGTATAACTCACCCGCCTTACAGCACAGGCTGCGCGCCAAATGACTAGCACCTCTATAGCACGCTGCAGCACTTCTTGGTTGGAGGGCGATTTATTAATGTGGACCATGTCAAAATGCGCCTCCAAGGATTCCTGGCTTCAAAAGCACAAGAATTCTACAGCTGTGGGATGGACCAGGTAGCTGATAAATGGGAAGCAGTCCCGCGTTCCAACAGATCTTACTTTGGTTGAAAACTGATACTTGTCATTTGTTTATGAACACTTTTGTTGAAGGCGCCTGAGAGTCCACGAAATTAGTTGCCAACCTAATACAATTTGCCTGTGTCCGGGCGAGTTTTTAGATGGCAAATGAGAGCATTTCATAAAGGTGTTGCACAAAATGGAGCGGTTAGGGAAAACCAGCCAAGTTGTTGTGTGGTTTGTATGAAATTAATTAATTTCGCACCACTCCCGAGCACCATTCGCGGCAGGTCACACCTAAGCGTGAGGAAGTAGCCTTTGTTGACGGATTTGTTGGTGCTTGCTGCGCTGTGCCTCTACATCAACCAGCATATTCCAGTCAGATGTGCACACAAAGTTTTGGGCGCTAAAGTTTTTCGAATGAAATTTTTACGTGAATTTTTCGTCAAATTTTCGGCAAATCGATAAATTTCGCTAACAAATACAATTAGCTGCTAGCTATTATTTCAAATAAAAAAGGAAGAGCGTTTTATGTTCCAACTTCAACGTGGCCTCTAAGTACGGAAAGAATTGCTAGAAATGCTATTAAAAGCCTATCAGTGCAAAGTCATCACGTCGAAGACCGCACGATTTTCGTGTGCCTGACGTGTGAGACCAGTCGAATGTCGAGAGCGATGTCGATAGCGTGACACGACATCATGTCACGCTGCCCCACACGGGTGTGACACAGTCATAAACACGGATAACGTTCATAAAAGTAGCTTTTCAAAATTTTCTGTAATTAGCGTTATTAACAAATCATTTAAAACAAGTGCTCCGTCATTCCTATCGGTGTGCCTCGTACTTGCGCGTCGCTCGCGCGATGTTGCAGTATCACTAAGCTAAGGACAATCACATCGAGCTAGCTGCTCTACTTGTACAGCTTCCTTCCCTACCTAGGAGTACGAACGGCTCGCAGTACGTACAGTGT
Source organism: Heligmosomoides polygyrus polygyrus (assembly GCA_947396885.1). Taxonomy (NCBI): domain Eukaryota; kingdom Metazoa; phylum Nematoda; class Chromadorea; order Rhabditida; family Heligmosomidae; genus Heligmosomoides; species Heligmosomoides polygyrus. Next base: position 23,237,868 of record OX377204.1, on the reverse strand, counting down.
GTAGTATGATAGAGCGATCTATTGGTTCCTCACTACTGGTCCTCCCCCCTAGTGAAACGGTCCCCCATTACTGGTACTGCCCCCCCCCCCCTCATTGATCTATCCTTAGCGGATAATGTCTTCGGCACACTTTCTGAATCCCCAGGCACATTGGACACCGTCTTCGGCACGTCTACCTGATCCCCAAACACGTTGAGCGACGTCTTTGGCACGTCTTCTGAGTCCCAGGCACGTCATGCGACGAATGCCGCCGTCTTCCGAATCCCCTGGCATGTAGAAGATGTCTGGTTATTTTCCGCTATTTTCGCTCCACGTAATTTGATCACTATCCATTGACGGTGATCGATACTGCAAAGACGAACTTCAGATTCGTCTTCAGCGACCGCGATTACCCCAGGCCTGAAGTTTCCAGGGCAGGAGAAGACTTCCGGGTATTTTTCGCTATTTTCGTGTCGTAACTTTCCCCAGTTCCGAGCTTCGCCGACGTTCGAAGATCAGAGACGCTGTCGCGTGGGCCAAGTTGTCGAAAATTAGGTGGGCCGGCCACGTAATGCGCTTCGCAGACACCCGCTGGACGAGAGCCGTTACCGACTGGATTCCGCGGGACGTCAAGAGAACACCGGGAGCCCATCGTTGGTCGGGCTTCTTCGTGAAAGCCCTGAACGACCGATATGACCCTCTTTGTGTCCCTCGAGCGAGGAGGATCCATTGGACCACTCTGGCACGTGGCAGGGACGAATGGAGACGCTGCTGGCGCCCGCTCGAGCAAGTCGATGATCAACGGGACGACAGGTGATACAGGTGAACTTTCCCCTCATTTCTCCCCCACCCACCACCGATTTTCCGGCTATTTTATGGCTAATTTCTGCGCCGGCGCCGATCGATGGTATGACTTACCGTTATGATATAGTGTGATGATAATTTGATCAATATCGATTGAAATGGCAATTGATACTTCAAAAACGAACTTTAGATTCGTGTTGAGCGAACTCGACTATCCCCAGGGGTAAAGTTTCGGAACGCCTGGACGACATCCACAAAAAATCGATAGTTTGATCAATATCGATGGGTGGCGATCGATACTTCAAAAACGAACTTCAGATTCGTGTTCAGCGACCGTCATTACCCCAGGTCTGATGTTTCCAGGCAGGGAGAAGACGTCTGGGTATTTTTCGCTATTTTCGTGCCGTAATTTTTCCCCCGTTTTCCCCCGAATTTTCCCCTGTTTTATAATTTCTGCGGCGGCGCCGATCGATAGTATGACTCATCACTTAGTGCGTTATTATAGAGTACGTCGAGCGGCAGAAAACATTTTATCTGTCTCGACTGTTCCATGAGCCTATTTTGTGATAAGCACCGCCAAGGGGACAGGCATACCTTACGAGATGGTCAGACTCGTATCTTAGTGGATTCACTGACGTGCTTGGTGACTCGACGAAGCACTTTTCTGGCTCCCATACGCAATAGTTCCAAAAATTCAAGTGTGCCATAACAGGCATCAAAATCAACTAGTTCACATAACTTATCGAGAAAAAGGTCTGCTAATGGTTCGGTTTAATTTTGAAAAAAAATTCGTTAAGTCGTTAAGCCAGATTCCAACAAAAAACGCCGTCATACTATCGCTAACCGTTAAATGTGCACACCTGATTCCAATGTTTTGCTCTAAACGCGCTGAAGCCTAACCAGGAAACTATCTCAACGGTAGGTCAGAACGGCCCATGTGTTGTACATGTGCAGAATCACCTCTCTCTGGGAAGCAACAAAACGCAAATATCTCGACCCCAATACAACTCTGCATAGAGTTAGGGACGACGGAAGTTGGGCCGTTGACTGCGTTAGTCCTATGCCTGGAGGCGGATGGCGGGCTCAACTTGGCTGGAAACAGCGATGACGAGCGAGCGATGGTGGCAGAGTGCGTAGAAGGGCGGAGTAATCCCCGTGATCACCGTTTCCAGCCAACTTGAGCTCTCCCTCCGCGTGCAGGCATAGGGCTAACGCCTCCAACGGCCCAACTTCTGTCGTCCCTAACTCTGCGCAGAGTTGTATTGGGGTCGAGATATTTACATTTTCTTGTTTCCCAAAGAGAGGCGATTCTGCCCATATACAACACATTGGCCGTTCCGACCTACCGTTGAGATAGTTTCCTGGTAAGACAAAAATCAGTCATTGTTGATTGGCCGATCATTCTTGTCTATTTGTTGAGAAGCTTATCACCATATTCGGATTTCCTATCTCAAGAGGTTAACCCTGAGCAGCAATCGATAGCATCGACCGTGCACTATACATTGTGAAAGCCTTCAAACCGTAATTTTTCGGATACGCACAGACAAGCTGCAGAATAACGCATTAGCTTATTAGTATATTGAATAACTGTCAACGTTTTTAGGACAACAAAAGTTTTTTTAATCTTCCTAAGGCGAGGTTAGGGCGCGTGCGGCACAGTCGGAGGAGGTGCCGGCTGTGGCGTGCACACGGTACCAAGTTCTTGGTTGGGATTACCGCCAAGACCAACCAAGTCCTCCACCCCTCCGGGGTCGCTGAATTGGTACCAGAATTGCCTGAGAATATAAACACTGACTTGCTCATCGGCTGGCCACCGCAAGTCACTGTATGGCCAAATACGCATTCAATTGGATCCCACCACATCCCTAGAAGTGGAATGCGTGGGGCATCGCAAAATCGATACGCCGTTCCTTATTTGTATTCAAGGCGGCGCCTATACATCAATCGAAGCCCGGTGTTGCGAAATCCTTATCGCCTTCGCCACCAAGTCAATTTTTGTAACATTCGTAACGTAGTGCCGCCCGGCGACTGAAGTATAACTCCAGCCTAAGGCGACCTCATAAAGCAACACGATTGAGTTAATTTAGTGATCTAATCGCGCTAAAATACACCAACCCTATGTAGGACAAGCCATGTATCCTGTCTCTAGAATAGGCAGTGAATACACTTTGAGCGCGCAATTCGTCTTCGCAATGAAATATCTGAAAGAAGGCGCAATGGTTTATGACTTGAGGGATGGCGTACTCTTTTAATGAAATATGCTATAACTTACGCACACTGGCAATGTTACTGATATTTTTCTATTCAGTAGGTCACCGACATCATTTTTCGTTAGGAAGAACTATAATTAACTGCGTGTTCCGAAATGACAGAGACCGGTGCAGGGGTTTCATAATCAGCGCCCGACCACTCCGCTCGGCGGTTTCATTCTTTGGCACGAGTTTTTGCTTCTATCATTATCACTGCTCGCATCTGAGCTGATACAGCGCGAAGATTCGCTGCAAAAAGCGACGGTCGCCGAACGGCGTCGTTGTCGCGCTCACCGCTATCGACGACGACACTCCTCGTCGGACTGCTGCTGTCTGAAGCCGATTGTCTGCTCGCCACTCTCACTTACGTCGCATCACTGTTTGGAGTCATGGCCTCCGAGGTGGTCGACGAGCTCGAGCCCGACGTCAACTCCACTCCGCATCTGACCTACATCGACGACGAATCCGACGCGACTACTGATGAGCCGCCACGTTCTGTAGAAGGTTCTGACGAGGCTCCACTGGCCAAGGGTGAGGAAGCTTACGAGAAACCCGCCAACGACATCCAGGTGCTCTTTCTGGCCGCTGAGTTAGAGCCCAACCATGTTGGAGCTGCTTCCTATGCTTCCATTGTGAAAGAGGTAGTTCCTGAGGTGACTATTGAGGTGACTCCTGCTGCTGAGATTGATCGGAATTCTGACTGTTCGTCGCCTCCCACGCCTATTGGTGAAGCATCGAATGAGACACCCGATAAGGAACAAGAAGAGGTGACTGTGACGGTCAATTTCGCATCTGAGGACAATGAGTTCCACTGCACGTCTTCACGGCTAGAAGATCATATACCTGAGCCTTCATGCGTCGAGCAGGTCAAGGTTGCCCACGAGATCTATGAAATTCACCAGGTAGTCGCTAAAAGACCGGAGGAGAATTCTTGTGAGCTCAACGTCAGCGCTCACTCTCAGCAGCTCACAGCAGCTGCAGAGGTCTCCGCTTCTGAAGAAGAACCGCACCAGGTACATGAGAGTCCCACCAAAGCTGCATCGGAGGAACTGGAGCCGTCGCCACCTGCCGAGACGGTCTGCCAGACACCAATTCAGAATGCCGATAGCGTGCCCAACGAAGAAAAAAGTCTCCAGCAGACATCTGTCGCCGAGATGTCGCCGACGCTGACACCACCGGCCAAGCCGCCTCATGGCCACTACGTAGAAGGCGCCTCCGCAGCTTCGGAAGCGGTCGTGTTTCGGCAGACGATGGCCTCTGCTCCACCGACGCCACCTCCCAGAAGGAACTCGACTGTGGCCGACCTTCCGCCGGGAACCCCGACGCCGACGGTTCGATCCCTGATGCGACAGACGTCCGTGGCTTCGAGTCGCACCAACACCTTGAACTACAGCCTGGCACGAGGGCGGCTCTCGTTTCCGACACTGCCGAGGAACGCCCGGCCGCCGACGAGGGGTGAGCATCTTTAGGAGTTAATTTCAAACATATCATATTTATTCGGTCGCATTTTGGTTGGCGGTTGCAACCACAAAAATCAAAAACGGACCTGAAAAGTGATTCCGAGGAGACAAAATTGCGGGATGCCTCGCGAGAAAGGAAAGTTTCGTGCTCTCCCCATCAAAACTTATTTTTTGTTTCTACCTTTGACCTCTAATTTTTCTGGTAAGTGCCGACCGTCTGGGTATATTACTAGCTGCTTTCACTTGCTTTGTGAAACCCTGCTGATGATATTCTGCCTTTTTTTCTTCATTTCATTTCTTTATGCGCACTTTTCTTCGTACAAATATATAGAGATATAAACGGGTAGAACCAACAAAGTGCTTTTTATCGGCTCTTTCGACTCTCTCGACACCGCGTTCCTTCAAAATGACTAATACTTGGTAAATTCGTTGACAGGAAGGATTTGCTGTCTTCTTAAACTTTGTACCAACCGAAGTGCCTATACGGTCTCTGAGTGTCGAAATTCCCACGAAACCTCGAAAGTTGTTTTTAGCCGGGAGTCCAGGAGTCCTTTCCTTAGCAAAGTAGACTCTGGAATTCCTTATATGTATCGGTAGCTGAGATACAGTAGACAACAGAGGGTGCTACACCTCCATTGAGTGGCCTTCTCAAAGCATTTCGGGAATTCCTTGTCACCTAACTGGCCCATTTCTTCCTCTTTCTCTTGAGCATAGAAAGCTGCTGTCGGTACCCGTGCTCCTTGTCTAGTCTGGAAACCATCAAGTTGTAACCTTCAAATTTAAGTAAAGTACAGTGTCCCTCCAATACTTGTGTTGCCACTGGACTCGTTGGAAGCGGGAAGGGTCGTTGAAATTTTGCTACAGTGCCTATTTGTGGATCTTCTTCTACAAAAAAAACGTAAATTCCGCCGTTTCCGCCTACCTACCGTGACATTCGGCATCTAGATCCCAGTGGCCAAGGTTTTCATTTACCACTGCTGCTGTTGAAGTAGGCCAGTTGAAGTTGCATCTCTCAGAAGCCGTCGAGCCTCACCTCATTAGATTGTCATTTACTTACCACTCTTCCTGTATGAGTGCGGTAGAATCATACTGCGGTCTGGTTTAAGCTAAATGGAACAAACCTGTTCTAGAAACCGAATTTATAGTATATCTCGTTTCGGACTTGATCCTTACTCATTTCCTTGTACGGGTTCCCATCCAAATCGATCATCCGTGATATGGGCTCCTAAAATATTTAGATGTGGGACTCTCCAATTTTTTTCTTACGGAATTGGGCTAGGCGTATTTATGACTTTAACGATCTATCAGTATAGTTTTTGCTAAGAAGAATCTAGAGCACTCATGCCTGGTTGTTTCTTGTATCCATAAAATTACTGGCGCGGTACAGTGTACTCTGAGCGAAGATGTGGTTATAATCTATAGAACTCAGTTGAAAATGTTTCCTTTAATTTTCTTACGCAAATAGCTACACCTTCAAGGAACTTACAGAACACTGGTTCTAGATAGGACCCCAATCTATGGCGCTATCGTCTTCCAAGGTAAAATGTAGACTTCTACAGTATGAGGACAAGGTTTAGGACACATAACTGTGACTTTCGAAGGTATTCTTAGACGTTCGATACTGTGCAACTCCTTCGTTCCGCCGATAAGCCTTCTCTCGTTCTTCTGTTATCTTCAGCTTTTCGCACTTACGCTCTTACACTTCGCTGAGTAGAGAATGACGCCTCGATGAATGTCTTCTTTGGTCTGTGCAATGAACTATCAGTTCACCGCGAATTCACCGTACCTGCCTACGTATGTAGTATGTGATACACAAAGATACAGAGATGCAGACACGACAACCGATACATCGTTGCCGGCTAGTAAGCGGTTGATGAATTTGGCCCCTGAACGGCCTGGTTGCGGCGTCGAACGTGAAACCGAATCGAATTTCGTATGATCTATGCGCGGATATTCCTAACGGCTACGCTACACCAGTTATACAATTTGATAAAATTCTATAAGAACCCCCTATGACCATGGCAGCAGGTTAAGAACTGGTAATCAGAGCGGTAGGTAAAAGTACGTTTGGCATTGGTAGATAACACATCTACTAGAAATGTAACAGCGCGCAAGTTCAAGTCTCGTCCAAAGCGTCCAGTTTTGCGTACTCTTGTGGTTCGCTGAGGCGCAGAAATTCGAATTTTTCAAAAGAAATCCTCCACGCATCAATTTCTTTCTTTGTAATACTCCAGGGATACAGAATGTCCATAATGCACCTACCTTACCTACGACTTTGGGAAGTTTTGCGCTCTCTAATGGCTCGAAATTCGAAATAAACTTTTCCCAGTAACTTTCACTAGAATTTTCTGGAATCCTCCATCGATCAGTGAAGAATCTAAAAGAGTTTCTTCTCCGCAGAAGATGACTAATCACACAATCACGGCCTCTATGCATTTAATGCGCCAACGCATCGTTAGATGATGTTTTTGCTCGGCACTAGTTTAATCGACGTCAAACCATCCTGCGGGGACGGGTATTCCATGATTCCTTCCTCACTGAGGTCCAAAGGTCTTGCTGGGGTCGTCGGGACTAATTCTGCAACCATTCGAATAATTTGGAACTCACTAGTGCTTCTCCTGGGTTTGCGCTATGCTCTTAACACCACAACTTATTCAGTCGTTTACTCCAAAAGTTCAGTGTAGTCCTATTTCCTCATTTGTTCGGCTTTTTCTCTTCCTTCGTCATCGCCTTGTTCTTACTCCTCGAGCTCTTGTCTCGAAGAGCAAACATGAATGAGTCATTAAGCCGAGTCCATTGTCTTGCTGCCGCTTCCTCTTCTCGTTCTATTCGGCTGCATCATTGTGTTCTTCGATTTTCTCCTCAGTTTGTTTCATTTAATTCAAAAATTTTGTTTTACCACTGGACTAGTGCTGCGCCACATAGCTATTCCAATAACTATCAGGATTTTTATTTATCCATTTATTTTATTCCAAGGCGTAGATCGCAGTCTATCGTATGCGAACAAAGAAATACAAGGTGAATAAACTAGCAAACTTCTGTCTACAAATAGTAATAATAATAACAATTACGCAACAGAGAGATCGCTTATCATGTTCCTGAAGTTCAACCAGGGCCCATATTCATCAACCAGTCACCGCTCTTTAACGGTGGAAATTCCGCCAAACTCCCTGATATGACATTCATTAGCATGAGGTTTGGCGGTATTTTCACCGTTAGAGGGCATTAAGCGGTTTACGAGTTTGCTCCCGGCAACAGGACTTTTACGAGGAGGGTGCGCCACTCACTCAACTTCCACGGAATATCGTCGAGGCAAGTTGAACGTGTGTTTGATTCATTCAATGATCTGCGGCAGCAGACCCATAGGCTAGTCAGTTTTTTCCTTCCCAGACAGTCAGGTACCAATCAGTCGACCCCGAAACGATGTAAGCCGTGATTGGCCCGGGCGAGATACTCGAAGCAAGCTTCTCGACGCGAAGTAGAGTCGGACTTTTCTTCGACTGCGTCAAAATACGCCTATTTCTTTCTATACTACAGATGTTACATCCTAATTATTTTATCTCAGAAGATCTCTTCGGCAGAGATGCTGGTTTACTGGGTAGTCATTAGCCTCTTTTGAAGAAGTGCCTTTGGTAGGCTTCTTTAGGTGGAAAATGGAGAAGGACGATCATAGAGAATAGTGATAAGGACTACTCTTAAACCATCTCTTGAAATTACTCGAGTCTTTCGCTTTTTCCTGATCTAGGAGATGGGTGTTGTAGTTCGAATTCGAGATTCTACCTACCAGTAGTGTTCGAAATCTCCTAATCGCAGTCGGGCCTCCCACTTCACTCTGCGGCCATCACATCTTTGTCTGGTGTAGAGACTTTGATGGCCCCTAGTTCATTGGGATCAGGGACTCAGGAAAAACGGAACCTACGTTACTACTACAAGAAGAGTGAAGTCTTTGTAGTAGTATTCATTCCAGCCGTTCAGACATAGGCCTGAGCATAAGACTCTTCCCTGGTTAGAGCGAGACATAGCAGACTGACATCCATTCGGTATGGATGAATAGTCTGCCGAGTCCTGGATTCGAGCCTGGGAGGTTTGAGTTCGTGCAACCGGATCATTCTGTTCATTCCAACGACTAGCGAACACTAAGATTGCTCTCCATGAGTTCGCCCTAAGCGAGCAGAGCAGCCGCCCGGTGAAGCGCCACCCGGTGGGCCTTATCTCGTGGCCATGAAGCTGAAGCAACAACTGTGCAAAGAGTGGCAATGAGTGGCAGCTGAGTCAGCATCGTGTCACTCTTGCCCCACAAATGGACTGTAGCAGGCATTAGCCTTGTCCTTTACTCCTTTCTGATGGTGCAGTTGCAGAAAGTGACTAGTATCCCATACATATGATGACGGCTATTCATAAAACGAGAAGAGCGTAGTGGCCGTTACATCTGGTCTCAGACGGGATTTATACTTCAGCCGTTGTGATGCGTGGCATCAAAAATTGCTGTCGATTAAAAGGCGCGAATGATCGACATTAGTAGCGTTCCTAATGCTGTCGTCAGCGACTTTAATATAAATCCCACCTCACATCTCAGGAAAGCATTTGCTGGCGATTCCACGTGGCTTATTGCTCAAAAATAATGACTACCTTTGATCTCACACTGCAGATTCGAAATCCATTTCATATGGAACATTGGCTGACCTCTCTTCCGAAAGTATCTATATAGAAGTAGTCGGCTCGGTTGTTGGAATTATGGAGTCGATGACTCACTGAAAGCCAAATATTGTCTTCAGAAGTTTTTTTTTTTTTGCAAAATTTTCTCAGCTACTTGCTGAGAAAGGGTAGGTACCAAGAAGAAGCTTGTGAATTGCGTTAATAATAAAGAAAAAATGACGCGTTATTCAACCCCTTTGCGGGGTGCGCCATGCCTCCTACTTCTACGAGATGTGGTGGACGCCACTTCGAAGCATTTTTGGCCTATTGAAAGACTGGCCAGCCAATGGAGAAGTCTCAGTTTCGTCCTTCCCAGTCTAGTGTGGTATGAACTGGAAAGGACGGAAGGCTTGATGGTATCTGAACCAAGAACCTCAATTGTGCTGCACGCGACAATCAGCTGGGTTACCATCCACCCTTATTCTTAGTGGAACGAAGTAGTTTTGTTGTGATATTCCCTATATATGGGCGTGTGTAGCGCAGTCGGAGGAGGCGCGACTGCCGCCTGCACCCGATACCAGGTTCCTGGTTCGGATTTCCGGCCCAGGCCAACCAAGCCTTCCATCCCTACGGGGTCGGTGAATTGGTACCAGACTTGTCTGGGAGGGATAAAGCGCTGACTTGTTCATCGGCTGGCCACCGCAAGCCATTGTATGGCCAAATACGCATTCATGTCGCCTCCACGACATCCCGTAGAAGTAGAATGCGCTGGCGCATCCCAGAAGGAATTGAGTAACGCCGTCCTTTATCCTTTATCCTTTATTCCCTATATCTTAAATCGACAAGCCTTGGCTTTGTCCTATTGAAAAGGAACTCCGCACTGAACCCTCCACAATAGAACTGCGCTAGCACAGGGAACTTTCGGCACCTGTCGCGAACGCGCACTGCTCGGGTGCGGGAACTTGTGCCGTTGCTCCTACCGTAAGCTGCAGCCAGTTAGGCACCGACTGAACCGTACAGACAACTCACGATTGGCTGCCACGGTTACGGTAGGGCCATCTAGTTGCGCGTTTCCACACCACTGCGGTGCGTCTTCACGACATGTACCGAAATTTTGAAAATTCTCAATTCTGAAACTTTGAAGCTCCGCATTACGTTGGACTTTTTCAAGTCATTGGGGAGTTTAGGAAGTTCCACATATTAAAAAGGTATAGGACATCTGGAAACTTCATTCTTTTCAGGTCGTGACAGTAGTTATCTTCCAGTGATCATCCCACTTTTATTGAGATAAGTCGTGAATTCAGCTTACATGCTGAAGCGAGCGCACGAAACCAATCATTTCGCATCGGCTGGGCGTGGAAGCCGGAGAGAGCGAGTGTGGTTGGTGCACTGATTGACTCAGGCGTGTTCTGTCTGCGCTCTGAATGGCTGTGATTGGCTGGCGCGTCCCCGAATCGCTGTGTGGATCACATTAACGACATGTATCATTTTCCTATTTTGCTTCTCTGGTCTCACATCACAAGCTCGATTAGATGTTCTGTTTCTAAAGCACTATGTCACCTGACCTGACCTTACCTTTGCGCTGCCTTTGCTTGAAATCTTCAAATCCATAGGCCGCCAGCATTCAGGGCAAGCATTCCAACCTCAGTGCGCTACAACGTACTCCAAGGGAACTGAATGGGTGGCACTACTGTCATTGATCCTCTGACGCAGCATTTCACTGAAAAACATCAATGCCCTAGTGAGTCACTTTGAAAAGGGAACATAGGCAGCTGTGTAATAGTTTGGTTCTGCCGTTGGTCTCATGATTCAGGCGATTCTACTCAAACCTGAGGCGTAGGTGAACAATAATCACTCTTCAGAACTAGTCCGTTTCCGCAGTCAGTCCGTGTATCATTTTTCTTCTTCCCTTCATGCCTTGCATCCCTCTCCCACGGTTCGCAGACGACCAGCGAGCTCACAGATCGAAGTACAACCCTGCAAATGTCGAACAGCTACAGCTCTAGCGGCATGTCCCTGCAAGCGAGAAATCTCCGTGGGCATCTCCGGCAGGGAGAGTGCACGCTGGACGCGTAGCGCTCCGCTTGAACCTTTCCCCTGTCAACGCGTTGGCGGAACGAACACGACGGCGATCCCGTCGTAATCCGTCTCTCCGTGAAGCCAAGCAACTTCTCGGCTTGCAGGTGCAGGAATGAACGTCTTCGCTCTGTCTTTCACGCCTCGTGGCCACACTCCGACTCGCATAACAGTCGGCAGAGGAACTCATTCAGCTCCGCCAAACTTGGCCACGACCCTCGACGGTCTCTCCTCGCCGACTGACCCAATTCCTTGAGACTCATCTACGGTTTAGCGCTGTCTGGCGCCTCTTTAGTCGAACAGCTCACTTCGGGCAGCGTCCCTCTCACCTATTTTCCTAAACATGTGGCTATGTGACTGATCTGCGATAAACAGCTCCGAGAACGTGCCTTAAAATTGCGTTTCGGGTGGGGGCAGTTCGTATTCTTCTCAAAGCGCTGAACGCTCCAGCTGACCATCGATCTGCTCTCCTCAACACCTCTACAGCTTTGAGGAGTATTGAACAGATTAGGCTTTATCGCTGCTTTCTCCAACATTGTGCTGTAGTAGACCTACTGAATCCTGTATATCTGTACTTTAGTTCAGGACCATTTCTTGTATTCCCATGCAAGTTTTAAGTGAATTTATAGTCGCATTCATGGCCTTCTCCAGAACATGATGATACTAGAGTATCGTAATGTGGTGGGAACGTGTGCCAACATTACTGAGTCGAACAGATCTAGTGTCTCATTGTCGTCGTAGTAATCCTTCCGATTACTGTAGGTGGAATCGGGCATATCCAGCGCTACTGTGGTTCTCATGCACGAAGAACGAGCAACATACAATACCATTTATTTAGGCAACATCGAAAGGTTACAAATAACTTTAGAACAAGGAGCAAAGAGGAGACTAGGTGAAAGCTAAGCGAAGACTGAACCTAGTCGTTCAGATCTGGGGGATTTTATGGACTCCGCTGGAGGGCGTTCCTACTGTGAGCCTCTCGGACTCTCCGTCTGATGCGGTTTTATGGCTCTGGGGCCGTCCCTGGCATATCCGCAGGAGCAGGTCGTAACCCTCCCTCCCCCTGGATACGTTCTGCCACCTGATGCTCTTAACGAACACTTGCAGACACACCGGTCCCGGTATATCCCACAATTGATTTAATCGTTCCTTCGTCCTAGTGAGATGCTAGATACCATTCCGATTGATAGAACTTCACTCAGAATAGTAGCTATGCACCTACCGGTATAATTCAGGTGCATGGCGCACTCGAGCTAACCTAATCCGTTTAATGAGTGTACGTTGTGATCCTATGCTTAGAGAACCACAACTTTTTCACAGACATTTTTTGAATTGAATTTCATTTTTCTTTTTCGTTACGCAAAAATATGAGCTGCAAAGCGCCGTACTAAAATCAAAGTGAAAACTCGTATTTTGGAATGTGTTGAGCACAGTTTTGGAGCCATGAATTATCCATTTACTTTTCAGCCTTTATCATACGATTCCTCATTCCATTTCTAGTCTCTTGTTGTTTATTATTCAAGCGGTTATTTGATTTTTCTTCTTGAGGTACATGTAGCGAGGTTGGAACAGGCGCAGTATGGTTCGTGCACTCCGAGACGATGTTTTGGTTAGAGCCCCGCCCAGGACAACTATGAAGGGTCCGCGGTCGACGAGTTAGCACCGGGCCTGTCTGGACAAAGCACTAACTTTCCTATTGTCTGGCCATCATAAGTCATTGCATAGGATAAATACGCAAAAGCGGATAGAATTACCTCTCGTGCAAGTTGAATGCATGGCTCATCCTACGAAGGCAGTGGTTGACGTGGTTCTCCAGTATTTATCCTCATTACAGTGCATACTTGCTAATGTTAAAAAAAGCTTTGATACATAAGCGAGCGCTTGAAGTTAAGACCCCTTTGGCCAGGTAAACCTCGTTCGGAGCATTGACCAGCTCCTTTACGCCATATGCCATGTCCTCATGTGGGCGAAACTTATGCATGAAATTCCATCCGGTCGCAGTTCCGCTTGTCCCAGTTCGTCCGCATCCCCGCATTCCTTCCACAGACCTTGTTCTGCGCCACCAGCAGGAGCCACCTCTCCGGTCAACCAGTCACCGTCGCCACCCTTCTCGTGTCGTAATTTCCGCCAGCCGACTGTCCAATTGCCCGATTTGTCGTCCGTCACCGATTATTCGACAGCGAATCGATCACCCGTCGTCCTGTACGGGGATATCGAATGTCAGAGACCGTCAGTGTCTGCCCGTGCGTGTGTCATCGGTTAGATTCGTGGTTTTTCCCTTGGTGTTGTTGATTTTCCACGGCGTCGAGATGGTCCGGCCCCTCCTGACCGTCGTGGTGATCATGTCCGTCTAGAGTGCCGCCTGTTCCACGGGTTTTATGCCTTCGAAAAACTGTACGCGCATGAACGACGTCGGTAATTGTTCATCGTTCCGCACGAATCGTTTGCACCTTTGCTAGTGAATACTCTCAGGACAAACGTTTTTGCTACTACAACTGTTTCCACCTTCAATTCTCTTTCCAAAACAAAAAGCTGGGTTTTACAAAGGATTCATCTGCATGAACCACATGCAGGCCATCACAATACGAATGGAACGCTAACACGACCGGTGAAGAGCGGCCACTTAAGCATCTACATAAGTATCTAGGTAAGCATTAACCTTTAGACCCGTTCCTCTTAATCACACAAATAACCAAAGGTATCTGTGTGATTAAGAAGAACGCACAATCAGCCCCACTGGCTACTGTAGTTCAGAGATCACCAACAATTTTTGGCGGAGAAAAGAAAAAGAATTAACTGAAAGCATATGAAGGAAAACCGAGCTCAAAAATATCCGTCCAGTTATCAAAAGTCTAGCAATAAACATTAACGAAACCGAAGCTAACTAGCTAACAAATCTTCTCGCCATATATTAGGTTGTCCCATAAGTCTTCGCCGTTTTTTCAGAGATTCACTGCAGATTTCGCCGGCGGTCTCTTGCATAGCGCTGCATAGCATTCGAAAGAGAATGATTTGCTCTATCAGAACATTTACTGTGTTTCTTTTTTCATCATGAATTTTGTCAATTTTTAGGTCGTTGAAGTGAAAAGTGAAAAAGTGAAAAAGTAGCCATTTGCGCACTTGTTCTCTCCGCTTAGGGTGGCGATGTCCGTTCCTCCACGTGGTGCCACTGGAAACTACTCGCTCTGCGAGTTAAGCCGAACACGGACACTCGATTGCAGGCGACAGGCCCTTGTGACAGGCCGGCCTACGAAGACCCGTGTCACATCACATGGTGTATGACAGCTCAAGTGTTTCGAGATAGTGCTACGGCGTCCGCGGGAGCCGACGCGCACTCGCAGAGCCCGGCGAGTGTGAGAAGTATGCGAGGGTCCCTGATGCGAGGACGGCATCGGGGGGCAACTGAGCTAGTCCGAAAGTCCCGTAACGTAAGCAGGACCCGCGTGGCAACGCTGAATGTGGGTACGTTGACGGGCCGCTCGTGCGAGTTGGTTGAAGCACTGGAGCGTAGAAGAGTTGATTTCTGTGCGGTGCAGGAGACGAGGTGGTCTTGCCGCAAGTCAAGGGACATAGGACGTGGCTTTAAGGCCGTTCTATGTGGAAGTCCCAGGACCACCAGTGGTGTTGGAATAATCGTCTCCGAACGATTTCGTGACTCGATTGTAAGCGTCGAGCGCTTTGACGATCGATTGATGAAGATCGTTGTCGCCGCTAAGGAGCGACTCTATCACTTCTTCTCAGCGTATGCTCCGCAGACTGGCTGCTCGGATCAAGCCAAGGAAGAGTTTTGGAGCCTGCTTGATGAGAAGACAGCAATGGTACCGTCGAAAGATGTCATCATAGTCGCTGGTGACCTTAATGGGCACGTAGGTGCTACGAAAGACGGGTACAGCTGTCATGGTGGCTTCGGATACGGATCACGTAACGCCGATGGTGAGCGCATTCTTGATAACGCGGAATCGCATAACCTCACCATAGTGAACACCGTTTTCCGAAAACGCGACTCGCACCTTATCTCATACTACAGTGGGAGCACCAAGACTCAGATAGACTTTGTCCTTGTGAGAGATCGCGACCGGAGTCTTGTCACAGATGCGAAGATCGTGCCGTATGAGATTGCGAAGATCGTGCTGATCTGCACTTTGAAGATCGCCCCTCCGAGGCTGAAGCAGGTTGAGCGATGCGGTGCAGCAAGAATCAAGTGGTGGCGAATGAGAGAGAAGGAAGCAGCTGTGATTTCTCGCGTGCGGTTACCGACTGTCGACGAAACTTGGAAGAAGGCGACCGACGCGATTCGTCAAGCTGCACAGTCAGAACTCGGCATTACGAAGCCTGGGCGACGGAAGGTCGACAAGCAGGCATGGCTGTGGACAGATGACGTGAAAGCAAAAGTGCGAGAGAAGAAGTCGCTTTATCACGTGTTTCTCGGCGAAAAGACGGCCGATAACTGGCGGAAGTACCAAGAAGCGAGGAAAGCTGCAAAGAAGGCCGTGGCTGTTGCAAAAGCCACTCATTATGGAGATGTCAACGAGAAGCTCGAGTCACGCGATGGCGAGCGGTATCTGTACCGGCTTGCTAAGAATCGCCATCGGCAGACCGAGGATATTGAGAAGTTTTTCGGCATCAATGATGAGAACGGCCATCTTCTTACGGACCGAAAGAAGGCATTGAAGCGATGGTGCGATTACTTTGAGGAAATCTCTACGGTAGGGTTCCCTCATCCAGCCATCCCTTCCACGGCTCCAACCCACGGCCCCGTTCAAAAGATCACCGGGAAGGAGATTGAAGCGGCTTTGAAGAAGATGAGGCCAGGCAAAGCGACTGGGCCCGATGACGTGGCAGCTGATTTGTGGAAGTCCAAGTACTGGTACCCTGCTGAGTGGTTGGCGAAGTTCTTTAATCAGGTTGTGGCGGAGAAGAAGGTGCCTGAGTGTTGGCGCCAAAGTACGACGATCCCGATTTGGAAGAAGAAGGGCAGTCCTGCAGACTGTTCCATTTACCGTCCGATTCGCTTGCTTTCGCACAGCATGAAGATCTTTGAGCGAATTGTCGATGGACGAATTCGGGACATCGTCCAGCTTTCCAGCAATCAGTGCGGCTTCGTGGCTGGCTGTGGCACCGTTGATGCCATACACGCCGCCCGCCTCCTGATAGAGAAGCATCGCGAGAAACAGAAGCCGGTGCATATCGCCTTCCTCGACTTGGAGAAGGCCTTTGACCGCGTACCGCGTGAAGTGATATGGTACGCCTTGCGACATCATGGAGTTCCCGAAGAGCTCATAGAGTGGGTGCGAATTCTCTACTCTTGTCCAAAGAGTCGAGTTCAAGCTGCAGCTGGAACCTCGATGGAGTTTCCCATCTCTGTCGGGGTACATCAGGGTTCTGCGCTTTCCCCACTCCTCTTTGTTGTCGTCATGGATGCCATCACACGAGATCTTCAGAAGCCCGTCCCTTGGACGTTGCTTTATGCCGATGACGTGATGCTCGCTAGCGAAGACAAAGGAGAACTCGAGCGAGAGTTGCAAGCTTGGTGTGATCGCTTGGAGCGGTTTGGACTCAGATTGAACGTGAAGAAGACCGAGTATTTAACGACGGACGTTACCGAGTCCAGCTCCATCAAGGTTAACGGCATCGAGCTTCCACGCACTGCGGTCTTTAAGTACCTGGGATCAGCAGTCGCGTCTGACGGCAAACTGATGGTCGAAGTGAATTCACGCGTGAGTGCAGCTTGGTCAAAGTGGCGCTCGTTGACTGGCGTGCTCTGCGACAAGAAGATACCAGAGCGCTTTAAGTCAAAGATCTACAGAGCAGTCATCCGGCCAGTAGCGATGTACGGCGCTGAGTGTTGGCCTGCGACCAAGGAAGTTGAAACGCGCCTCAGCGTCATGGAGACGAAGATGCTGCGCTGGACGGCTGGAGTCACGCGCATGGACCGCATCCGAAACGAAGCTATTCGGCAGAAGTTCGGTGTCGCGCCGATAGCGGACAAGATGCGCGAAGCTCGCTTACGATGGTACGGCCACGTTCTGCGTGGAAAGGAAGATAGCGTCCGCAAGATAGGCCTCAACTTCGAGGTAATAGGAAAGCGGCCTAGAGGGCGCCCGAAGCAGCGCTGGGCTGATACGTTACATACGGACTTGAAAGCGGCTGGTGTCCATCCTGATCTAGCGCTGGATCGGGAAAGGTGGCGTTATGACACCAGAATAGCGGACCCCGCCACGAAGCGGGACAGACGCTGAAGAAGAAGAAGAAGAAGTTCTCTCCGCTTAGGTTTGTAATTTTTGTGCAGTTTTTTATAGCGTTTGGAAGACAATGTTCTGTACTACAAGAATATTTGTTAGTGCTCTTTGCTCGTTTGTCCTTTATTGATTTTTAGGTCACCAAATTGGGAATTCCGACTTTTCCGCCCGAATTTTTACCAAAACTCCGGTTCTGCGGCTGAACTTTTTTGCATGGTGTTATATGTCGTTTGGAAGAGAATGTCTTGCTCAGTAAGAATTTGTGTCGCGTTTATTGGCTCCCGCTGATTTCTATCGAATATCAACAACTGAAGAAGGAGGAGGAGTTGTTAGTGAAGACGATTTTTCTCTTTTTGGCAATTTGTTGATATTCAATAGAAATCAATAAAAGCGACAAACATTCTTATAGAGCAAGACATTCTCTTTCGAACGACATATAACACCTACCCAAAAAGTCCAACTACAGAGCAGGAGCTGTCGGCAAAAACAACCATCCTCTTTCGGACGTCCCAATTTGATTACTTAAAAATCAATAAAGGACAAATGAGCAAATAGGACCAACACATATTCTTGTAGTACAGAACATTGTCTTCCAAACGCCATAAGAAATTGCGCAAAAAATTACAAACCTAAGCGGAGAGAACAAGTGCGCAAATGGCTACTTTTTCACTTTTTCACTTTTCACTTCAACGACCTAAAAATTAACAAAACTCATGATGAAAAAAGAAATGCAATACATGCTGTGATAGAGCAATTCATTCTCTTTCGAAAGCTATGCAGCGCTATGGAAGAGACCGCCGGCGAAATCTGCAGTGAATCGTTGAAAAAAACGGCGGGGACTTATGGGACGACCTAATATATGGCTCATCTTGAAGTACCATCGTGCCTCTCGATCAGGGGATTACAGGATCATTTCTCTGTTGCTTCCCGTTTTCTCGTTCATTTTTATTTCTGATTTCACTAGTGGTTCAGGCTGTCATTTTTCAACTAGCTGGTTTACTGTTGTGTTTAATATGACGCGTGATTCCAAAATCCACCTCTCATAAATAAATAAACAAATAAAACTGGAAGAATCCAACATCGCGAATGTATCAGTGTTCTCAGTCTAGGGAATTCTCCAAGAAACATCGCCGTAAGCGTATTTAGCTCTGAGTCAAACCTATTTATGACTGGTTGGTAGCTCTATTCTCGAACTTCTTAGGCACTTTATTTGACCTAGCAGTTATGGCCGGGATTTCATCTGCAACTCCTAACGAGTTACACGCTACACGCTGTAAGTTCCACGCTTGGACGAGTTGTCGTGCCCGTGCCTACAATCTCGGACAGTTATTTGTTGTTGCTTTTTTGGTCCGCGTAGAAGAATAGGAGTTGTCGATTCCTTTGGCGACGTGAGAACTAGGCGCTTAATAGACTTTAGGGCTGAAGCGAGCAGGTGACGAGACAATAACTCCGCGCCCATCGCAGGAAAACTCGTCCGAACCGTTGTCGCTAGAGCTCTATTCCAACTCATCTTATGAATTTAACATACATCTCTATGTTTTTCGTCATAATTTTTTCACATTTCTAACCTTTTTTATAATTTTGTTATATTCATCAATTCTGACACCATTCTGTTTAGTTACTATTGTTCTTGTTCTATTAATTATTATTATCTATTATAGTACCATTTTATTCATTCTTGGTACTAGTCGTAAATTTCGCTTACTTGATGGGGGACTCTCCGAACCAATCAGGCCTCGGCGAATGGACGTGCCAGGAAGAGGGTATATATGCACGGCCAGTGCTTTGATTGGTTGACGTGCATTTCACTGTGTTCTGATTCGTTGTGACTTGTCGGCACGGCCCGCCTCTCCATGTGGATCACATTAGCAACTAGTGCCTTGTTTTTGTCTTTTTATTTACTTCTTGTATACATTTATACTATACATTTATACTTTTTATTTATATTTATATTTTTAGAACCAGACGTTCAGCGGCCTAGCGGCCGCCAAAGGTCTGACTGGGGCTTCGCCCCAAATCCCGAGAATAGCACATCCCCTGTCCTCCTCCCTTCTTCTTTAAGCTTTCTTACTTTTATTGCAGTAAAAATAGTTTTATTATTAGTGTCATAGGCGTCGTGGCAACAATGTTCTAACACATTTGCTTAAGCCTGGAGCGGCTGGTAGTTTTATTATTATATATAGATTAGTGCAGCGGGATATGGTGGGCAGAATCTTCACTGTTCCTATGAAGCCCAGCCACCCTCAATCGTATGCATGCGATTTATGTGCCCGTTCTCTACGTGGCGTGAAACAAATCATGAGAGTCCCATGTAAGGGGAACCAATAGGAAAAGGACCAGTGAAGAGGGAATCAACAAAGAAGGAGGGGGAATAAGGGGAGACCAGTATTTTCCCTCAATATCGTCCATGTGCGTCAGGTTTCTGAAGACGCGTCCTAGAAGTCTTGGCGAGTGTGTCGTCGGGATGCAGGAGTGTCATAGACGTCGTGGCAACGTCGTGACACGTGAATCGTGACTTAGTGTTGTATGTGAGTGCTTGACTAACTATCACTCACGCCTGCACATAGGTAAGAAAGTGTTAGCGGGAGAGGAGGGGAAGAAGTAGGGAGGGTGATTATGGGATTCGGAGGAGTATTACTGCCGTCGGGCAGTAAACGTTGTCGACCTGTCGACCAATACCGATCAATTTTAATTATTTTTCTGCAGATTAAGCACTTTGGAGGCTCAAAATATCGTAAACTTGGGCGATCTGCCGCCAAGGATATATTTCGCCAGCAATCGCCCATGGTTAAGCTGAAAGAAAGCCCGGCTGGCATACGCCGCAGTGCCGTAGGCATCTCTTGGATTTGGTTCCCTCCCCATGACGGACACGTGACATTAGCCGATTATAGACAGTAGGATTTTCCTTAATTTTTCCAAAACCTAGCTTAAAATACTGGCTCTGTTCATTTTTTCTTCCCGTACGTCATACTTTTTGAGGTTAATTTTCAGTTGTTTCCTTCTATAGGTCTGTAGCATCTCTTTCTGCTATTCAGACGGCCCCTCCCTTGTGGTCTGTTTCCTTTCAGGAAACCTGGTGAAATCGGCAGCGTCCGAGCCGAAAAGCAGTGCTCATCGGCTGGATATTGACTGCAGTAGCTGTCTTATGCTTGCCTATTGAGTTTCTCTCCCTTGAGGCTAGTCGGCGGGCTAGGCAAGCGACCGAACTTCATTCGTCCCTGCCGTTCAAAGAGGGTGCGGTCCCGCGTGCGCTGATGAGTCTCGTTGCGTGATTCGGATTACTGTTCCTGTATTTCTCGCCGTAGTTCGCTATCACCAACCTTCAGCCAGTGTACTTGTGTTTCATGTAGAGCCACGCCCATGCAAAGGGCTGTTCAGGTGCATGTGGACGCACAGCGGTTCTAAACACCTTAAACGAGCTCTAAAGAACCATGAAACTTAAAGAAGATAGTGCAGTCGATCCTGGTGCAAGTCTGATTGTTTTTCCAGCAAGTACGTTCCGTTGTCGTTGGTCTACCCACGTACGCGGTCCCTCAGTTTATGGCCTATGTCATACCACCACTCACCCAGAGCAAAGCCTAACGATAAGCTCCCATATCGATCGCTTGAAGCGATGAGTCGATATGGGAGCCTATCATTAGGTTTCGCTCGGGGTGAGCGGTGGTATGACATAGGCCTAAAAAACACTCGTAGCACTAACCATAAGCTAAAAACCAGGGGCCAGATCCATCAGCCGCTTAGCGCCGTCTAACGGTGGAAATACCACCAAACCTGATGCTGATGAATCTCATATCAGGGAGTTTGGCGATATTTTCATCCTTCGTTAGACCGGGGGCATACTTCCATCGCCGCGATGCCATCGCGGCGCTCAGTTCATGGCCATTCCGCCGCACGCGGCCGAATAGTCAAAGAGAACTTCGACGCGGCCGCCGCAACAGTGGCGGTCGGCATGCGCGATGGCTTCCCGCGCCCATCGCGGGCATGGCATACTTTTTCGCGCCGCGCGCGGTGTTTAGCGTTGGTCCTGGACGCCGTCGCGCTTCCTTGCAGAGCGATGAGCGATGCGACGAGCGCTGAGAAATTCAAATTCTTTCGCGTCGCTCTGCAAAACTCATCGCCGCGATTCCATCGCGGCGACGGGAAGTATGCACGAGGCCTTAGAGGGCGGTAAGCGGTTGAAGGATAGGCCGTAGTATCCTACAAATTTCGACCGCAATAACACTGTTATCTTTATCGGAGATCTCCCACAGAGACTAAAGCGGGCCGACGTCTAGACACCACCTGTCGTACTCAGACCGCACTTCAACTGGGGGTTGCCGCGTACGTTGTCTCGTCGTGTCGCGGTCTCTTGAATCCAACTAATTGAATCTTCTTCAAATCTTCTTCGACGTAAGAAAAGGCTTCGGGCGATAGCCATCGTTCTAACTCTGAGACCCAAACTCAAGAAACTGCTGAAAAAGCAATCGTTGACAACACTTTTCTAAGGATGCATAAATTAATCACCGAGAAATACAAAAATCATAGGAAGGTATTGAGGAATGTTGTCAACATGTTCCAATACGGTTTGGTGCTAGTCGTCAGTGTAGCATACATGGGGAAGGGAAGGGGGCATCACGCAAATCGCATCGAATCGAAGGGAGTGCTAGTCAGAGCGAGTGCGTAAAATTGGCGTCCTAATTAGCTGCTGCGTTCCCGCGTCCCCACGTAGGCCTCATTAGCGACCAATAGCAAAAGGTCTGGAAGGCAGCGGTCCCGAGGTTAAATCAGCCAACCACAAGCCTTACCGGACTGCGGAAGAGGCGACAGATCGATCTCTCCCTCTCCTGCGCTCGCGCTTTGTACAGGCCCGGGTACACTCTATCGTTGAAAGGACAAAAGAATAAAGGACGGCGTTAATCAGTCTTTTTTAGAATGCGCCAAGCACTCTACTTCCACGGGGTGTCGTGGAGGTAATTTGAACGCGTATTTGGTCTACGGAATGATCTGTCTGGCAGTCAGTTTTTCCTCCACAGACAAGTCCGTTGCCAGCTCACCGACCCCGAGTGATGGAAGTCTTGGTTGACGTAGGTGGGAAATCCGAACCACGAACCTTGAAAGAGAGTACACGCGACAGTCGGCGCCTCTTCTGACTGCACTGCCACGCGCCTAATCACCTGGTAGTACTTTCTCTATTCTAGCACTCTTATGAGAAGGCGCATGTGAAGAGTCGGTAAAGAGTTTCCAAAGCCGCCACACATATCAGGTCCTTTCTCGACACAGACAAGGTCTCTCCCTCATCCCATTGGTTCATTCCGGAATAAACCCCCTAATTATCGTTTGATTGCTCTAAAAACCAGTGTAAAGACCAGTGGCTCATCATAGGAAAGTGGAGAGCATGGCGCATCCAAAGCGTGTCTTAGATGCCGCCGAGGTTTCGATCGTTTAACCCGATGGTCTCAAGGGGTGACAGGCAGGTACTCAAGTGCCTTGATCGGCGCGGAGGACCACCCCGTGACCACACCGGGTGAACCGCGCGGCCGTCGCGAAGTCGTGTGGCCCCGCCCACGTGGGAGCGGGTGACGTCATCGGGTGTGGGTGGGCTTCTCGCGATTCATGGTCCCTAACTGACTCAGTGCCCGGCCTAACTGCTGCCTCGCTCGGCCTTCAGTGATGGCCACGCGCTCTTCTGTCCATGTGACGACGTCATCCGTTGGAGTGAGTCAGAAGACCGACTTCCAGTAGTGTCGTCGGCCGTCGGAGGCTTCCAGGATCGTCGTCCTCCGCTCTTCCTGTGCTTGCGCTGAGTCATCGGAATCGGGTTGCGCCGCGCGATCGATTGCACTTGCGACAGAGGGACTCGGCGGCGCCTGTCCGGCCGTTTCATTCCTCGAAACGAGCATCTCAGCTGCTTTTGTGGATCTCTCCGGAGTCGTGTACCTGTTTCGGAAGGTACCTTAGAGACCCTGCTGCCCTCGCTGTCGCTTCTGCTTGTTAGCGGCTCGCTTCGTGGCCGCGAAAAAACGACGGAAACTGGTCCGCTGGCCACCGCCGGCTGAATCATTCGTATCATCTGATAAGAAGCCTGCTCGTCTCGGCCCGATCTGTCCCACTGCCTTCTTGAAAAACTCCTGCACTGTCTTGTTTCTTTCTCTCGTGCAGTGCTTGTATGTGTCATCCTAGTTGAAGGGGGCAGGGTAGCATTGATTTTTGCAACACCACGCCATATTGTACCCTGCACAATAGATACTCTTCGAAATAGATACTCTCTTGGTACTCTGAGATCATTCGCTATTCAATAGTCTTGTAGTGTCTCCACATTAAATGTTCTGATTCTTCGGAAAAAAATCGATAAAATCAATCGATATCGGTCGGCCACAAGGTTTGTCCAACGGTCCCATATTTGTACCATCTCAAACACTGAGATGCGATTCTTTGGATTTGCCTGTATTCTTTCTCTGGTCGATATTGCTCGGTTGAAACTGGTGAACAATCGACAATGTCGATCGATATCGATTGGCAGATCGTCATCGATCGATACTGTCAATAGTTTGGAATACTCTTCATGGACTTCTGATCGTTAGGATGGCTGATATCGATTAGTTGGTTGACTCCGTTCTCATGTTCTCATACAGTAGAACTGCGTGTTCAGCGTGTCCAACGGTCTAATCATCTGAACGTTCAGCTGTAGATCACTTTAGCACGTGTCATCTTCGCAGGATTTACACATTCGACAGGTTTATGTGGGTTTGTGACACATAGGCGGCAGAATTACGAATGCTTTGTCCGACCCCGCCTCCCCCCCCCCCCCCCGATTGGGAAATCGTTGATTAATGCTGAGACACATGCCGCTGTTGTCATGCTCACTGGTTGTCGCCCACGAATCAATTTCAGTTCTCTCGCTCGTAAACCGCCGCAATCACCGCTCCAATTCGTTTTTCCCCGATCGTCTTCCTTTTTCGTGGCTCGCGATTCGAATAACTGAGTTTTGTGTTCAGTTGCAGCCATCTCCACTCTCCTTCCTTCCTCTTTCTTCGCTTTTGGAAACGTTAAGTAATGGAATGGCTGTCTTCTAGAAAGGCCTGGCTATGCTTATGAATATACATTGAATCCAGTCGAAAATCTTTGGATAATTGGTTGATTCGGATAACGCTAATTTCGCAGACCCCGGATTCTTGAATAATTCGGATCGGGATATCCGGATAGGATATCCGGAAACGATTCATTCGGATGCAACGTATAGTTACGAAGGGGTGATTCAAGTGTGAACGGCGAATACCTGTTGGAACCACTGTTTCCCCTTCTTATGCTCTGCTACCTCGTTCCTGTATGTTTTCCGAAAGTCGGCACACGTTGGGACAGCTAATAAGGTCTCAGCAAACTGAACACATGCAAAGTAGCGTCCCCGGATAGGGAGCTCCAAAGCGCTGTCCTACCATAGTTCTTTGTATTTATAGTTGACCTCCAATTGTGCCCAAATTGTCCAACAGAAGCTGAAGAATTCCGCCCCCCCCCCCCCCCCCGCCATAAGGATAAGTTCATGTGGTAGAGGAGCCTCTAGCAAATCTTATTGAGGGATGGTGGGCGCTTTGCAGATAACTGGTTCTAACGAGTGCGCCTCTACTTATTAACTATGGCGATACGCAGTTTCGCAGAATATGATCTACTTAGAATTTTCACCTACTTTCTGGACTCATTCAATTTCATGTGTTTTGCTGGCTAGTTGAAAAGGCTCAGGACACCTTGACGAAGAATCATGTTGGTCTCCGAGGGTTGGATGCGTCACTTGTCACAGACACAAGGCTGGCGGGACAGCGGGAATTGTTTCCGTCGTGTCGCATAACAATTAGCTGCTGGGCGAGATAAATCTTCATCAGCAGGAGGATCCCAGCTTGCATTGATTCAGCTGCCACCCGGCAACAATTTTTCAGTCAGACCCGTTGAAGTAAACCCCCGTAAAGTTACAGAGCGAAAGGTCGGCGTCTGGGATATGGTCTTTGGTTGTAAGGCCACAGGGGTAGAATTCAATTGAGAAATGACAAGTAGTGTCCTGACATGAATAAAGAATCCGTGCATCCCTTTGTGCGTCTGTAGGTACTGTGTATGTCGATTTTTTCACACAGCGAAATGCGTTGCATGAGAACGGGCACCTGGACATCTGAACAAGTCAATGGCCAATCAATACCGATTGAAGGTATTGATTTTCTGTCGCAGACCGATCTTACGGCTAGCTAGAGCTGTTCACATTCGTTGTTTAGAAATCATCGAAAATTTATCTGAAACTTCCGAGCTTAAAAATAAAATTCCTAATATGGCTTAATCCGTACGTATGTCCGTATGTGGGTCCGTTCGAGAACCCACACTCGCTCGCTTTTTCAAATACTATTCCACGGGAGCAAATCTGCAGCACATTAGAGAGAACAAAAAATTAGTTGGACGATCGGTCGATTTAATCGACTTTCAGAGACACTTGGTCATTTAAGGGGAGGGGATCGGTGGGGCGCATACAATATAATGACCGCTTCACCGGCTGTACATCGATAACTGTTCATATTTATTATTCATGTTCACATTGCGAAGTAGTTCCCAACTTCTCTCTTCTTGAAACCTCGGCATGGTGAGTTCTTATGTGTCAGTATTTTGTGCCACACGAGGTTTGTAGGTGGATCTTTATTTGCGGCCTAACGTTTCGACTTTCCGTGGTCTTCAGAGGCGCATAGGCATCCACCGCAGGGCTGACGATCGCTATGCGCCTCTGAAGATGACGGAAAGTCGAAACGTCAGGCCGCAAATAAAGATCCATCTACAAACCTCGTGTGGCACAAAATACTGACACATAAGAATTCATGTTCACATTTTTTGGTATATTATACCATACGAATATAAATAATATCGCGTAATGAATAATAATAACTAATATTTGTCAGTCTTAAAACACGTTATTGATATTTGTGTGGGAAACTAACCTTTAGAGCGTTGTTATGCCTTCTTAGACTGCGTTGTATACAAACGAGTAAATGCATCCATGTGTGACTCCGTTCGGGAATGTTCACCTTCAATGCTGAATCACTTCGGAACCCAAATAGCAGTTAGTTAATTCATCCGTGTGTCCGTCTGTGCATCTCTGAGTGTACACCTCTGATTGGTTCTTGCTTGTATTAGGATGCCTTTTCTGATTAATCTGAGTGAGCGCATGGACGGAGCATCAAAGGACTCTGACCGAGTGCTGCTTCCTACACACACTGCGTGGAGTTATCCGTGGCACACTGTCGGATCACTTGCAGAGGCGACAGAAATGTCGATAAAGGGTGATAGTGGTATGCAGCGGTGGAATGCGGTGTTCTAGTGAACGCCCGTGAAAAAGTGGTCCACTTGCAAATGAGCGGGTCTCACCATCAGCGGTAGCTATTAGTGTACTTCTACCGTAACCATATTAGTCCGATAACATAAGTCCTGCTTTTACACGCGGTTCATACTTTCACAGTAGGGGTGTGCGTTTAACGATTAACGATTCACCGATTTACCGGTTTTACCGGCATTTTTCGTTAAAAACGTTAAACGAAATTTAACGACGAAAATTTCCGTTAAATTGCATTAACGACATTTTACATGCCATTTTTGGAATTTTACTTCTTCTTCATGTAAAGGAATTTGGGCGATTTTTTGGATGAGCTTTCGCAGTATTGTTGCGATACAAAGGAAACCTTCTACTTACGTAGAGATAGGCAGTCGATATCGTCATCATGTTTCGGGAATTGTTGGCATTTTCCTTGCTCTTCGACCAATTTATTTGCATGCGCCCTCCACAGTTTCGCGTTTTTGACTTCTTAGGGCGTTTCTCGCATTCGGCTGCTACATATAAGTCCCTACCAGCCAGTCAGTTTTTTTTGCAGTTGATATTTTTGTGATATTTGTTTATAGATGGGGTTGAAAAGGCATACAAAACGTGAAGAGACGTAGCGGGTTCTTCGCGCAGCATCAGGTGATGATAGTAGGACCACGTTAGGGCAACATTGAGCCCCGCTCGAAGGTCTATGTTATACTTCGGCGACGCTGTTGTCGGCGACAGTGTTGCGCGGGCTGCCACGCACTGCGTAGCACCCGCCCACGGGGGCAGACATAACTCCAACGCCGCGCGAACCCCCTGGCGTCGCACAGGGTGCTCGACGAAATTGGACAAGTTGTCGCGGTCCGATGCTTCCGACGGCTAGAAACGCTTCCTATAGGGACATGCGGTACGCCTTTGCCTTATTTCAACGTTTCTTGGAGATGGTATATGAATGTGGTTTCAATAGGACGATCAGCGACAGTTTAATCAGGAATCTTGGTCATGTGGATGGTTTCTAGCGTCAGTATTTGCCATCTACAACTTCTTCGGTCAATTTTTACCCGTGATTATTATGGTTATACTACGGAAAATGGTCACTATCACCCATTCTCGGATCAACTGTCCTACTGCAGACTGTTGCCTACCACATTCTGTGGGATCTTAAGTTCCTTGCTAGAAATGTGGTCTGGGAGCTTAAACACTGAGAACATTTCGTGCTCTGAGGCTAACCATGCGTCACCGAGCGCACGTCCGCGTTTCAGCGCCGCGACGTCGCACGCGGCTAGCGCGCGACGTCGCGTTGGAGTTAGGTCCTGGGGCCACCCGCCCAACACTGCCGCCGACGTCGCCCACCACAGCGTCGCCGAAATATAACATAGGCCTAACTGTCGGTGCGCGGCTGCTGGCACTGTCACTGCTTCGCTTTTATTGAATTTCATGCCGTGCATGTCAACGATTTTCCTTTCCCTTTTCGTCCTCTTCGAGGGCTCTCTTGGCAGGTACCTTGTGAGAAGCACGGTTAGTGTACACGTACGCTTGCCCCTTATGGTTCCTTGAAATACAGAGGAGAAAGAGGGCAACAATTCAAACCTACGATATTTGGGTGGCAAAGACAGAAATACTCAATGCAGAAAATTAAAATCGAAAACATTCGATTCGAATAAAAATTCGTCAACGATTCTCCGCTTCTTTATGACAAAAGGGGAACCATTCTGAGAAACAGGCAGATTTCTGGACTTCGTAAATATCTTTCGAAGACGAGGTGTGCCAAAGTATTCGCTGAGATCACTGCCTGACCTGAACTCTTCACTAAAATATTCTGTAGTTATCCGAAAGAATTATGGCTCTATGTTGGGCTTTGAAAGTCTACTTAGTGGGCGCAAAAGCGTTGAGCCGCACTATGATGCACAGCACTTTGGACTTCACAGCACTTTGGACCTTTGCAGAAGCTGGACGACTTCCACAAGAATGGGATAGATGGACTTTTACTTGTTGTGAACACAAAGACTTAGTCGTATAAATACTATGGACTCGAGGAAAATTAATAAAGAAAAGAGCTGGCTTTTCATACCCTAAAATACAGCAAAACTGAATGCAAGGGAAATTTTATTTAACGAATTTACCGGTTTTAACGAAAAAAAATTTCGCTAAAAATGGTCTTAAAAATTGCCGCACGCGGCAACCCTTCAATGTCAGCCGCGCCGCGTTCGCTGCAAATCTGATGGCTGGCTTAGCACGACGCCGTCAGGCCTGTTCATTATACATTGGATCCCATCGAAAATCTTCGGATAATTGGATGATTGGAGTAACGCTATTTTCGCGGATCCTCATTTTTTAGATGATTCGGATAACGACAATTTCGCGGCCCCCTGATTTTTGAATGATTCAAATACTGATAGTTTCGCGGACCCCTTTGGTTTTTGGATGATTCGGATCGGATATCCAAATCGAATGTCCGAATCCAATCCAAAGCGGGGCAAAGTATCGATTTTTCCAGGGCGATCGCTCGACGTTAATCGATGCGCACGCCGGCCATGCCGATGCCGTCGCTCCCGTCGTGGAGTATAAACAGTCCGGTGGAGAACACTCCATACGTTGTTTGCTTATACTCCATTTTCCATTTTCTTGGCATGCTGAGTGAATTAAACCCAGTCTCCTTCAAAAAGGATTTTTTTCTAGACTGCGCCCCTGCAAGGGTTATGAAATTGACCGGTCTCACCCTGTTTCACAACCAGGTAGAGTCCCTAGGAACCACTTCCGGTGGGGAGGGCTTCACCTATTATGATTCATGCCTCCTTGGCATAGGCGGCTCTCCTACAGCTTTTAATGGTACGGCAAACGTCTTCTATCCCTTCAGCTTTCTGCCGACCATCTAGCCTTTGAAGAGCAGTAGACGTTGTCCTGAATACGCCTGCCCTGCAACTGTGCTTAAGCCTCTACCAAGGGGAGGGCTACACCTACTGCTATGCACAGTTTCGATTTTCGGCCATCACGGGTTGTTGCCGGTCTGACATTTTCCTCTCTTCTCGATCATCTTTTGCCTGGACTCAGCTTACACGACAAAAACGTTTTGTCAAATCATGGAGGATATTCTAACCTCGTTCCCGGGAAACCACGAAAAAAAAAATCGTAGCTAGAGGTGATCGCATTAGGACACTTGAACCGATTCGGTCCACTTGGCGAGAAAGCTCCTTCATCTGTCAACTTGTTTCATGAATAGCACTACCTTTACATTCCATGATTGTAATTGCTTATTTTGTTTGTTTGGTTGGTTGGATTGTTTCAACTTTAGCGTGTCCTTCATGGGCGCATAAATAAATAAATAAATAAATAAATAAATAAATAGTTTTCCGCTTTTTGCGGGCTATTTTGAGCTATTTCTGAACGGACTAGCTGCGTCCTTCGATGCTATTGTACCCTCCCCCTGCCGAATTCTGTGCTCTTCTCCCGGTCAGCGGATAAGAGACGCAGATTCTGCGTCTCTTATCAGCGCGCGCCATTTCGCAAGGCCTTGGGCAGTTCGAACTTAAAATAACGGGCTTATGAGGCATTTCCGCAAAAAACGACTATGATATTCATTCTTCCCATGGCAGATTACCCCTAGTAGACTTATTTTGAACAAGGTTAAGTGGGCTACACTAAGTACAATAGTACCCATCCTATGCAAGGCGATGGGAACCTCCAGTTGGACGAATTGTTCGCCAATTAGAAGAGTTTTACGTAGAATGCCAAACGATTGCTGATGTGCAAGAGCTATTCGCCTACTCTAATCATAATCAGCTGACAGTGGTTGCGGACAATGTCGTCGTAAATTTTCCCCACTTCTTTTCAGTCCTTCTACCGCTGCTCAGGCGACTTTATCGCATTGTCGGATTTGTTCACTGTTTAATCTGCGTATTTTTCGCTTTAGAAAGCGCAGAGAAATATGAAGACCACATTGAAATCGCTTACAAATACGGGCTGCGCGTCGACAGTGATAAGATATGGAGAAATGAAGGGAAATGGAGGAGAAATGGTAATAGCCACTTCATACCGGTTAATGGTTACTTAATGGCAGCGAAGGATTTCCATGGTTTTGTTGGTCCTGCGGCGATCACCTGAGTTACGGGAAACTTGCTACATTTGGCGTAGACCTTATCACTGGCCGTAGAAATCCAGCTGCGACTATCTGGCACGCACCTAAGCGCTAATCGCCAGTGCCGTTCGCGCCACCACGGGGTGTAAACGGGCTCTGAGCCCTCAGTTGTGTCCGACTTCTTAGAATAGTTCACTAGAAGAGTAAAATCCGAAGACATTTCTCCTCAAACTCGTGCTATGAAGTGTTCAGGAACCTGCTTAGTATGCTCATTGTTCCGCCTGTTTCATTGCCCGATCTCATGAAACATCCCTGCAGTAAAGCAAAGCAGTTGGCAGTTGGTTAGACGGAGCAGCCGACCGACCGCCGTTCACTTATCGATAATGTATGGCGGATTCCATGCGGATAAGGCGTGGTAGAATCCATTCATTGGCGTGTCGTGTAACTGACTCCAACCTTTAAACTCGACTATGCACCATTTATGCATGGGGAACATGTGCGAGAGTGGTGAGTTCTTCCTAGAGCTTTTCTTGTAGCGTTAAGAACGTTCAAATTCTCTACGAGCGATACCATCCTGTACCACCCTAAGGCGCTGGCCGAGATATCCTGCGCGAGGTACTGCTCGCTCATTGCAGGCAAACGCTTCAGGACCGCAATGGTTTGGTTTCCTTTTAAAATCAATACTATTTAACTGGTCTACTAGTGGGCTGGACTAGGACACTATAAGAGCTTCATGTGACCGTTCTACAAGTCACGTTTCGCCAAGGTCGTGTGTTCGGAAGGAACGTTGTCACGCGCTAATTCACCCACTGCCGATGCCAATTCGACAGCTTCGCTTGGATGGCGAATGCGGCGCCACAAACTGACATCGATTCGCGAAATTTTGACGTCTCTCAATGAACGGTCTCAAGTACGACATGGATTCGCTTTCGAAGGGCTGCGTCACGCTAAGCGCACTGTTTGGCTGAGATGAGGCAGGGACCCACTTGATTGCGGCCAGTATGATTGTGCGCAATATCGTTTACCTCTCCTACTGCCGTCGCTTCACAAAGGAGGGGCGCAAAGTGGCTAAAAGGGGGGGGGGGTCACACTCAGTGGTAAACTCTTGGCAAAGACAGCTACCTCGTGAGAGTAGAGTGCGATGCCCCAGAAGGGTTGCCTTAGCACCAGCAATCATAATGAGTGCGGTCAGGTAGGGAAGGGGTTTCCACTCCTCTTCCCACCATTCTTTGGTGTGCCACGGTTGGTTAACACACTGCAATGAGAATCCGCGGTGTTTTTTTGAACATTTGGTCCCTTTGTTCTAGCGATAATGCGGATAAGAGAAAAAACTGTTGAATGATGGTAGCTTGCTACATCGCATTCGCTTGCGCTTGTATTTATGGTCTCCGTGGTTGTTATAATTAATGCACTGGAGGTTAGCCTCTACTTATCATGCAATAAATAAAGAAGAACTACTGGGATAGCTTTAGCCCTTGTGCATACTTCTCGTCGCCGTGAAAGAATGGTGGCGACGAGTTTTGCAGAGCGATGTAAAAGCGTGGTCATTCATCGCCTTAAGGCACCCAGACACTTCTGCGGCAACGCCACTCGCCGCTGTGGTAAGGATAGGGCAGGGACGCCGCCGGTGGCGAGCTCTGCGTCCCTGCCCTAGGTTAGGCCCCGTTTATACTTCGTCGCGGCGCGATGCGATGGTCACGCAATGAGGCCAAATTGATCGATCGCGTCGCACAATCAATATGGCTACTATACGTGGCGTCGCGTCGCGCCTCGACGAAGTATAAACGGGTCCTTAAGGATAAGGTCGCGGCGTTGCCGCAGGTCAGCGCGACAGGAGCTACACCCGCCTCCTGCTGGGAGACGTGGCGTCAGGAGGTACACCGCTGTTCTGCTGACCGGGAACTTTTGTTTTGCATGTCAAAGGTTTCGTAAGGCACCCGCTAGACTCTTGGTGAAGCCTAGGGTTTGGGGTGGGTAAGCAAAGAGGATGAGAGGAAGACGTACACCCCCCGCAGGGGGCGGGTGTACGTTCTGACCGTCCCCCCCCCCCCTCCTCAGGAGTGTGGTGGGCCTTTACAAGCAAGCAAGCACGATGGAAATCCGCTCAGGACCCACGCAAATCCGCGCGCTGACGGAAAATTGCCTAAAGGCCTCCATATACTTCTGTGGCAGCGACGCTCACCGCAATGGTAAAGGATGCGGCAGCTCGCCGCCGCCGGCGAGCTCTGCGTCCCTCCCCTATGGTTGAGGATAGGACCGCGGCGTTGCTGCAGAAGTGTATGGGGGTCTTTAACGCGCAGCGGACCCGGCAAGACATCGCGCAAGCCGACCGCCACTACAGCGGCACAGTTGCCATTGACTATTCCGCCGAAAGCGGCGGCTCAGCTGATCAGCTCTCGGCGATAGCATCGCGGCATTGGGACTGTGCAGCCAACCTTAGGGTGTATTTATACCTCGGTCGCTGCGCCGCAACATGGACGTCATTGCTATCGATTGCTCGCACTGCTGCGGATCGCGCAATACGAGTATAAACACCCCTGGAACGGCTCAGGCCATGTTCATAATCAACGACTTTGGCTGCTTTAGCAACTACTCCCGGGGCAATGTATATTCCAGTCGCCACGGGACACGTCATAATGAGAATTGCCAGTATCGCTTAGGCCGTGCAGCGATTGGAGTGTAAACGAGACCTATCGATTCCTGCCTGCCGACCACACAGAATTAAATGATCTCCATACTTTGTGCGGTGATCTGTCGCACCCATTGCGGACTATGAACAGCGGTCTCTAAAGTACAGAATGGGTGCAGTTGTTCGTACGTCAGCTATGCCCGGAGGTCTACTTGCATATTCAGGAGAGCAGGCTCCATTTCTAGAACAGCTCGTCTGAAGCACATCTGAAGTCATCCGCGCTTGGCGAAAACAATGACCGCTATTCTCAGCTGTTTACGTAGAGTGAGCATACGTATAGAGGGGAGGAGAGCAGTCGAAATGTGTACAATATTGAGAGATTGTACTACACCGTCCGCAGACACCTAATTTGGCAAGCCTTTATTGGGAGTTTAAGGTTTTGATACTTTCTTCTCAGTTTTCTCATCGCATTGTTAGCTGTTTTGGTACGTTTTTGTGGCGCTATTGTTAATATGAACTGTATGAGGAAACGCGAACACGCCAGCCAGTCACAACCAATCAGAGCATCGATCGCACTTAGCTATCTAGGTGACGCGCCGATTCCATTCAGACTGATTGGTCTGACACGTCCCCCCCCCCCCCTTCCGTAGGCCAAATTATCGACTAGTACCATTTCCTGTTATTTCCACCCCCATTCTCATATATTACGTTATTTTGTGTGTAGGAGGATAACCACCGATGTCGATTACCAGCTCCAAATCGATGTGTCGCGCCTGGTCGTGACTTAAGTATAAATCCTACTCTACTTCCGAAGATGCCCGTTCTTCCGTTTGAGAGTATTTCCCCATACCTAGGTCAAAAGACTATTCATCCTTGCAGATTCGGTAAACTGACGTCTGATGGTGAGAGACGAGCCACAGAATCGTTTCCTAGCCATAAGAGGAGCACATTACCATTGGAAGACGTACTATTTGGTGTTCCCGGTCTCAACCCCTTTCGATGCTCGATCTCTGGGCTACATTCTCAACGAAAGCTCTGGTTCCATGCGACCCAGAGTCAATTCCACAGAATAGGCCCGTCAGGCGCCCGTTCGATAGGTCGGCGACGAGGCGCTGCTGTGCTGACTTCTAGTCGCTCTCGATTCGTCGCCATCGATTCGACGTCCCCGATCCCGCGCTCGGCGTGTCCACGATTGTTCGAGTGCAGTGTGCTGGTCTTCATCGTCTCGTCGTCGACTGTTACGATGACTGTAGCCAGGGGACGGCTTCTGAATGCGTGTTTGTCGACGACGAGGTGAGAGACAGCGGCGATTCGCGGTCCACTCCATTTCCTTATGAGATCGATTGCCGTTGCGGCCGTCTCTCCCTCTCTGTCCGTCCGTCCGTCGTCGCTCGGTTGGCCTTCTTCGTCGCCTCCACTTTTTCCGACCTCATTTCTCTCTCTCTCGCTTCGGAAAAGGGTTTCCTGGTCAATCTCCGTGCACTGTACTCCAACTTTTCTGATCTTTGGAACTAGTTCTTCCAGCCAAGGTCAGGGCACCATGCCGAGAAACCAGTGGCCGTTCTGTTCTGCATGTCTTTTTGAGTCATTCCTGTTCAGATAGATTAACTCTGTAGATCACTTGAGAACAGTCATCTCGTAAAATCTCATTTTGCGATTAGTTTTGTGATTTACAGCTGATTCATCTGGAACGAGAAGGATTTATTCACTGGTTCGCGGCGAAGACTCATGCTTTCTTGGCAGCTTATGCCTATTTCATCTTTATTCCGTATCCATAGGCTGGTGTATACCGTCCGTTCTAAGGCGAACACCTATTTGCTCTTTTAGATGCCAACAACGCCTTATATTAGCCTCTATCGCGTGCCAGAAAGACCCACTGGGTCGTCATCGTAATTTCCAGGGCAAGCGAAGCTAGGTCTGTTTATTCGAACGCTGCGACCGGATCGAAGAAGTCATATAAAACCGATTAGAGCGAGGCGAGATGCGTGAGCGCCGAAAAAAAAATCGACGTTCATGCTTTACTCGAGCAACCAGCCGCATCCGCCGCTGCCGTCGCGGACTATGAACAGGCCTTGGTTTGGCGAATGTTTTCTACTGTGTCAGGAAATCGTTGCGAGACCACGGGAACTCTGCACCCACTTCAGTCAATGGAAGTGACGGAGTGGTCATGCTGTATTTCTTTTTCTCATTTTCTTGAATCTTATCGCTTTTTTGCGTTTCTTGGCGTCCTTGTCGCATTTTTCGTGCTTGCTGACCATTTCGCTTGCGCTTTTCCTGTTTCCACATGGTTTTTTCTCTCGTTTTTGTGTTCCTACACTTTTTTCGTGCTTTTCTGCGCAACGAAAACGGGGAAGAAACGTGGACATGCAAGTAAAGGAGTTGATAAATTGGGAAAAACGAAGGACCCCAATGAAACAAATGCTAAAAGTCAAAGAAACGTTGCAGACTCTAGAATCACGAAGAGGTGATGAAAAGCAAGCAAGCAATACGATTCTCAATGATCGCCTTCCATTGATTGAAGTGGACATAGTGTTTTGTGCGTCCCTCGAAAACTGTCTAGGGCTGTCCGGAAAACTCATCCAATTCTATGGATAGCTCGTCACTTCCTCTATAAATCTAGTCGCACGTCCATGTGCATTGCTTTGGCGCCGAACAGTTACTATTTGACGAAATTTGAGCTCAATGAAAACATGTGTGAGACCCATGGCAGAATGTGGAACAACAGTTTTCAATTTTTCAAAGAACAAAGACATTCTTCTTTTAGAAAATGTCCTGAATTCTGAATAGCTTCACCCGTAACCCGATGTTGAGATGCTTCAGGAGTAACTAGTATCAGATGCAAAATGGTGCTGAGAGGGCTGAAATATTGGGTTTTAGCAAGCCTTTTCATTAGAAGGAAAAGGTCTGACCTCCTCGTAATGTTTAAAATACTCACAGGTAAGTTTTCTATTAGTAAACCCACTAGACTTTTTCCAAGCTCTAGACCGAAAAGATCGTATGAGGAAAGTACAGACTTTATGTTTCGGTGGCAAATTCGCCAGCACGAGCAAACTTCCTCACCTTAAGCCATGGTTTATAGTTGCACCATAGTCGGCACCATAGTCGGAATAGATATTGACCGAACGGCGCGAGAAATCGATATCTATGGCGACCGTCACGCCGTGCCGCGTGCAGGTGTAAACCAGGCCTAGGGGAGTTCACCCACATTTTGGGGATCAGGAACTCTTAGGTCTTCCTTTGCACTGCTTCCCGAAACTACGTTTGCGCGTACAATGAGTGCCATCAGTTGTATGGTATTTTATTCCAACTTTGTATTTTCACGTGTGGCCTCAGTCCACGTCTTGAATAAATAAGTAAATAAATTAATAAATTAAAGCCTGGTGCTGAACTGGGTAGATAAATACTGTTGCTCGCATACGACATAGAGGTGTCAATAGGTTTTCAAAACATCAATCATCATACTATAAATAGTTGTGGGATGTCAACATTCGAAACAGGGAGAGATCTCGTTCTTGTTGTTGCTTCCACCAGGACATGCGATCCTGCCGCCGGCCGCTTTTCTTTCGTCCATTTCCTTGCGTTCTTGTTCACGTTCACCTTTTCAATTCCTATTAGTGTCGATCTGATGGTCTCCCCGCTCAAGATTTCATGGCGCGTTTGAACCACCAAGCGGAGTATTCTTCCATGTGGAGCCTGAAACTAGCAGAACTCACCAGGGGTTTGGAGGATTTCATTCAAAAATCGATAAGTGGTTAAGGCATCGCGTTCGACCGAGCGTTTATACTTCACTAGCAGTTAAGGCCCTCCCAGACTTCTGCGGCGTTGCCACTGCCCTATCCTTCATCATAGGGCAGGGACGCAGAGCTCGCCGCCAGCGGCGTCCCTGCCCTATCCTTAACCACAGCGGCGAGCGGCGTTGCCGCAGAAGTCTGTGGGGGCCTTTAGTCGGCTGAGCAACGCAACCGATCGGTATTGACCTGGCGATCGATCTTGGCATTTCGCTGTGAGACCAGTAGACTTTTGTCAACATTGTTCTCATTTCAAATAGTTAAGTATGTACAATAAAGCGTCGATCGATATCGATTGATGGTCCGATATTGCATTCTTGTTGCGAAGCGTGTCTGTACTGCGGTCATCTTATTCGCATTATCACAACGGAAATCGATAATACCTGTGCTTAGAGCCTATTCATATCCGCAAGTGGAGACACAGAGCCGCTCGTGTATGCACGAGTGACTCAAGCAAGTAAACTCATTTGGTGCCGACCGATCGCCCTGCAAAATGGATGTTTATTTTGACCGAGCACTACCCGCTCCACTCGCGGATTATGACAGGCTCTCAGTCGGTCTGTCACTATTTTTGCGTGGACGAATGGACAGACCGACACACCGATCATCCCATTCATATATAGCAGGACTGTTCCAGATGTTCGAGGGCGATCATATTTTTGTCTTAGCTGACTCAAATGGTTTTTTTCTCTGTGGTCTAACGCCAATAATGGCTAGCGTCTGGCCAGTTCATACTCCGTGAGCGACTTGTTGCCAGTGTCGTCAAGTATGAACGGGCCCGGCCCGTTAAAAAGAACTGAAGCTGTTCTTAAGAACCGCTAAATCGTAAAACTATGAAATTTCAAGGCTTCTGTAAGTTCTTTGCAGTGTTGGCTGCGCTGGGTGTGTTCCAGTTTGGAGGAAGTGAGCAGCTGTGTCCAAGCGGAAGTCTTATTGTACTATGCATCCGTTCATTCCTCCTATTTTTAAGGCGTCAGCTGTGCCGCATCAACAGCAGTACTAGTACCTACGTGTGAATGTAGAGAACTCCAGTGTTTGCTAAAGCTTGTCAGTTCAGTCTTCACTTTTTCAGAAGAAGCCGGAAGGAAGAAAAAGCCAAAGAGCATGTTCAGTTGGCTCGGTGGTGATTCTTCGAAGAAGAAGAACAAAGAGGTACGCTGCATTTACTCTCCATTAAGTAGTGTTTACACTTAGCCGCTGCTCGCCGCGCGCAGCATTATAAGAACAATAGATATCGATTTGGAAGCGTGGGCGGCCAATATAGGGTAGCCCGCTCTGCTTAATCGATATCGGTAGCCTTCGCACTGCCGCGTTTCACGCAGATTTGACTATAGATCCTGCCTGAGATCGCCATGATCTCTGGATTATGTGCAGACTAATATGACCGCATTGCAGGTCTTGGACTCGGTCAGTGAAGGCCTTCGGAAGATCTACAAACAAAAATTGTATCCATTGGAGGAGCATTACAAGTTCCATGAGTTCCACTCGCCGGCCCTCGGTACGTTTGGGGCCTTGTCGAGACCGTTTGTTTGTACTTCGCGAGCGGCACAAAGCTATGTTGTTTCGTAAATAACTCCTTTCGAATAGCCAAATCAGTTTGTGTTGGGCGTTTTTATACTTCAGCGGCCTGCGCTTCAGCTTACCGATATCGATCTTTGGCGCGACCCGATCGATAGTGACAGTTGTCATGCAGACGCATATGCTCGAATATATAATATTTCATAGTTTGTCAGATGTAGTCGTCGCAGGCTATGAAAAGGCCCCTACAATGCGATTCGTACCGTTGTGTCGCAGGCGCAGTTCAAACGAATACTCCATGCTTTTGCCACTGAGATTTGCTAGAAGCTATGTAGTGGCCTAGGGCCGTCTTACTCCGTGGCAACGCAACGAGACGAGGAGATTTGTGAAACTTTGTGCTAATTGGTCGACTATGCGGTTTAAGTTATGCCTCAGCACACACTAGACACCGATTTTCCGGATATTCGGATGATTCAGATGAGGGCAATTTTAGAAACCCCGGATCTTCGGATGATTCAGATAACGCCATTTTCGTCCGAGCCGGATTTCGGATATCCGACTCGGATACAACCGGCTAAGTGATGTAATAGTGGCACGCAATCTCTTGAAAACGGAACACATAAGTAACTCCGCGTTTATTTCATTGACTAATTAAAGTCACGAGCACCCAAAGCAGCTTGGAGCGCTCTGCTTGAATTAAGTGTTTATATGCCCTGGTAGCAAGGCAAATGAATGCCCAATTACATCATATCTGGCCTAGCTTAGTTCACCAATGGAGTGGAACACACCATCGCTACGTAAAAGATGTCGTATTTGGCTGCCCCTCCCCAGAGCTACTTTGCGCTTCCAGATCAAAGAAAAACAGCATTAAGACCCCAAAGAACCAATACCAACTCAATAGTGAGTTGGTAATACACAGCGATGTCTTGTAAAGGACAATAATGAAACGAATACGAAACGTCCCGCAAGAAATTTCTCGTGCTCTGAAAAGGGAAGGGTCTGAAGCGTATGTCTGAACGGAGAGAGCAAGTCGTATAGTAATAATCTCCACCCCTCAACTAGTATTAAAATGTGTTTATTTTCTGTCAAGTCGTTAAACCCAAGGAGTAGGGGGTCGTTGTAGTTACAATGGAATCGGCGCTTTACGAGTTCGGGGTCTACGCCCGCGATGCCGCCGGCGGGTAGCGACTCGTAGCGCAGTGGATAGCGACGTTGCTCAATGAGAGGGAGGTAGAGGGTCGACTTTCTGTGCTGCTGCATCTTTGCATTTCAACTGATTGGTTGATTGGAGGGATTCTTACGTCTATACCATTTTAGATGTTTGCTGCGCAGTGTTTACAGATGTATGCCGTGGAGAGCAACTTTGTTGCCACTTGTTTATTACTGACCGGTTTTTTAATCAAAGCGCAAAGGGAAAGCTGTTCAACATAACGATGTATAAACGTTTAACATCTGTGATACACAGACACAAAGGGCATGAAACATAAACACTGGTCACAATACGGGAAGCGCATAAAGGCTACTGGCTCTTCACAGTTTGCTTCCACATATGGACAAGTGAGATCGGCTCCATAGACGAGATCTAATTGAAGACGTTCCCTTTCGTCCGAAACAAGAGTTCCAACCGAAAACATTGTCATATGCCCACTGCTTGCCAGCCTTTCCACGTCTTCATCTTGCGGATCCCAACCTTCTTCTTGTTTTTCCACCCCTTCCAGCCGTTCGTCTTCGTTAACTTCAAGTTGACGTGCTTCGAAGTCCTTGAATATGCTGACCATCCGTTCGGTCAGGTTGGTGTCATTCCCTTGGCCATCCGTTCGGTCAGGTTGATGTCATTCTCTCTTGAAGGCTTCTTATCTAAAGGTAGACCACACTTCAGCGTGAGGAAGTGGACCACTCGAGCATCGGCGACATTGTTGGTGTTAGGTTTTAGAAAACCTCCAGCAGAATTCTGATTTCCAGATGACAGGCAGGGATGAGAGAAAGAGTGTATCGATGATGTTTAGGTCAATATGCGGGATCCACAGAATTTCACGTTTTAACCACAGTGACGTCACATCGTGGTTTCCGTTGAAAATCCGAGCAGGATAGACTGAGAGGAGCCTGTAGCATTTATACACTGCCCGTATTGTGCGCAGTGCTGCTTTATGCATGTTGTACCTGTGTATCACTGGTGTTGAACATTTGTTGTTCATGTTGAGTACCACAGCATGCAGCTCGAAAGTGCGCAGAAAACAAACGCTGAAAACGGTATAGACGTCAGAATCCCTCAGATCTCAACAGCTGAAAAGCAGGAATGCAGCAGCGCATGAGGACCGAACCCCCGGCCTTCTTTCCATGAAGCAACGTCACTACCCACTGCGCTCCGAGCTGATTGCCCTCAGAGGCATCGCGGGCGTGCAAGACCTCCGAACTCGAACTCGTTAGGCCCCGATTCCACTGTAACTTCAAGGATACCCTACTGCTCGGGTTTAACGACATGGCAGAAATGAAACACATTTTATGCTAATTAAGGGGTGGGGATTATTCCTATCTAACAGGATGACTCCCCGTTCAGACATACGCTATCAAACCCTTTCCTTGTGAGAGAACTGCCGCCAAATGATTGCAAATCTGCCTGAAACAGTCAGGTTATCAACGGCGCAGAGTTTGCCAGCAAGGCGCGCTACCCTCCTATTATCCGATTTTTATCCGATCTTATCCGAATCATTGCGATTTTCAAAACCACGGATCTTTGGATGATTCAGATGAGGGCAATTTTGAAAATCCCGAATCTTCGGATGATCCAGATGAGGGCAATTTTAGAAACTCCGGATCTTCGGATGATTCAGATGAGGGCAATTTTTGGCCGAGCCGGATTTCGGATAATCCGAAACCGGATAAATCCGGCCGGATATCCGAAAATGCATGATTCGGATCCCATGTCTAGCACACACGCAGTGCGCTAGCGTGAGAAGTGCCTATATCGATGCTTTGCACGAACTAATCAATAGTGGTGCTTTTCACACTGACACGTAGC
The DNA here is from genome assembly GCA_947396885.1 of Heligmosomoides polygyrus polygyrus. Lineage (NCBI taxonomy): Eukaryota > Metazoa > Nematoda > Chromadorea > Rhabditida > Heligmosomidae > Heligmosomoides > Heligmosomoides polygyrus. The sequence goes on along the minus strand of OX377204.1, from coordinate 23,196,093 downwards.
CCAACGACTCAAGTATAAACTATGTATACTGGAAACTACTCGATGAGTATTCGCTCGTGTCTCTTGCGAAGTATAGACGAGAGGTTCATTGGGTTTCCACAACAGTTAGCTGAAGGAGGTGATTTCAGATGACCCCGATTTCGACGCGAAGCCGATGATCCTCCTGGTAGGACAGTACTCCACTGGTAAAACGACGTTCATAAGATATCTTCTAGAAGAGGTAGCGTTTATATTTAGCTCATTATGTTCGTGGTTTCAACAACGGATTTAAGGACTTTCCCGGCATTCGAATTGGTCCCGAGCCGACGACTGACAGATTTATCGCTGTGATGCACGGCGAAGAAGAAGGAGTCGTGCCCGGAAACGCGCTTGTCGTTGACGCGAAGAAGCAGTTCCGAGCGTTGAGCGGGTACGTTGTTGCTCGACTGGCTTTTTTTCTTCTGGAAATCAAATCGATTCACCAATTCATGGCGTTTATGCTATACCACAGAGTATAGTAGCGATTATTCGCTTTTTTTTCTTGCTATTGCTATTTTCTTCGCAACCGTACTCAATGGGAGGGGCCATATGTTAGTCCAATAACGGCGACGGATAAAGAAGACTGAAGAGGTTATTTCCACATAACCCTGTCGACGGGAGCCCGGGGAGACTGGGAACGACTCGCCACGTCACAATTTTGCTGTTTTATCTTGTTCTGAAGCATGACGACGCCATGTAGTATTGGACCCCCTCCCCCTTCCGTTGTCCCTTCTCGTCATCCTTCAAAACTCCCCATACCATGCACTATGTTTTCCTGAATCCTTTATTCCGTGTTAACAATAGCTCTACCTTTATAATCATCATGTGCATAAAAGACACAGTTCCTCAATTTGTCCGTCCACGCAAATTTACAGACCGCTTGACTGGATAGGCTTTACAGCCTATGCACAACAGTATCAACCAACCGATCGGTAGCTGTTACCGTGATTATGATGACCACAGGATTTACCTATTTCTTATGAAGGGAAAGTTCGAGCTATCAATATCAGCCGATGTAATTGATTTTGCTGCAGCGGACCGGGGTTTTTTTTTCCTTTAGGATGTTTATGTACAGGATAGCATAAACGAGGTATGTGAGATTTCGCGTGACGCCTGGCAGGGATCTCATGGAATATATGTCAAAGCCCCCTCCCATTTTGAGGGCGCATTATTTTCTTCCTTTCTGGAGTCAATCTGTACATTTCTAGTAAGAAGCAGGCTTTTTAGACCTGTTTCATTTCCTTTATTCAGATCTAAAATAATGGTGTAGACTACTAACGATGTGAAAACGATAACAATCTGTTTGGTTCCAGGTTCGGCAATGCGTTCCTGAACCGCTTCCAGTGTTCCACATTGAATAATCAAGTGCTCGAGAGCGTGACGATCGTCGACACGCCCGGAATTTTGTCCGGCGAGAAGCAAAGGTGAGCATGAGTCCCATTATTTTCGTCTACTTTTTCTATATTCCCCTTAGCCTAGAGATATTGAGTGGAATCAGCTGTATGCAATGGGTCCCTTTATAAGAATGAGGTTCATGCCGCTGAGAGAGTCGCTGGATCGATGGCCTATCGTGTCCGTTTCACTTTCAGTCCTTTGGGTTTGACAAGCAGTTGTAGGAGCTGATAGTGTAACTAGCATCTTTGCGCTGAACCATTTCCACTTGAAATTCGACGGATCCAGTGCTCTCTCGCTATTAGACCTCTCTAAGGGCCCTGTGAGGATGGGAACATCATTAATCTGAGCATTTTACTTGTTTTATTTTAAAAATATTTTTCGCGACAATACCCAACTTAGGCCTGGTTCACATTTCCGTAGCGGAGATAGGACTGAATGGTGAGCTCGCAGCAAACTGTGATGGTTGATGTGACTTTGCGGCTCGGCTTACTGCCTCATCACTTTCTTTGCTTCAAAAGCCACGCTCTTTTCATCTATAAGGCCCTGTTCATGCCTTGCGGCGTCACTACGAGGAGAAGTGAAAATGTGGTTTAAGCCAGGGTTCATACTTTTCAATCGCAGGACGATGCGATATGAAAACCACCATATTGGTCGTTTTCGTTTCCTAGTCGATATTGGTAGTTTTCATAACACTGCATTGGACGCAAGGTGGAGAAATTTTGTTAGCATGTTCTCACCTTCTCATGTAGACCGCATTAACGACTCGTACCGAAGTGGTTGACTTGACTCACCAAGTTTATTTGGCAGGCGAACATTAGAAAGCTTAAAGGTTCTCACAAGGAGAGCCTCCAAACTGACGGTGAGTTTTGGCGATGCAATTTTTACAGAACGTAGGGGCCCGTAAGGGGAGTCCAAAACCATACTTTTTTCGGAACGCTCTTCTGTTGTCGAAAAAAACGTATGGGCGCGTCAGCGCGAAGTTCATGACGCCCTGCTGCCACCCAGCCCAGGTGGTCAATAGGCGTGGTGGTAGTGTTGTAGCTTCACAGGTACATGATCGTGGGTTCGATTCTCCCTTGAACTGGTGTTTTTCCTTTTCTATGATTTATCGTCAGTGGGACCCTTTACCCCCATTTCCAACATATTTTTGAACAAAAACACGGCAACCAATATCGTTTACGTTCATCTAGCACTTTGAAATGGAAAGGTGGGAATTTTTGACTTCCAAATTAAGCAAGTAAAAAACTGATGTCAGATTTATGATCAGCGCCCCAAATAACCCCCAAAGTTTGGGCAGAATTGGTACATCCGACCCTTTCCACTTTGAAAAAGCTCGGTGAACGTAAAAGGCATTTGTTGCCATGTCCTTGTTCAAAAATGTGTTGGAAATGAGGATAAAGGCCCCACATTCGATAAATTACAGGATGCAAAAACACGAGCACAAGGGGGAATCGAACCTATGACCATGCACCTGTGAAGCTACAACACTACCACTACGCTAACCGACCACAATGGGCTGGGTGGGAGCAGGGCGTGATGAACTTCGCGCTCACGCATCCACTCGCTTTTTTTCGACCACAGGACAGCACTCTGAAAAAAGTAGCTATGATTTTGGACTCTCCACACGGCACCCTACATCCTGTAAAAATTGCATCGCAAAAGCTCACCGGCAATTTGGAGGCTCTCCTTGTCAGTGAAGTAATATCGGCGGAGTGGCGTTCTAGCCCCGCCCTTTAAACAAAGGCGTGGCAAATGTCTGTGTCTCCACTATCTCGTAAGGCAGCCACTGGACTCTCGCGCAAGCCCGGGGGTTGGGGGTGGGCGGGCCAGGGGGACGAGGGGTTAGAACGCTCGACCCCCTTAATATCTACACAAGACATCGACATGTAGCGTCGCGGTGCCTGAAAGTATGAACCAGGCCTTTCACAGCGCCTAGAGTATGTTGGGCAGTTTCGAGCGTATGCAACAGGGTTAAGAATCAGTCTTTGAGTCGTTCTGGCTACTAACATTAGTTATATTATAAAGTGTCAAGAAATATCCGTTAGATTAAAACTGTTGAATAGTTTCTTTTCAATTTCATCACGTAATTGAAGAAGATCCACCCGTGTTCGTTCGCTCGTTGTGCTCATATGGAGCTGGTGGCTTTTTGTCCCGAATCGCAAAGCATGACTGTCTCATTGTGTGCACTGCTGGTTCCCCGACTTTGTTGTGATCACAAACACACACAATCACACAGCAACCGTTCCATGATTTCCGTTCGATGACTTCCATGTTTGGTTTTCAAGTCAGCAGTCGACGTCGAAATACGATCGGCGATACATTCGCGGGTAAAGTGCCGTGTGTTATATATACAGTGTTAGCAGTGCTTCGTTGCTAACTAGATCCTCTTTGTAATGTATTTTTTGTACGTGTTGTCCGTTTATACCTCGCGAGCGACGCGGTGCGGCGCGAAGAAGCTTGTTACGTCACTCGCGAAGTGTGAACGCGGCCCGTATTCGTGTTCTTTTTTTTTTGCGAATTTTATGTAAATGTCACCTAACAAGCAGTTCTTTATGGAGTGAGCTGATTTCGTAGAGCTCGCACCTCTGTGCACGTACAACACGAAGTCTGTCTTTCCTGTGTGCTTGGTATCAGATTTGAGGGTCGATGTAGCGCTGTAGAACAGCTGCGTATTCTAGGATCGACCGCGGCTACGATTTCACAGGAGTTCTGGAATGGTTCGCCGAACGTGTCGACCGCATCATTCTCCTGTTCGACGCCCACAAACTGGACATATCCGATGAGTTCAAGCGATGCATCGAAGCACTCAGCGGTACGTCTCAGCCATTTTGTATTATTTTTAGGTGTTTGATTGAAGCATTTAAAGAACTTGAAAGCGGATTATGACAAAAGAGATGTGGGATCTATCCTAGTCGGGGGGGGGGGGGAGGGAGCACATAACTAAAAGCTATGCAACAAATTTACTTGGGATTCACAGAGCACCTCAAAGAGAACAAAATAGGACCTAAAAAACAAAGAAACAATTGAGCAAACAAACAATAAAGAAAAAACCGCCGCGGTTTAAAGATGTTTCCGCGGGCAAACCGCATTCATACACCGCTGACCGCCGCCTGGCATGTTATAACCGGGATCTGTCATGTGAGGGAGGCACAAAAGCCGTTTGCAGCGTACTGATCGCCACCTGACATGTTATAACCCGGATCCACCATTGTGAGGAGCGCACATCGCTTCACCCATGGTGATTTTTTCCTCTCGCTGTAATCTTTTTTCCGTGAATTTTGTCAACTTGGACCCTATTTTGTTCTCTAGAACCCGCTCCATGAATCCATTTTCATTTTGTTGCATGGTTTTTAGGGTACTTGTGAAGCAAAGGGCCCGTGGTGCCGTGGGGTTGCCGGAAAACATGTTAACGCGGCAAACCCACGGCACCACGGGGCCGGTATTTATGAAGCACCCGTCCTCGAGTGCCGTGGGTTGCCGCGTTTCCGTTGCCCTCGCCGCGTTAACATGTTTCCCGGCTACCCCACGGCACCACGGGCCCTCTGCTTCATAAGTACCGTTTTTAGTTATGTGATCTCCTCCCCGACTAGAATAGATCCGAAATGTGCGAAGGGGATTACCCGCTTATTACTCCGTCCGCTTGAAATTAGTGGCCTATGATATTTATGACTTCACAACTGGAGAGCTGAATCAATCTGCTGATCGATATTTGCGCGTTTTCCTGGTAGGGCGCAAAAATTAGAGATCAACAGGATTCACAACGAGTAAGCACTATTGGTCATTGGTATTCTTTAACTGATATAATCATTGAACGATTGATGCGAACAAAATGAACGCCGTAGTTATTCGTTCGAGACGAGGTTGATGCAAGTTCAATAGTAACCAAACGTGCTCCACAGCGCGCGAGAGAAATCGATAGGCTAACCGATATCGATCGGTTGTTGAAGACATGCGGGCAGAGCCCAATTCGCACTTTCACAACTATTTCCACCACATCGCCGTTGTTCTTCATCGCCTTGACTCGTGCTGGGGCGAAAGGTTTCCTCCTTCCGCTGGACTAAGAAGCCGCGAAAGTGGAGTGTTAGGATGCATCATGTTAACAGCTCGTTGTCGCAATAAGGTGTGGCCATCCCCCGTGGAAGAATAGCCGATTATGTATTCTGATGATGATGATGATGATGTACGCGACTGGTCATATCAAAACAAATTAGGTTACTCCAAGTTATCCCTGTTCAATCTTAGTTTGAACTGTAGCGATGCCGTCCGTTTAGCGAGGCCCGTTTTTGTTTTTTACTAGTTCTGCCTAGTCAGCTTAGCTTCGACGGTTAATTCTTCCCAATACGTCATTTCGGCAAGAATTATGTCATGCCAGTCTGCGTGCACCTTGCTAGGATAACTCCTGAACATTGCCAACACTCATAGGCGCGCCAAGATACTACCTAAGGCACTATGTTTCTTTTTTCGCCAAAGATTTCAGACAGTAGTATAGTCGTTGATGGAAATCTATTGTAGGCAATGAGGACAAGATTCGAATCGTCTTGAACAAGTCCGACATGGTCGACCATCAGCAGTTGATGCGTGTCTATGGTGCTCTTATGTGGTCCCTTGGAAAGGTTGGTTTCCGCGTCAGAGCTTGTGTAAACTTCGTTGGCTTGTGCGACAGGAAGGATCGCAATGTAAATCGATAAAATGCGCTAGTAATCGATTCCTCGTCGAGCGCACTGTGTTTCGTCATGTCACGCTAGAGGAGTAGGCAAGCTCCCAGGGAACTCGTTTGTGAGTCTGAAGCTTTGTGCTTCAGGTATTCAAGACGCCCGAAGTCTCGCGAGTCTACATCGGAACGTTCTGGGATCATCCACTTCACTACGATATTAACAGGTTGGTTAGCCGGTTGTTGCGGGTTCTTGCAAGTCTGCTGTCGTGCCATTATTGATATCGATCACCTTTCGAACACCTAATCGATATCGATTGCTCTCATGCTGTAGCACCGCGCGATCGCTGAAGTATAGACTTTTTTGTGCGCTCTAGATCGAATGATCGATAGGCATTCAGTCAATCCACTTCCAGACGCCTCTTCCAAGACGAACAACATGACTTGTTCCAAGATCTGCAGGCACTGCCACGCAACGCTGCCCTACGCAAGCTCAATGACCTCATCAAGCGAGCACGACTTGCAAAGGTACGTCACGATGTTCGCTTCTAAGATGTGGAACCGCTTTACTGCTCCCTTGTCCCTTCAGGTTCATGCCTTCATCATCTCCGAGCTACGCAAACAAATGCCGAGCATGATCGGGAAGGAGAAGAAGAAGAAGGAGCTGATTCAGAACCTGGACAAGATTTTCGAACAGATACAGGTGACTCACAAGCAGACAGAGTTTCGTATACGGCACTCAAGTTCTGTGATTTCAGCGAGAACACAACATATCGCCTGGAGATTTCCCCGACGTGAACAAGATGCGCGACAGGCTACAAATGCAGGACTTCACACGATTCAATCCATTGAAGCCGAAGCTGCTTGAGGTCGTAGACGGCATGTTGGCTACTGATATCGGTGAGTTTTAGGCTGAGTGAGCCACTGGACTCGTAGAATTCTTCCTGCGCTTAGCAGAATAATGCAGTCAGAGTACGAGGAGAAGATTCGAATCCCAACGTAAGGCGTCGGAAAATAGTTTCGCAATTGCTCTATTTGTTAACCGTTCTCCAGTACCGTTTCTTGCGTCACCTTCTAAATAACTAGTTCTTACGGGGAAGGTCAGTGAACTCGGTCAGGAGATTCTGAACGAGACCTACATGGTATTGTAGGGCATCGGACGAGAATCACAGAACTGTGGTTCGTTTTTGCTAAATGCCCCTGGGTGGTCCAAAAATGGCAAAAAAATTGTATCGCTTAAGGAAGGACTGATAAGGCAAAAGTGACACCTGGAATTGTCCTGTCGTGCTCAGAACTTAACTTACAAAGGGTTTGGGGCTCAAATTAAAATTAGATTATAGTAATACGATAATTTCCTGCGTTTCCTAGACGAAGCTGCAGTGCATATTCAAGTGGTTCATTCGCATCAATGGTGTCAGCGACTCGATGGCCGAGTGGGTAGCGTGGCGGATTTACGGGAGCGGGTCGAGGGTTCGATTCCGGGGTGTCTGTGCGATTTGTTCTGTGGAGGACTTCCTTTTTGGCTAATAAAGAGCACATTTTGGCTACTGTAGGATCCTTCTTCGCTTCCTAAGCAAGCTTCCAATATGTTGTCAGATGTAAAGAAGATAGTTTTGCGTGTAAGGTGACGTCGAGCGTCCATTAAACCACGCTTGTCTCGCTGAGGAAGCACCCTTCGATGGAAAATAGTGCAAGAAAATTGATAATTTCGATAAAGAGTGACAGATTCGTGGTCAGCAGCTTAAATAATTCCCATAGGCGAAGTCTGGGCGAAATTGGTAGTCGTGACTTCGTCACCCTTATTCACCACTAGCCAATAATGCGGTATCCTACAGTAGCCAAAATATACTCTTTGTTAGCAAAAAAGGGAGCACTCCACAGAGCAAATCGCTTGGACACCCCCGAAATCAAACCCTCGACCCCCCCCCCCCCCAGTAAGTCTGCCGCGCTATCCACTCGGTCATCCAGTCGCTGCCACCACCGTTGCAAATGAATCATTTGAATGTACACTGCAGCTTCGTCCAGAAAACGTCGCAAATTGTCATATTGCTATAATCAAATTTTAATTTGAGCACCAACCTTTTGTAGGTCAAGTTCTGAGCACGACAGGGCCATTCCAGACGTCACTTTTGAATTATCAGACAGCCATGAAGTGTTACCATTTATTACCATTTTTGGACCACCCAGGGGCACTTAGCAAAAATGAAACACAGTTCTGTGATCCTCGTCCGATGCCCTACAATACCATATAGGTCCCGCTCAGAATCTCCGGACCGAGTTCACTGACCTCTCTCGTTAGTTCAGTTCTTAGTTCGCATCTTTCTAAGCAGATTTGTGGTGCTCAAAAACAGATTCGCCAGTCCTTTTTTGTTGGTAGGTCCCGCCCTGTATTTTAAGAATAGGGAATACATGACTGTTGAAAATCCAGGGTTGGTTTCTTCACGCATGTGCAACGCATGTGAAGAATAACGTTATGTCTAGAGTTATACGCCACATATACCGTATGATGAGAGCATCCTAACACATTCACGACAAGAGCGTTTCCGCGCTCATTGCGCGCGACGGCCGGCTGCTTTTTTTTGCGCGCGAGCGTGTCCACTGTGCATGTGCAACGCATGTGAAGAATAACGTTATGTCTAGAGTTATACGCCTTTTGCAACAAAAAAAAAGCTGATTGAAATTTATTAAATAAAATGTTTTAACGGGTTAAATAAGTGAAAGGGAGTCAATAAATGAGTGGAAGGAAAGTTACTACAGGTGCAAGAAGCCTTTAAATAGGAGACAGTAGTTGTAGAATCACTGACACCCTCACAGCTCTTCGGATGCACTCTTGAGGACCTTAGTAAGCGAGTTTCGTTGATTCAGTTCACGTCCGTTTTCCTTCATGCACAACACATACACAAGTCGTTGACTACGTTTTACCTCAAATTGGGCAATTAAACCCATAGTGTGATTACACCACATATACCGTATGATGAGAGCATCTTAACACATTCACGACAAGAGCGTTTCCGCGTCCATTGCGCGCGACGGCCGGTTGCTTTTTTTGCGCGCGAGCGTGTCCACTCATTTGTATGGACTCCCAAACAACAAAAAACAGTCTTAGAAAACGTTACTGCCGACTTAAGAAACTTACGAAAAGTCCAGAAGAACTCCAGAGAATGCTATAAAAAACTGAGCGGTAGCCTGGGAAGAGGTCTTATCAAGAAGAAAGGAGAGTTCATACACGCTGCTCCAGTCGTGAAAAATGTTTGTTTGAGGTGCTACCCAACGATTGGAAGTGTTCCTGTTGAATGCTTGTTTAATGCCATAATCAGTCAGAGCCTAGTTTGTTTCATTTAAGTGTTCAATTCATGTTTCATCTGAAGTTTGTGCATTAATTCCCGTATAGAACTGTGGGCGCTTTCAGTAGTGGAAAAAGTTCTTGTCTTGTTAGTTACGAGAAAGCGAATCATTTTTCTGCCTGCGCAAACCCAACATTGATTTGTTACTATAATTTGTGAATTTGAGAAAAAAAAACTGAACAAAAACATCAATAAAGAAAGTTAGGATCTATCCTAGTCCGGGGGGCACATAACTAAAGAGTAGGTAGCAAAATGAATTGAGACTTACCAGCGACTCCTAGAGAACGGGTTGGGGCATAAAAACCAAAAACGAACAACAAACAAAAAAATAAAGAATCGCCGCGGTTTACCACCGTCTCGGCTGGCAAAGAGCGACGGAATGCAGGCATGCCGCGTGCTGACCGCCGGCTGACATGTTATAACCAGGATCTAACATGGTGAGGAGGACACATAACTTTGCCTGCTTAGAACCGCAACAAATGTAATTTTTCGTCTTTTCTTTGTGACTTTTCTTGTTTAGGTCCCATGTTTTATATAGAGGCCGCTCGGTAAGTCTCAAGTGGATTTGTTACATATAATACTTTTTATTGTGTGGCCCCCGGACTAGGATATATCCGAAAGTTACCCCCAAGAATTCCCCTGTCCACTCATATGAGTGGACACCGTCGACAAAGTGATAGGCCCCGTTTATACTTCGGACGCCGAAGGACGAGATGGCATGTGTAGTTGCCAAATTGATCGATCTCGCCGCTCGATCAATGTGGCCACAATACGTGGCGTCGCGTCGCCCGGCGTCGAAGTATAAACGGGTCCTTAAACACACGATATAGGAAGCTAGCATGAGGAATAAATGGAAAGGACAATGAGATGAAATGCGACTTTCCCAGATGACTGGCTTTTATAATGTGTTTTTGTTTGCTTAGCGCGACAATTTGCTAATACTCAGAGCTAAATTCTTTTACAATGTTTCACGAATCGTTCTATGATCGGCTTCATCGGGGTTAAGATTGCTCGAACGTTGAACTAGGCAACACTGTACTGGCAATATAGATTTCCGATTACAGTTGTCGTTTTCAGCTCGACTGATGGCCCAGATACCGAAAGAGGAGGCGCAGTTAACGGCCGCTGCAACCACAAACGGTCACATTGCCGAACAACCGTCAGTGAAGGGAGGAGCCTTCAGCCAAGCTGTGGAAGCAGAAACTCCATTCGGCTTCGGACGGGTACGTTGTCTATGTGACTTTTGGTTTATTTTTGTGCACCTTTGTTGCTTAAGTAGATTAACAAGGTGACTACGGCCAAGTGGCGTTTTATTTTGTTTTGAACTGGGACGACACCAGGTGGCGACTTTTATTTCAGTCGCCTTATTTTTCATGCTTTAATGGCATATAAAACAGATCAGAACAAGTTGGAGCAAGCGCACATCTGCTAAGAAAATGTTCAACTTGTGCACCACAATGAAGGCATCTTATCGAGCAATTCCCTAACCATAATTTTCTAGGGCGAAGGCTTCGACAAGGGCGCGGATGAGTCCGAATGGGTAGTCAGTCGTGAGCGAAAGGAAGCTGATATTACGTTTGAAAGCCTCGGACCTGTGGATGGCTTCATCAGCGGTACGTACTCGTCTAGAATTTTGAAACATTTTTAGTTGTTTTGTTCTTCAAAAATGTTAGCGATGTGAGTAAGGCCTATGTTATACTTCGGCGACGCGTCGCCGACGTCGGCGACGCTATGCTGTAGGGGCTGCTACGCACTGCGTAGCAGCCCGCACATCACAGCGTCGCCGGCGACGTCGCCGAGAGCTCCGCAGGGGGTGTTATACTTCCGCCGCCGTCACCGACGTCGCCGATGTCATCCAAGGGTGGCAGATAATTCGCTCCGATGGAGTGTTATGATTGTGGGATGGTTCTTAGTTCCCGGAACTGCCATGATCACTACCGTACTTTGAATTACGAAGTCGAAAAGTGCAAAAGACATCGTCTTGCCAACACAAAAAGCACAATTCATTAGAACACTGAGTGTTTGAGAGGGAGTGGGACCCTAAACCTTAGCTCCCCTTCAATTTGTCACTTTTCCTTTTTGTGTCCTTCTCAGCCGTTCTGTTCGCATTTTCTAGGCCTATTTGCTTCCTTGTAGAGCAAATAGGCCTAGAAAAAAATGGAACTGTGTAGAAAATAGGTAGTGTTTCCTCGCTTTCTCGAATGGTAATGCAAACCTCTGCGAAGAGCTTTTTCGAGATAGAATTCTTACTAATTAAGAGTTAAGTTTTCCTTTGAACTTCGAGAATTCACCGTAAATTTAAGTTAAATACGATTTAACGAAAAAGGTCTTTGCTAAACCGACGCTTTTTTGCGTATGATCGGGATAGACTGCGCCATGCACTCGTCTGTTATTTTGCATTTTACAATCTATTGATAGTGTTTCGCTTGAATACTTCCTATAATCTCTTTACAAAGTGACTGCATCGATTGATTTGTGCTTCTTTAAAAGTTTAAAACCTAAAAACACACTATGCCTTGCGAAAAATACAGGGTATCCTAAAAATACAGGTACTTTTGAATGGTTCTAACATTTTTCTTAGGACGGTTGTTTCCCTAAGCTTCATGTTTATATCCTCATTATCATAGTAGTGAAACTAACATTGCTGCTAGTGAAACCTTTGAGCACTTATCCATCCTTCTAAAAGCCAAATTTGGTTAGTAAGAGAAAATTCGGCAGACCAACAATGGTTGAGCAGACTACCCTACATACAGAACAAAAAATCATCATCAAGTCTTGAAGCATTAAGAAGAATTAAGAATTAAAATTTCTTTTGAAGATTAAGAAAAGCTCAAAATGTATGCAAATTCGAGGCAGATGTGATCACTTAGCCTTTCCATGGGCAGACTGGTTACCAAATGATGACATTGAAAACCCGCTCCGAAAACCCGCTGCCAAAAATGCGCTTCGATGCTCTCCTGTCAACGTCGTCCCCGACGCCGCCAAAGAATTTGTTGACGACGTCGCCGACGTCGACCACGCATCTATGGCGACGTCGGCGACGTCGGTGGTGACGTCAGCGTCGGCAACGTCGGTGACTGGTCGCAGCGTCGGCGACGCGTCGCCGAAGTATAACATAGGCCTAAGGGCCCGTTTATACTTCGACGCCAAGAGACGCGGCTGCATGTAAAGTGGCCAAATTGATCGATCGCGCAGCTTAATCAATATGGCCACTATGCGCGGCGCCGCGTCGCTTGGCATCGAAGTATAAACGGGGCCTAAGACGTGTGACCGCATCTGTAGGTTGAACCACTGTGCCTACTTGATTTCAGTGAGCGACATATGGGAGTTGGTTTCCCAGATGATTTCTAAACTTCAGCACCGTTATGGTAAAACCCTGTGTATCCTAAATCTTTCAACAGGGTCATTAGGATCTAGCAGTTTTATTGGGTTGGAAGTAGGCGCATGAGGGGTTAAGGAAGTCGCGTGCTTCCGATACCAGGTGCCTCGTTCGGATTTCCCGCCCTGGTCAACCAGGCCTTCCATCCCTTCGGGGTCGGCGAATTGGTGGCAGACTTGTCTGGGTTGAACAAAGCGCTGACCTATTCATCGGGTGACATCGCAAGTCATTGTATAGGCTAATACGCATTCAAACCGCCTCCACAACATGCCATAGAAGTAGAATGTATGGCGCATCCCAAACGGGATTGAGTAACGCCGTCCATTATCCTATTACTCATCTTTAGGACGAGCAGCGAAGGAGCACATGGTCAAATCGAAGCTGCCGAACTCGGTGCTGGGCAAGATCTGGAAGCTGTCCGATGTCGACCGAGATGGCCAACTGGATGCGGACGAGTTCGCGCTAGCCAACTACCTTATCAACTTGAAACTCGAAGGTTGGAGAGAATCCTTTCCTGCCGTAGAGGGTTTCAGTCGCTGTGCTATGCTGCAGTAACGAAGCCGTCAATATCGATTTACCTCGAGTGCAATCGATACCGATGGTTCTTGCGCTTTCGTACATGCCGGAAGTATAAACCACGCTCCAGACACTCATTCTTCTCGTTTTCAGGTCACGAGCTTCCCGTAGAATTGCCGAAACACTTGGTACCGCCGTCAAAGCGCGAGATGGAGCCGGTCTATCCGAAATTGGAAGACGAGTGAGGCGGGCGGCGGTGTGCTGGTAGCGCGCCCGCGCTCTGGCGAGTGTCTATTTGTGATAACTGAAGTCCAGTTGTGTCTATATAAGCGGCAATGTGATTCACTTTACTTCGAATACGTTTAGAGATGCACATAATAGAACGAGAAAGAGAGATAGAGAGTATTTATCCTGGAGAGAAAGTGCTGTTGCTCGCCCATTGCAGTTCGCCACGGGCAGGTTTATACTTCATTCTCCTTCACGCGGCGATATCGATTAAGCCGCGCGTGCGATCAATATTGGCGGCGTTTTTAGTGTCACGCCGCTCCCATAGATAGCTACGTCATTTGTAACTCCTGCCCTCTCGCACCGCCCACCCGGCGAGTGAAGTATAAGCGCTGCCCAGACCGCGGAAAAGCTTTTACTAGATGGTCGATTGCGCCGCTCAGTTCCGTCGTCGCCTAGCTGTAGTAGGGTCTCCTCTTCACACGATGCCTTTGCGCCTGTTCAACCCCGTGTGTGTTCGTGCGATTCATCCGTTCATTCTTCTGGTCCTTCTAGTTACGTTGTGTACTTGCTCTAGTGTCTTCTAATCAACCATCGACTTCATCCACACAGTTACTTATGCTAGCAGTTGGCCAAGTCGGAAACTCAGTTCGTTCAGTAGAAGGGGCGTGTCCTATAATATATGCCGTTCATTCATTGTCCGTGTGTCTCACTGTGTGTTGTTTTTCTTCATTGTTCGATTTTGTTCCAAAGAAACTTCGTTGCGCGCCGTCGTTATCGGCCCTTTCACACGCGATATTTATAGCCGTTGTCAGATTTGATGGTTCGTTTTTATGAGCAAATGAAGATTTCACTATCAACTGTTGCGTGTCAACGGAAGTAGCCTTGCTGTTACGTCAGTGGGAAGGCTCGGAGGAGTCGCCAGGTGTTCGATCGTCCGCGTCCGTCGTCGGCGCAAAATTAATGGCCGGTACTCCGATCGATTCGATCGATTTGTCCCACAGTTGACTGATTGAACAGATGATGAGAATCATACGATTATGACCGCTGATAGATGGGTCTCACAACAGATAACTGAAACCGTCCAACTTATCGATATAGATCAATACGTACCGTGTACTATCTCACTCGGAACTCGGAACTTCCGAGCTTCGCCGACGTTCGAAGATCAGAGACGCTGTCGCGTGGGCCAAGTTATCGAAAATTAGATGGGCCGGCCACGTAATGCGCTTCGCAGACGCCCGCTGGACGAGAGCCATCACCGACTAGATTCCGCGGGATGTCAAAAGAACACCAGGACGCCCACCAACGCGTTGGTCGGACTTCTTCGTTAAAGCCCTGAACGACCGATATGACGCTCTTCGTGTCCCTCGAGCGAGGAGGATCCATTGGACCACTCTGGCACGCGACAGGGACGAATGGAGACGCTGCTGGCACCCGCTCGAGCAATTCGGTGATCAACGGGACGACAGGTGATACTATTTCACTGTGTATAATTCGCTTAATCCTTGGGTCAGGTCAGTCACGGCGAGAGGGTACTGAAGCCAAGAGATGCCTACGATAGTGCGGCGCCCTGTCGTGTTTTCTTTTAGCTTAACAATTGCTGGCGAACTATATCCTTGGCGGCGGATCACCCACATTTACGACGATATATTCGGCGGGCAACACGTCCGGGTATGAATGAGGGTAGTGTGGAGCGTAGGGATTCAGAAGACGTGCCCTTGACGTCGTTCAACGTGTGTTGGGATTCAAAACACGAGCTGAAGACGTCCAACGTGCGTAGGGATTCGAAACGCGTGCTGGAGAAGTCCAACGTGCGTAGGGATTTAGAAGACGTGCCGCAGACGCCGTCCAACGTGCGTTATGATTCAGAAGACGTGCCGCAGATGTCGTCCAACGTGCGTCACGATTCAGAAGGTATGCCGCAGACGTCCAACTCGCGTAGTTATTCCGAATAAAGGAGACCAGTAGGAGGCGCACCGGTGTAGAGGAGATCAACAAAGGGAATCACAGAACGGGGAATAAGGGGGGCCAGTATTTCCCCTCAATGTCGTCCAATGTGCGTTGGGTTTCTGAAGATGGGTCACAGACGTCGTGATACATGAGTTGGGACCCAATGTCACATGTGGGTGCATAACTCTCACTCCGTTTCTTAGCCAGCACATAGGTAAGGAAGTATTAGCGAGGAGAGAGGTGGGGGAGTGACAATGGGATTCGAAGGAGTATTATTGCCGTCGGGCAGTAAATGCTGTCGACCTGTCGATCAATACCGATTAATTTCAATGATGTTCCTGCAGATTAAGCACTTCGGATTGGGAGTCTCATTATTTGTTTCTCGCCACGTAGAGAACGGGCACTTCGGAATAAAGAATAAGAATAAATCGAGCACATGCGATAAGGGGTGGGTGGGCTTCATAGGAGCAGTGAAGATTCTGCCCTTCCATATCCCGCTGCACTAATCTGTATAGTAAAACCAGTTTCTACTGTAATAAAAATAAGAAGGCCTAAAGAAGAAAGGAGGAATATAGGGCTCTCCTATTCTCGGGGTTTATGGGCGAAGTCCCCAACCAGACGTTTGGCCGCCACTTTCAGCTAAAAATAGAATATTTGGTTCGGCATTCCATCTGCCTGTGCAAAACATACCATTTCGCGTCGAATTGGACACTTCAAATCGAATTGGACACTTTTCTAAGCTAGCTTTACGACAATTTTTAATGTGTTATTTATTACTTTTCTCTGAAATTAAAAATTTCATAAAATTATTACACTTATTGGGGCAGGTAAACTAAAAAATTTCAATGAAGATACACCAAATTTTCCTTGAGCAAAAATATTCTAGCCATCTTATTGAGTCTGTAGTTTAACCTGCCTGAGGGTCATTTCTAGCTGGAAAATTTGCTTTGATTTTAGAAGTCCTAGAGCTAGCTTAGAGGAGTGTCCAATTTGACTTGAAAACTGTCCAATTCGACGTGGAAGTGGAATACATGCCGTATTAACCTTATGGTTAAAATTGTCCAGTCTCTCACTAGTTGCCGCTGAGCTTTACGACACGGGTAAACTGATGTTTGTTATGTGCGGCAGGACCTGTAGTCCCACACAAAGGATTAGGGATTTGGGTGGGCGGTAACCAATCCCTTTGCGGGATGCGCCACGCATTCCGCTTCTATGAGCCAATTACGTGGGGGCAGTTTGAATTCGTATTTGCCCTATAGAATGAATGGCGGTGACCATCCGACGGTCGAGTTAGTGCTTCACTCTCCGAAAATAAGCACCTAAAACACTAAGCACGCAGGCTTGTTAGTTGACGTGGACGAGACTAAAAACCTTAGGCGTGCCGGACTTGACATTCCTGAAGGCGTCCTCAAAGGTCCCCGTCTTTGAGGCGGCCGGCTTCCTGCCACTATAGTGGTGGCTTGTTGAGGAGTTGTGCGCTTGCCGTGGTCACGTGCGGCGGAACACCGCTGGCGGCCGGCTGGCGGAGTGCTCGATTGCTTTTTGTCTAACGGACGAGAGTACGGACGCATGGACGGGCGGCTTTTGTTCCCAGCCGAAGGTCGGCCCACGCATTCGTCCCGCTATCGCTCGCACGCTTATCACGTGCACGCCTGATGGAACGGGAGGAGAACTGAAGGCAGTGCGAAAAAGATGCGAAAGCCAAGTGTCGGCATTCTTCGCCGTGATGATGGTAGAAATGCAGCTCAACTCACACGTGGTCCAGGCTCGGGAAAGCCAGCAACTGCGCTGTCAACAAAAACAAACAAAAACAAAACAAACAAAGTCAACAAAAACCGTAGTATCAACGACAACTTCCTCCTGGTCCAAACTCATACAAACACCTCTAATGGACAACGGAATTAGGTGCAAACGTAGGAACTGAGACTCTAAAAGTTCTTATGTTATTAAAATGGTATAAACACAAACGCAACAAAAAGATAATACAAATTTTTAACTAATCATTTTTTACTTAAAAGTAAAAAATTTTACGAATTTATTACACTTATTGGGCACGTAAAGTAAAAAAAAATCAAAAAAGTTGTACCAAATTTTCCTTGAACAGGAAATTATTCCAAACAACTTATCGAGTCTGTAGTATACATTGGATCCGATCGAAAATTTTCGGATAGCTGGATGATTCGGATAACGGGGATTTTGCGAACCCCGGATTTTTCGATGATTCGGATCGGGTTATCCGAATAGGATATCCGAAAATGATTCATTCGGATGCAATGTGTAGTCTGTAGTTTAATCTGCCTGAAGTTCGTTTCATTTTGGAAGAGTTCGTTTTCATTTCAAAATACTTAAAGCTCGCCTAGAAGAGTATCAAATTTGATTTGAAAAGTGTCCAGGAAAATAGGGGGAAAATTACGGAAAATACCTAGACGCCTTCCAGGTGCCTGGGAACTTCAGCCCTGGGGTAATCGAGATCGCTGAATACGAATCTGAAGTTCATTTTCGAGGTATCGGTCGCCATCATATCGCCATCAATCGATATTGATTAAAATGGCGATCTTTGTGGATGTCGTTCAAGCGGTCCGAAACTTCAGCTCTGAGGTAGTCGAGGTCGTGAACACGGATCTGAAGATCGTTTTGAAGTATCGATCGCCATCAATCGATATTGATCAAATTATCGATTTCTTCTGGGGATGTCGTTCAAGCGGTTCAAACCTTCAGCCCTGGGGGTTTACGAAAATAGCGGAAAATATCTAGACGTCTTCTACGTGCCAGGGGATTCAGAAGACGAGCCAACGGCGTCGCTCGGCGTCGCTCAAAGTGTTAGGGAATTCAGAAGACGTGCCGAAGACATTGTCCGCTAAAGGGGCTCATTGATAAAGACCAGTAGCAGTAAAGTGGAGTTGTTACGGTAAGGTTTCATAGATAGATCAAGCAATGAATATCGATCAATATTATCGATTTAACCGAGCAGAGTGGGAGTTAAGTGGTTATGATCGTCGACGGAAGGACTTCACAGCAGGTAGGAAGTTTTGATCGGGAGGCCAATATCGGTCGATTTTATCGATTTCGTCACCGGTGATTTCGGTTTGAGAGACACGCGGATATAATGGCCGACGGAAGCAGGTGGAAAGTTTCAATAGGAAGGCAAATACCGAGCTACATTCTTGATTGCAGTTGAAAGTAACGTTCCTCTGTTTGTCTGTGGATGACGGTCAGGCAATTCGTCACTGCTGCAGCGGTTTGGCCTAGAAAGAATTTCTCTTCAACATGGCAGAGGAAATCCTCTGACAATAAAGCTTTTCGTCGTGAGACCAAAACCGAGCAGACCATCAGTACCTATCGAAAATGCCGATTTTTGCCCGAAGTTGACCGTTTGAGGACGAAGAGTGAAGGCGCCTGCAGTCAAATCGGCGCTAGAGTGAAATGAGGGCCGTGCTGTGGGGCACCAGGAGGGTTGTCGAAGAACCTGGGGACGAAGGAGCTGATTAGCACAAGCAGCGGTATTATTGAACTACTTAACTGATCTCAATGGATGTAGAGCAAGGCCGGAACATAATAAGGTTGTCAAGTGTTGCCTTTTGCGCTGCTAGGGAGGAAAGAAAGCTGCATATGCAGAGCAGCTAGCCTGATGTGATTGTCCTTAGCTTAGTGGTACTGCAACATCGCGCGAAGCGCGCGAGACACGCCGATGGGCGTGACGTAGCACTTGTTCAGGACATAACTCACCATTCATTGTAAATGTTATCTAACAGCAAAATCGAAACAATCGTGATTGAGTACGTGCAAACCCGTCCTCACTGCTTGGGCACATTTGGCGCAATTGGAGATGGTGCCCTCCGAATCAGTTGGCGATTCGAATCCCGCCTAGACCAAACGTGCCTTCCGTCCCTGTGGTGTCGATGATTTCTTGTTTTAAAAGCATAGAGCACAAGCTCGTGCATTGGTTGGTCACCCCGTTTCACTGCACAGGGTATAGGCATTTGAGACGTAACCATGATATCCCCTAGAAGTAGAATGCATTGCGAATCTTACAAAGAAATAAATAAATCAGCGACGGGCTTTGTTCTTTATCTACACTTCACTACTTACGAAAAAACCTGAAAGATAACTCTAGACAAAGCGGCTAGAGAACAAAGCTGAAAGTATAAAATGATTGAAACTCCCTCGGTGTACGCCATGCATTCTACTCTTTCCACTGAATGCATGACACGCTTAAACAATGACATGTGGATATCAGCCGACGCTCCTTGGTCCTTCCGAGACAGTCTTCATGCAAACGCATCCTGGCCCATCCCGAAAAGACGAATCCACGCGCGATTGCAAAGGGAATCAAGGACAGAGCGACATGTGAACATGAAGTCATCGCCCCATGCCGACTGCGCCCCAGACGACCTTAACTCTCCCTCAAAGAAGGTACTTGGAAAACATGTAGGAGCCGGTTTCGTTGCATCGAAGTTTTCCCGGTAACTCTAACGCAATAAGGAGTACCACAGTTTTCTCCCGTTCAGAAACTATCCAAACGCCGTGTTGCTTCGTGACCGAGGCACAGTTTCTTGCCTGCACCAGAGCCGATCCCAGGTTCTGTCCATACCGAAGCGTATCAAGTTTTCCGTCGCTTCGGGGTTGACGTATTGGCCTTAGAGGTGTGCTGGAACACAAAATTGTCTGCCGAGTGACCAAACTATGAAGGTGACATATTTCGAAGTAAAATCTAAAGTCGGTCTTGCATACGACGATACGGCGAAGGACTTACTTACGACCACCGCATCCACTGAACCGCCCTAATAATGCGGCGGTTCAGTGGATGCGGTGGCGAGTGCAAGAGGTGAGACAGAGTTGAGACAAAGTTTATTGAGAGGCAAACTTGTCCATGTATAGGTGGAGCGAGAACTGATGTGCGTCCGCTCTATGGCAGCGTCACGCCTTCTGACCTTTCAGTGCTTGAGCATGGTCGTAGACGATAGACGATGATAGGTCTTATCAAGCTAGGTAAAAGGTTTCCGAACCAGTTGATTTCAAGTTCTTTTGTTGAAGTTTAGACTGTAATCTGAACCGTAATTGATCCCAATCGGGGATAGATCTAACTGATCAGGGCTGAATTTCGTTTATAGTTCCTAGTTGATAATACGTACACAAGTTAAAAAGGTTTGTCTTCTTTTATTCAACGGTTCATATTCAGTATTTTACACCTATTAGGAGTTGTGTGTGTGACGTGTTCACGTAATAAATTGTAATTGTAATTGAAAAATGGGTAACGTATCCAGGAACGGCCACCATTTTTGCGTGAATCTGACCTAATGTTCAGTTTTTAGTATGTAGACTTCACAGTTTCATTTTTTAATTGCTAGACAGCCATTTCCACATGATATTACTTTGAATTCAGATCGGATATGCAGGGAAATAGATTCCCCCAGGACAATGACCACTGTCCTTGTTTTCGTTTGAAGATTCCGAAGCATTTTATCTGCGAAATGTTGCCGAACATTCCCTTACCTGCTGTTGTATCAGTAACCGATCAAACTCCTTCAAAGAGCACTCGAACGGCAGTGTTGATGTTTACAAGGCCAGGCGTGACCTGATAAGCAGCGATCTCCTTACGGATTCGGGGAATGATGTCATCTCCTACGACGTTTGATTCTTTTGAAGAGTTCCGTCTTAAGCGACCAAAGCTCTAGGGATTCCCCTGTGATGCTCGTGAGCGCCGTCCGCAAAGCAAATATTGTTGTCCTGTTGTACTGCTAATTCGAACAAACCGGTTCGGCGATCTCGAGGCTTCTGATGCTTTAGTAGCGATTAGGCAGGTGAAAATAGAGAACACCACAGATCAACAGTAAACAAGCCAATCGTGAGTAGCCTTTGAAAGCCATTTTTCTGTTTGCTTGGCGACCTTTATCTTGGAGAAATTCTTGCGAAGAACATAGGATAGTCTCAATGCAGCACGCCACGCGCTGTACGTTGCCATTGTTGATGTACTACGCATACGTAGTTGATCTAAACAATAAGAAGCACACCCAAAAAATGATTTTCGTTTCAAGGAACACTACAAGGGCAATAGAAGGTTCAAATCTTCAGTGCTTCTTCTAGGAAGGGCCATAAACTCCACATTAATATATCTTGAGATGTCGAGTGGGGGGGGGATGGGACGAAGCAGAACAAGATGTGGCTTTGGAGATAATATTGTTTAGATCGGAGCTATCGAAGTGGGTGGGGATACACGATGCTGACTCTTTGACGACGAGGGCAAAACATAAAACGAACTAGCTTGCAAAAAAGTTACCCTGAACGAGAAATCATTCCTTGCAGTTTCCTAGCCGGTACATGTCACATTGTTTAAATCTGTTTCTCTTTTCTAACGATGTCCTCGGAGTTGGAGACCCTTCAAAACTACTGAAGAATTTCCTGAAAGCTGAGAGTCCGGCTTTTGAGAACACAACGATACGTGGACTCTCTGTTGTAGTAGATGATCACATAACGGATTTCCTAAATAGGCGTAGCTTTCTGCAACAACACGTCATCACGCAAGACCTTGTCTTACCCGACAAGAATTCCGGCCATTTCCCACGAAACGACATTATTTCGGTTTTGGAGATGACACCAAGTAAATGCTGTGATGAGCAGGATTTCGAAGGAATCTGTGAAATGCTGACACTATATGTGTTTTATCAGACGTTCAATGGGTTACCGTTATCAGGACGTGCGGTTGGAAATCTATCTCAAACCTCGAATATCGAACACCTAGCCATAACGGATTTCCGCGCCTAATCTCGGAGAAATCGATAAAATCATTCGAAATTAGTTAGCGGATCGATACTGTTGGCCGTCCGACGATCATATTCGATTCCCATGGTCATAATTCCTTTATTCTTCATCCTCTTTCACCCCTCTAGGTGACGACAGACAACATAGAACGACAGATAAATTGACTAACAAATGTGTTCTCTCCTGCGGATCATTTGAATAACTTCATCAGGATTCCGATTTTTCCATTTCAGCGATTTATGTCATTCTTGCATCGTTTCTGTTTCATATCGATACCTATCGGTTACATTGGACAAATGAACGCTACAAAATGGGCATAGAGGGTGGTCCACCCAAACATAAACAATGCCTCTTACAAAGTCGTCGGCCAAGCACTCGCACTATGGCCATCACCTTCCACCATACGTTCCCTTCATGGAATGCTCACATGGATGGGTTGAGAGTTTCTTTACGGCCAACAGAAAAGGTTCTCCAGGATGATACACACGTGTTTACTATGATTCAGGACAACCTGTAAGAAATCACCATCTGTTCTGGGAACGGAGCCAAAGCACCGCCTCCGAGTTAGCGATGTTTAAGCCATAATCTCCCGAAGCGGATGTCAATGCGAAAGCAGTGAATAATTGCAGTCCACTTCTTCAGAGCCGCTCCGCCAGGCGGGCAAACTTCTTTGCTTCGTCAGCGCGTGTTCAGTAGAACTTCAGCCTCAATACGAGCCGTCCAGGAATTAGCACTTACCTCTTCGTCAATATGACCAACCTCTCACATCAGATGCGGCTGCACTTTGCCGATGGGTAAGTGCCCTGAAGCAGGAGCGCAATTAGGGGAAGCCCTGTCCGACGGCAGTTTATGAGCTCCCACCAGAGTGCGCCGCGTTCTCGTTCTTTGCACACCGTGAACTCTCTTACGACGACGACGTCGACGACAAGACACCACAGCAGCCTGACGCAATCCGCGGCGGCGTTCGCTCGAGTCACACGCTCGCCCGCCCCTTCGCATCGTATAAATGCCCTTCACGGCGACCGCACTTTCTCCACTTTTCTCTAGCCGAGGACCTAAAAGCTTCTCTCTGCCTGCATTTTCCGATACTGGTGGCTGTTAGTCCGTCTCTAAGCGTTTTTGGAAAGGAAATCGGTTTCACGAGCTTCTAGCATCATGTCCAAGTCCCACTTCAACACTAGAGATCCATTATCGGTTGCGTGATCCTTACTACCATGTACCTCTCACCTCGTTTTAAAAATAATGGCCGTTGCGAGTGAGGAACTGGTCATGGGGGTTGTCATTTGGGTTCTTCCCTGTTTTGCAGAGCATCTACTTCTGCTTAGACTCCTCGGCTTCTGACGTCCTCTGAGTCGTTTTACCAGTCTAGCTGAATACTCTTAGATCCGAGAGGATTCAGAGCACTTTGAGACTCTCTGCTTCTGTGCAGGGAACTGTAATCCATTGTCCTACAAAAGTTTGCAGTGTCTTTAAAGTTCTCAAATTCTTCGCTTCGATTTCTGCTTGACTTCTGATGAGTCTGACATTATCATCAGGCATCTATATCGTCTCGAAGTTGACCTATGGCCCCGAAGTCTGTTACTGACTACAGAATGCGCACTCCCATATCTACTACCCTGTTGCGAAAATAATTGCCGTCAGCAACGACTTCGAACATGAGGCGCCCTGGTTCATTCTAGTCTTTTATAGAATTTGCTTAAAGTTGTGTTGTTAAGCATTTTAGGCCTTTGCTCGATCTTTAGGCAGGTCTACGCTTTCTTGAGCGCTCTTTAGTGGTTCCGCATCTTTTCCCGCAGTGGGTGTCGTGCAGAAGAGGGCTTTATAGAACTGCCAAATCGTCTAATTCTTAGCGAGTTTAGCTCTTCCTCTCGTAGCTGCTTTAAGAGGATCAACGGTGGGGTAGAGCCCTTCTCTTCTGTTTGAGATTGAGATTTGTCTACACTAGAGAGACTCCCATCTTCCAAGGAGCTTACTTCGTTTGAAGATTGACGTCATCGATCTACATCTACCATGGACGCAAAAAAATGGCCACCGCCATGGGTTTTACCATCTCAAACGCTTCTACAGCGAACCTCAATAGGTTGCCATCTCATTCAGAAAAGAGCTGAAGACTTGGACTTCTGTTTTCTCCCAATGTCTCTTCTACTCAAACCTCACTTGTTCCGTCAATGAAGGTAGCCCCAGGGAGCTGAGTTCATCCTTTGTTCCCCGGAACAACGACGACATACAGCAGCAGCAGTCAGGCTGATGCAATCCGCCGCCGTCGCCGTTTATTTGGCACTTGCGTAGCTCCGCCCGCGCTCATCGGCCGAATATAAATGGCCATCGCACGTCTGCGGCACCGCATACCTCAGTCTGATTCCATTATCAGCGAGAATTCCGTCGATCAGCCCTCATGGGAGCCTTAAGGTCCACCTTGATGCAAGATGATTCTCTGGAGTTCTCTATTTTCGGTTGCCATTATCTTTTTCTAAAGCAGCTTGTCGTAAAAATTATGGCCCTTATTTTCATTGCACCGTTTTGTGTGGGCATTCCAGCTTTAGTTTCTGACCCTGGAAGGCTCTCCGTTTCCTCTCGCCTGCAGTATAAGCTTTTAGCTAATCTCGTTACGAACCTGGAACGTGACCCTCTTCTCCACAGCTGTTTCCTTTTGTTGCAAAAATAATGGCCACTGAGGGTTCGGAGCTTCAAGGTGTTCGACGTCTATTGCGCATGTTTGTAATTAGAATAGGCTTCTGATTAGATAGACAGTTTCATTAGGCTTTGGTTCTTAAGGAAATCAAACAGAATTATCAAACGTATTCCGGTGCAAGAAGCATGGTTAACCTTACCCTTGGTTTAGACATAAAAGAGACTTTTTAAGAGTAAGTAGGCTTGATCCGCTTTTTTTGCAGAAAGCGGGTCAATTCTACTTAGTCTAGGTCTAAGGTACAGGGTATCCTGTAAAGTTCTTCACTGCCCAGGGCGTTGCAAAAATAATGGCTGATGAGTACCCCATGCGCTGAATTTAAGACTACCACGCTCTTTCCCTGGTCGACGTCTACACAAACCAGTAAGGCTATATTCCCCATCGTAGAAGGTTTGATATCATTTTTTCTGTAGAAATGACTCTTATTCCAGCTGTTAGGCCTTTTAAGGTATTAAATCCGTCATCTACTTACCTAAAAAATGATTGAATTTTACTAGGACTGAAGCTTTTTAGGGCATCAGTCGATGGCAGCATGTTTTAAATGCAGCGTTGGGCTAGCTTTAAAAGCCGAAAGTCTATTAGGGCAATATTCAAGAAAAAGGAGGCTTTGTGCATGCGGAGACGGAATTGACGGGGAATCAGTGCCTGCTGAATTTCTCAGCTTTCCTGTCTCAGTCCTTTGAATATTTCAGCTCGGCTTTTGTGCCACTTCTCAGATTTAATTATTGCTCGTTCCGTGATGAGGCGCGCTCCATCTCACTCCACCCCTCGTCTCTTCTAGCGCCTTATCACCGTTACAGTTCCTCTCGTCCGCTGTGTCGCGACTATGTCGAACTGCTCCACCGCTGCAACGCTGCTTGCCTTCAGCCACATGATGGATATGCACCACCACGCTTCAAGTTCGACGGATACGGTGCACTTCTTCGGCTATGGCTCACTGATATGGAACCCGGGCTTCACCTACGCGAACAAGGAGAAGGCCTACGCCCACGGTTTCGCCCGACGAATGTACCAGGGCAACACCTATCATCGCGGCGATCGTCACCTGGTGAGTGCTTCCTCTTCTGATGGACTCCACTCTTCGTATAGTGTCGTCGTACTAGTGCCAGATGTTCTTCCGCGGGCTCGGGAGCGCGTATCGATCACACGGGCGGAGTCTAGGGTGGTCCAGCTTCGTGTGCACGTGTTTTCCACGGGGCTTCACTGGAGATTTCCCACGGCCTGACCAGCTAGGTAGGCTATGGGGTCCCTACCCTGTGGGGATAATGCTAGAAGTCATCGTCCTTTGCCGTGGTGGGGTGCGTTGTGGATGAATTTCTTGTTCACTTATGGCATTAAAATGGGTAATATTGACAGAGTGAGAAAAAATCGAGTAGTTGTTCAGCAGAACAGTTGCTCAATCCTAGGCTTTCCGCCTTTCATGAGAACTTGTAGACAAATTTCCAGCCCATTTATGGCCTACAGTAGTTTTTCGGGAAACAGAAGATCCGCTAGCAATGATTAGCAGCGTAACGCTCCGTTTATACTTTCTACGTCGAGCGGCGCGATGACACGTATAGTCGCTAATATACATGGACTCGATCGAAAATCTTCAGTTGATTGAACGGTAACTTTGTGGCCCCGGGTTTTCGGATGATTCAGATAATGACGATTTTGCGGACTTCGCATTTTTGAATAATTCAGGTCGGGGTATCCGAAGATGATTCATTCGGATCCAATGTATAGTTGCTAAATTGATCGATGGCGTATCTCGATCAATTTGATCAATTGCGTTGTTCGCCGTCGAGATACAAACGGGCCCACACTTCCAGCAGCTTCTAAGCAGGACACTGTCATATTGTTTGGGTTGTTCCCTGCCGGGATACTTTACAGACGATTTTTTGCCATCTGTGGCATTCAAAATGGAGAATACGGTAGTTTTTAGGGAATGCGGAATTCGGTAGCTGTGACAAGTGAGAGCTTGAGTAGGTCCTCAAGCTCTCACTTGTCACAGATCCTCAGCTAGACATTATTCCTGGCGTATCCTTTTCTGCAGTTGTTTATATGACATTGGCATCGTCCCTTCATGACATTCCATGTGAAGAATACTGTAGTTTTTGGAGATAGGGTAGCTGCAATGAGATTCCCATCTTCATCTTCTGTACGTCTTCAATAAATTTCCATTTTCAGCCAGGACGTGTCGCTACCCTGGTTCAAGACGACGACTCCTTCGCCACTGGGATTGTGTTCAAAGTCGTCGGTGAGGAGAGCATTCGCCAGGCGTTCGTCCATCTCTGGGAGAGAGAAGTGAGCTTCATTCCTCTGAATTCCCCTCCCCCTCACATCCTGGTATTTTGCGGAGTCTAACAGTCGTCTCTTCTAGATTAACAACGGCTACGACTACATCCAAATCCCGGTCGAGCTGGCCGAGTCAGGGGACGTCATCACCGCCTGGACCTGCGTAGCCCGAGTGGATAACGAGTTCTATCTAGGCGATGCTGACATCGAGCAAATGGCCAGGGAGATTCGACGGGCCAAAGGATGCGCTGGACCGAATTTCGAGTGAGTTTTGGCTCCTTGGAATAGTAGCCATTGTCATTGCCGGATGCGGCATGCAGCTACTCTTTCCAGGTACGTACTGAAACTGGCTGAGCACGTGCGGTTGCTGTTCCCGGATGACGAGGACGAGCACCTCTTCGAGCTGGAGAGCCGGATTCGTCGGCTCGTCGCCGCCTGCGCCTAACTTTTTCACCGATGACGACGATGACGACTAGCTGCTCTAGACCACCGCTGTCAATCGGGAAACGACGCTATGCAGATTCTCATTGCCGTCACAGAATTCTATTAGCTTTACTACTTCGGGGAGCCTTGTTGGCCGTCTGTCTTTCCTTGTGTCTCTTACCACTCATTATTTCTTCTAGTCGTGGGTTACGGCTACTCTACTGTATAGGTCACTGATCATGCAGATGACATCAAATAAATGATTCCTTCTGAATGCTGAGAATTCCTTCTGAAGAGCGTGGACAGAAGTGCGAGAATCTTGACTTCGGGCAATTCCCTTACCATTTGGAACATATCTAGCCTAGGAACCGGTGGAAGGTTAGGGCCCTAGGGAGGACGACTTGGATTAGTCTACCTAACGTCCTATTCATGATAACCAAAATTCAATCAGTTGTTGAGTGCTGAAAAAGGCCAAAGTTGGGTGATGTCTTTCTTGTTGACCGGACTGTGGTCAGGATTTTAGCCATATCTTGGCATCTTTCTCGTAAATAAAATTTGGAATGGAACGACCTTTAGTGGAATAGGTGAACAATGTAATGATATAGGACAGCGTTACTAAATCCCTTTTGGGATGTGCCACGCATCCTACTTCTTCGAGATGTCGTGGAGGCGATTTGGATGCGTTTTCGGCCACACAATGAGTTGCGATAATACAACGATGAATAAGTCAGCGCTCTATCCTTCTCAGGGAATAAGTCACTGACGCCGGAAGCATGGAAGGCTTGGTTGGCCGAAAATCCGAACCAGGAACCTGATATCGGGTGCACGCGGTAGCCGGCACCTCCTAGGACTGCGCTACACGCGCCCTAGAATCACCAAATCGCCTTGATACAACATAATTTATTGAAATTTTCAGTTTGGGTTCCACTATCGAAAAATTTCAATCGCTTGTCGACTATCGAAAAAGCCTGAAATTTGGAGCATTTTTCCTAAATTTGAGGTGACAGAAACCTAATTTGTGATAGCTTCATCGTTTCTCAGAAAAAGAACAAAATAGGAAAATACCAAATGACCGTTCACATCAAAGAGATCGGCATCCTTAAGGAGTACAAGCGCCTTTACAGCACTACCCAACAACAGCAAGCCAAGGTAACGACCTTTAGTGGAATCATGTTGGTCTGGAAAGACGAATTACACAAGTCATCTGTGAATTCTGAACTCGCCAGATGTTGATGAATCGTGAGGCCATTGATCACGGAGGCTGACACCCGTCAACATCGTCTAGCCTCGTCTACCTACAAAACCTGTCGCTGTTGATGGCGTCAGAGTGCTGTAGCCTACAGGCTCTTCTTACTGCTAGATAGGAGTTGACCCTCTGATGAAGTCAGGTCAGAGATTATGACCCAGGGGAGAACAGTGAGAGTGGTGTGACTAGTGGTTGCAATGGATCAGAGATCGCCGTCTTGACGTGACTTCCTGAGCGGCCCCGTCAACCTCCCGATGACCTGATGATGAACGGGTCGCTCCGATGTGTTCACGACGTGCTCGTTCTTTGAGCCGGACCTTGCTCGAAGACGTTGTTGATGCAGACATCGTTTGGTCTCTGGTTCCTGTGTAGGGGATCGGTTTCGAAGCCTTAATGAATAGCTCTGAATTAACGTGCAACTTGCTGTGGGTATTTTTTCTTAAACTGGAGATGGCTGTGTACAACGTTGTTTTCGAGAACGGTAAGCGGATTTCAGTCCTTGAGGTTTTCTGTTCTTATCTGGCATATGCTATCCACTTTCCTTCTTGGGCACGATTAGGGTTCTAATCCCGTATGATAAGAGACGACTGAGACCAAACACTGCTCTGGAAACTTGTATGAGATTTCTCGAATTGATTTTGGTCATCGTTGGCAACGTAAGTGTTGTCTTCCCTGCAGAACTTGTACAGTTGGAAACCCTAGAAGACTGTTTAGGGCTTCTTTATCTCTATCCTTATGAAGACACCTCAGAGTATTTGGTTAACGTGAATCCCACAAACCTGGGACCAAATTCATCAACGACTAACCTGCGGGTGTAAGTGGTAGAGGTACCCACGATGATGCATTCATCTCTAAGCCTTATCTTATCTCTACCCCTTACACCGTACAGACCAGCGAGTTTGATTGTTGGTGAATCCGGCAGCTGCTTTAATTCCTCCAATTTTACATGAAAATGCTATGCGAGATTGATACTGATAGGGGGAGACAGCTGAGGCAATAAGGAAGGATGGCCGTATTTAATTTTGTGTACAAAAGCCGAGCGGTTGTGAAGATGGGAAAGAAGTCTACGGAAGATGATGTAGGTGACTTCTCTTTTCTGAAAGGGTGGAATTCCCCAATGAAACGACGCGACTCACCAGAGTGGCCTGATTGACGAACTGAAGGAGGAAGTGAGAGAGCTGGTGACGAAGATTCAGAAGCACTTCATCGCTATCGAGGAGCATCGACGCAAAGATCGCGAACTATGGCGCAGTTTCAACAGGAGGCTTGAGTGCTTAGAGGAAGTGGTGAGTTAGACGATCCCCCAGGGATTCTATGTAGCTCTGGTATGCCCGATTATCGTTGTGGTGAACAGGGCCAGACCACTTCAGATCTAATTGTGCATTTACGTGCAGAGAACAACTGAATGCAAGGTTATCCCCTCTTCGAGCCACATTGCTACGAGATCAGCTATTCCTACTAGTAGCCACGAATGCCTGCCATAAACGACTTTCGTTGCCAATAAGACAACGAAAAGGTCCTAGTTGGTAACTTAGGCAGCAGGCAGCGCCGCGCCAGCTAATCAAAACCAATCAGAGCATCGGGCGGACACGCGCCAGCCAAACGAAACTCGCTAAGGCCTATGTTATACTTCGGCGACGCGTCGCCGACGCTGCGACCCGTCACCGACGTCGCCGACGCTGACGTCACCACCGACGTCGCCGACGTCGCCACAGACGCGTGGTCGACGTCGGCGACGTCGTCAACAGATCCTGTGGCGGCGTCGGGGACGACGTTGACAGGAGAGTATCGGAGCGCATTTTTACCATCGGAGCGGGTTTTCAATGTCATCATTTGGTAACCAGTCTGCCCATAGAAAGGCTAAGTGATCAAATCTGCCTCGAATTTGCATGCATTTTAGTTATGCCTTTCTTCATCTTCAAAAGAAATTTTAATTCTTAATTCTTCTTAATGCTTCAAGACTTGATGATAATTTTTTGTTCTGTATGTACGGTAGTCTGCTCGACCATTGTTAATCTGCCGAATTTTCTCTTACTAACCAAATTTGGCTTTTAGAAGGATGGATAAGTGTTCAAAGGTTTCACTAGCAGTCGGTGACGCTGACGTCGTCGGCCGTCTGTGGCGACGTTGGTGACGCGTCTGTGGCGACGTCGGCGGCGGAAGTATAACACCCTCTGCGGAGCTCTCGGCGACGTCGCCGGCGACGCTGTGATGTGCGGGCTGCTACGCAGTGCGTAGCAGCCCCTACAGCACAGCGTCGCCGACGTCGGCGACACGTCGCCGAAGTATAACATAGGCCTAAGATTACAGGAACCAGATCGGATTAGATGGGTGGCATAGGAGCGCGCAATCGCAGCTGGAGCACACTTTTCGACGAGCCGTACACGGGGGCTGCGTCGGCTTCCACGTAGAGATTTGATCGATGGGCCTCTTGTACGCCCTTAGTTGCGTCACTGGCAGGCGAATCGTGGCGCAATGGATGGTGGCGTTGATTCATGCGAAGGAGGTCAGAGGTTCGGTTCTCCTGCGGGGGTTTTTGCATTGCAATTGACTGGTTGAGATTTAGGGGTGTTGGCGTCTAACATTTTCCCGGTGTTTTGTACCTATTTTTCCAGCTGTATGCGCTTCTACAGAAGCAAACTGTGGACCCCCCCCCCCCCGGGAAACGAAAGCAGTTTCCACACAAGCAGCTGGGATGGACCTCACCCCGGAATCCCTTCCCTGATCCAGTTGCGCACTTCACTGCTAAGCAGTTTAGTGCGCTCAGAGTCATCAAGTGGAGATGTGCGTGTCTCAATGTTCAGTTTCGGCCTCGACACTTGGATTGGAACATGATTTCCCTCCTCGCGCGAGGGAAATCATGTTCCAATCCAAGTGTCGCGCTCAAAATCTACTCCGATTCGGTATTAGTGGCCACAGATCCACTCCAGCTAAACCGGACACCTGGAGCAAGCATAAAGAAGCAATATGAACTTGAGGGTGAAACTCCACTCGCCTGTAACTCTCGTTTAAAGCAATTAATTCTCTGACGCTTTCGCGTCCAACACCCTCTATTGTCGCATCACGTCCTAATGCGACTCCTGACGCAGTCGAGTGCCCGTCGACTGTTTCGCTGTGCGATAGGCAGAGTTGCTTGAATTTGCTTCTGGTTTTTTTTTTCATTCAGCCGTATTTTTTTTAATTTCCCCCTCAACTAGGAATGCTGCTTGAATCCTTCATTTGACCGATTACAAGAGACCGGATCGTCGACAGTAAAACCCGCAGGTATGCAAGGTATATGGGGTAGAGGTAAAAAAATGGGTAGATATGAACGCCTCATCGTGGGTATGTCTATCCACTTACGCTCACGGGCTTAATGTTGATGATTTCGGCTCAACGACCAGGGAACATGAGGTAAGCACACTTATCGGGAAGAATAACCACTAAATATAAAAGGCCCTCGTCCCCTAGAGCCGCTTTTCACTCACGGTTGTACTTTACGTTGCATTTATTTCCACCCTAATTGAAGCGAGAGCATCAGTCCCTCCCCGACCAATAGTCTTGCGCTTTTAGACTTGCATCGAGGTGTTATCAGTACCTATCGCGCCCAATTATTAATTGGTAGCACGCTTCCCATCAACATCTTTTGCTAAACCTTCGCCAGAGCCATCGACAATATTTCTCGAATCCAAAAACTGTCCCATCATATGCGGGGATCCAGAAGTTCAGGCTTGGCGGGGAACCGAACCTCAATACGTTGCATCCACACTTCCTTACCTACTGCACGGTTGAGTTCGAAGTGATTGCGCTTCATGGAGACTGGATTCAGCTCTGTAATGAGAACAAGGATAAAGAACGGCGTTGGTCAACCTGGTCTAGGATGCGCCGCATCTTATATTTCTACGGGATATTGTTTAGAACGTCTGATTGTATGTTGGCCTTCGGTAGCCATCAGACGGAATAGTCAGCTATTTATCCTTGCTGGGCACATTCGCTCGGAGGGGAATGGATCTCGGATTGGTGTATAGAGTGTTTCTCCAGGGCGGATCAGAGTCAAAAACCTGGATTCGGGATTCACGTAACAGGAGGCGCCTCCTCCGGCTGTGCTACCACGCGCGCGCTATATTTCTTAAAACAATGAGCACTCGTTTTAGAAGTCCCAAAGGGGAAAACGCAGGCGGCGGTCGGGTGGATCGAGGAAGGCAGTAAATCCAGGTGGGTTTAGATTTTGGAAGAGTGATTTTTTTTTAGTTTCTAAAAATGATGTAGGATATGACACAGAGGAGGTGTACGCAAAGAACGTATGCAATATCACACCACATCTTGACATTTAGAAGCTGCACCTAAGGCTAAGAACTTCCAAGCAGCCCCGTATCCGCTTGGGTGAGAGGACTCCTCATTTTTCCTGTTTTCTGCAATGATCCTGCAACTATCGATTGTTCCAGCTGCCAGTGAAGCTAGTACGTCCGGTGAGGCAGAAGGAAGAAGTTGAACATAGTTCATATACAAGTAGTAGATCAATTGGTGGTTTTATCAGCTCCTACAATGAAACCATTTCTAGAATCTGTTCTTTCTCCCATCGCACGACATCATTTGAGAAGTCAGTTGATGAAAAGGCTTTTCGAAAGGAGAATTGGAGGAGGCTTCTCGTCGGGAGAGTAGACCGACGCGTTGTCCATGTAGTCCATGTCCTCCAGGAACGGCGCAAATGCGTAGGCTTCCTGGCCTTGATCGAGGACCTAAATACAGCCAGAGCTTTAGGAGAGCCTAACGGTTAAGTGAAGGCAGAGTACCTCTTGATCCAGCTTGCCGAGAAGTCCGAAACGAGCCAGCGCTTGCAGCTGACTCATTCCGGCCGTAAGCCCGGTGATGCCTCGATTCATATGCAACGACTGCGCTAGCTAAACAGACCTCATTACTGTGCGCTGGTTGAACTGTACCGTCTGTGGACTAAGAATTCCCACTAAAGATCGGAATAGGCTCCAATGTGTTCGTTATGAACGTGTAATGACAACCAGCGAGTCTTGCCACCTTTTAGAGGAGGGGTGAATCCCCTTTTATTGAAGGGGTTTAATTTGAAATTTATTTATTTATTATAATAAACTATTCAGAAGCCATGGTGCATTGAATGGGCCCAGGGGTCGTGTTACAATACGTATGTACGATGTCGAACAAGCAAGAGCGGCGGCATGCAAGAGTAATAGTGTCCTTTTTTTGCGTCGCAATAAACCGTTTCTTAATAACTCCTTTAGGATTCCACAAGTGCTCCGACAAGCCTAACGGCGTGTCTCGCACTTGCGCGCTTCGCGCGACTTTGTAGCATTACTGACCTATGGAAAGTAGTTTTTGTAAAACATAAAATTCGCTAGCATCTGGAAACTTGGTGCGTACGTTATTGGCATCAAGCCCTTCACCACTTCGGTACCTTCATCATAGACATTCTTTCCTGACCGGCCAGTAATGTCATTGGTTTGTGCTGCGCAGTACTTCTGTCCCTCAGGTTGTTCCTACGCAATCGTTCTCATGCTCAACAGCAAGCGTTTCAAGCTGTCGTTGACATGTCTTCCGAAGCCAGGTCCCCCTCTCTCGATTCTTCCTACTGGATCTAATTGCTGGTCCGCCTTTAATGGTGTTCCTTCCCCCTCTTTAGTCCCCCACCTTCCTGATCCCAACTACTGGCCTACTTCTTTGTTTCCATTACTGACACCTACTGGTCTCTTCTTGCTGGTTTCCCCGTCCTGGCCTCTCCTCCAGGTTCTTCCTTTCCTTCCTGGTCGCTCTCCTGGTCCACCATAGAGGTCCTCTTACCGCGCTTCTCTACCACCTTCCTAGTGGTCCTCACACGTTCACGGCACGGTCGGTGGCACGTATTCAGAATCAGGATGCTTGCTGCGCGACGTAGGGGACCCGTTTTCTGGATCAAGAAACTCAGAAGCGCGCACAGTCGCCGCTGTGTCGAGCATGAAGAGGCTATGCATATGGCAGATTCCTTGTTCTCCGTATGAATTCCCTTACGGCTCCCTTCTTGTTGATTCCCCGTCCTGGTCCCGTCTCCAGGTCCCTTCTTCCAGGTAAATTCCTCCCCTCCTCCCCCTCGGGATACTCCTTCAAGACGACGGCGAGCGAACGCACATTGTGTGACATCGGTGTCACATCCTCTAAATCCGGTCTCTCTTAATGGTAATGGATCCCCTTGCTGATCCTCCTTAACGTCCTCCTTCCCCTGATTGGTAACTCCCTCATGATCCCTACATATTGCCTAAAATCTTCTTGGTGCCACCTCATGGCCTGCTTCATTGCTCTCCCCATCGACCATCACGATGCTCCTTCTGGTCGTTGCCTCCTGATCGCCGTCGGTTCTCCACCCTCAAAGTCTCCCTTCAACCCTTAGCCCTTTAGTGGTCTTCTCATGCTAATGGCACGAAGTCGGCTTCTGAATCTGGACGCTCAGAAAAGCGCGTAGGTGCTGTTGTGTTAAGCAGTAAAGGGCTGCGTTTCTCCTGCTTCAGCAACATCCCACGTTCAATAGCAAATTTTGCCCGCGCTGTAGATGATGAGGCGTACCTCATTCAGGTTAGATCATCGACCGCCCTCGCTGTGGATGATGCGGCGTACCTCACTTCGGTTAAATCATTCGACCGCCCTCGCTGTGGATGATGCGGCGTACATCACTTAGGTTAGATAACTCCACGGACAAAGGTCGTGATGATAGGTGGTGATGATGGTGATGGTGATAGGTGCTCATATCTCACATAGGTTAGATCATTCGACCGGTCTCGCTGTGGGGATGCGGCGTATCTCACTTCGGTTAGATCACTCGACCGCTCTCCCTGTGGATGATGCGGCGCATCTCACTTCGGTTAGATCACTCGACCGCTCTCCCTGTGGATGAAGCGGCGTACCTCACTTAGGTTAGATCACTCCACGGAGAAACTCTTTTATATATAGGTGGTGATATTCCGAAATAAAAGGCGTATACTTGAGTTTATCAGCTCAAGCTCTATCTTTTACCATGCAACTTCCAATAAAGTCCGCCAGATTCAGTCGAGTCGGCGCGACCACTTTCAGAGTGAACATAGCTTATGGAAAACAGTTTATCTAAGTACGCAAGAAGCATTAAAAATAATTGACTTTTGTAAGCCTAGCATACAATGAGTTTTACAGTTTCGTCGGGGCCGACAATACCGGATGTTCCACGGACGCGTTGAAACTGGAAGCGGTTTAAGAGCGCTACAATAACCGAGTTCGAATCAATCCCCCATAACTTGTTGATTTTGTATAGAGTAAAAAATTCTCAGTAGATTGCAAAGCAATGCAGCTCATAAAAAGACGAAGTTATAGCGGTGCGAGTATTATCTCGAAATCTCTGAAACGCCATTAACCATATGATGTGACGCAAAATGTTCGTAGGCCTGCCTATCATAGGGCCTGTCGCCTGCATTCGATTGTCCGTGATTAGTCGACTTGCAAAGGCAAGCGGTTTACAGTGGCACCACGTGGAGGAACGGACATCGATTTAAAGAGACTTAAAGATAGCTGGGGCAGGATTCATCAATGAGAACGGAGGTAAATCTTACCACCTGTTACCGTTACTATCCGTCAGCGGCTCACTAACCGCGAGTTGCGATTCATCAAATTCGCGGTAAAGGCCCCCACCGAGTTCTGCGGCAGCACCACTGCCCTATGCTTAACCATAGGGCAGAGTCGCAGAGCTTGCCGCCTGCGGCGTCCCTGCCCTATCCTTAACCATAGCGGCGAGCGGCGCTGCCGCAGAACTCTGTGGGGGCCTTAAGTGATGGCAATTCGTTGCGACTGGGTCACCGTTTAGCCGTGGAGCGCAAGAGCTGCACCCCGGTAGCGGTTACCGGGCACTCCAGCCTCAGATCCGGCGTAACGGATACGCCGGATTTAAATAACCACGTTTTGATGAATCGGCCGAATGGCGGGTTTCGTGGTTAGTTGCGCCACTTACAGCCGGTAAGTGGTTGATGAATCCGGCTCCTGGTGTGCATCCTGATCAAGCATTTGATAGGGAGAAATGGCGTCACCACACCAAAAGAGCGGACCCCGCCACCAAGCGGGACAAACGCTACTGAAAATGATGATGATGATGACAGCGGTGCGAGTATGCAGGCTCTGCTTGTATGACGGTTTTTTCCATTTTAGTCGATCACTGTAGGAAGACGCGACGAGCTAACGACCCACAAATGTGTCCGCAGACAGAAGACTTACAATACTTGACGATGTCTTGCTCAGAACTCAGTCGTCTAAACTGTTTAAGGCCCAGCTGTCGTTTTAAAGCTGCGCCCGAAAAAGGTCGAAGGCTTAGTTATCCACACTCGTAAGACCGTCTGTCAAAACACAGAAAGTCTATCGAATGGAAATAATCTCGACCAATCTTGGAAAATCGATTTCTGACAGTTTAGTGTCGTGGACGAGGCCGTTCAAGGACACGTCTGAATTTGACGACGTCGACATTTGTCTCTAGCGAGCTAGGCCCTTGCATTCAAGTAATGTGTGAAGGCATCCCAAATCCTTCGTTGGTTGACATTGCCTCGCAGTTATGTAGTTCACCGCGTTTTCCTGTGGGGGCAGTCGTTCGGTACACCGTGCTGACCGCCGCCCACTTCCCGTACTGCCCGCGCCGCCCTATTTGGACAAGTTTGCTGTGCTCGAAACCGTCGTTAATTGCGTGACATCATGCAAAAACCTAACAACCTGATAGGGGACGATTGGGAAGCGCATCTAGGGGAACTCTAGGGCCGAATTCATCAACAATTAAACCCGTGGGTATGCGGGGTATAAGGGGTAGAGATAAGATAAGAATCAGGTGGAGATAAGGCAAGAGTCAGAAACGCAGGCTTCATCGTGGGTATCTCTACCCCCTAAACCCACGGGTTAGTCCTTGATGAATCCGGCCCCTGAAATCATTTTCCAGCCGGTTCGGTTATGGAGGCAGTTGAGGAAAGGAGAACGCCGCTCTTCTCTCTAGATATTTCAATTTTCACTACAATTCCTTAAATTTTCGGCATTTTCGGTAATTTTTGTTCCAAGTGTGGTGAACAAGGTCCTGACTCTTGTCTCAGGAACAAATTCAGTTCAGGATAGAGACGCAGGGCCAAGAGAAGTGATTTGAAATGCGATGCCCCCATGTGAAGGCAGGGACCCGGACATCTTGTCCTCGGCGCGCCCCTTGCCCTGCCCCTTTCTGAGGGCGGTGTATCCAACGACTCCCGCCCGTCTTCCTGCAGTGGTCGACTGAAATGGGATAAAGTCTGTCACACAAGCGAAACCTGCTTCTCGCACCGCTATAACTTCGCATCTTGATGAGCTGCATCGCTGTGCCCTCTCGTATAACTTTTGACTGCCTAAAAATGTACAAGCTGCAGACGGCATATTTGAAACTTGACATACATATTATTGCGCTCCGAATACGGCTGTGCGTTCAATACAGCACAAAGTTGAACATCCGCCATACTTGGTGCAATTGCGAAGCTTACATGGTAGACATATAGAAGCTGAGTGGTCTGCCATACTTTTCGTGTATTTATTAGGTTGTAACGAATTAAATGGCACTGGCTCGCGCCATTTTTGGCGCGTCTTTACGCGTTTGATCAAGAACAAACCGTAACACGTGGCATATCATTTAGAAGCGCAAACTGCTCTATCGGTGACTACCATATTTTCTATGTAAAAGTGGGAAATCTTTAGAGTTTTATTGACTTTTTTGCAGATGGACAAAAGGGTAATCCGAGGCATTTACTTGTATGAATTCAAGCAGGGCACTACAGCTAAAGAGGCGGACGAGAAGATCAACGCCGCATTCGGTAAAGGATGTTCTACAATTCGGACGGCGTATCGTTGGTATCAGAAGTTCCGGATTGGAGATGAGAGCTTGGAAGAACATGAAGGTCGTGGGAGGCATAGTGATGTTGATGAGGACAAGCTGAGAGATGTGGTAGAGGAGGATCCACACAAAGGTACCAGGGAGATAGCGAAGGTTCTTGCCGTCAGTCACAACACAGCTGCCCGGCATCTGAAGGAAATTGGAAAGACCAAAAAGCTGGAAAGATGGGTGCCTCACGAGCTGTCTGAGGAGCAAAGAAACCGACGATATGAGATCTCGTCCGCACTGCTTCTACGGAACGAAACGGACCCATTCCTTGATCGCATCGTAACCTGTGACGAGAAATGGATAATGTACGACAACAGGCGACGATCGGCACAGTGGGTGGGCAGCGATGAGAGCCCCAAGGTTTTTGCGAAGCCGGAATTGCACCAAAAGAAAGTAATGGTGGCAGTATGATGGTGTTCGCTGGGAATTATTCACCACAGCTTCCTCCCTCCCGGTGAATCCATCACGGCAGAGAAGTACTGCATTGAAATTGAAGAAATCATGAAAAAGTTGAAGGATATCCGGCCGGCCTTGGTAAACCGAAGGCGAGTTCTCCTTCTGCACGACAATGCTCGCCCCCATGTAGCACGAATGACGTTGCAGAAATTGAATGAGCTGAGCATTGAAACTCTACCACATCCTCCGTTTTCTCCCGACCTCTCCCCAACAGACTACCATTTATTCAAGCATCTTGGCGACTTCTTGGCAGGGAAAATATTCAAATGCCAACAGGATGCCGAAAGTGCCTTCGAAGATTTCGTCAGTTCCAGAACTTCTGATTTTTATGCTACTGGGATAAAAAAGCATGTGTCACGTTGGCAAAGATGTGTAGAATCAGAAGGTTTTTATTTCGATTAATAAACTTGCCTACAAGCCGAGATATTAACTGTTTAAATTTACAGTGGTTCAGTGCCATTTATTTCGTTACAACCTAATAGATAAGCTGCTTTCGACAAAGGAAATTCACTACCCAATTAGTTGCGCCGACTCGATTGATTCTGTCGGGCCTATATGCATTGTACAACTTTATTAGGATTCGTAAGTCAAAAAACAGTGCTTGTGCTGGTAAAGTCGGATATATACGTATGTCTAATTTCGAAGAATGGAATTCTAAACGAGTTGAAAAATTAAAAAAATGCAAAAAGCGCCGCCATTGCTCTTGTACATCGCTCTTGCAAGTGTGGAGCGGCATGTCCGATATTGCAGGTAGTGGGAATTCCGTTTAATCATAACAGTGCGACGCTTCAAGGACCCGACGTCGCAGTGAGCCACTGTCTGTCCCACATCCTCTGGGCAGGCTCCGTTCCACGAGGAAAGGTTACTCCTTGTCCTAGCACTTCCGCTACCTAACTGGCGAAAGCTGCAATGGGTCGCAGGCAAGTGCAGGTGAGCTCTGGGCGCCTATAAGCTAGGCCCGGGAACCTCGACTCTTAAGGTCTATGGTATACTCCCGCGGGAGTGTCCGCGGTACGTCCGCGGACGGTCGTCGTCGACATGGGGTGGCCAGCGTCGCATTGGAACGCATTTTTGGCTCGGACTCCGCAGGACGACAGCCTTCCGTGGTGCAGTGCATCACGCAAGCTGTCGTCCGCTGGGCGGGGCGCGGCGATTGGCCAGGTGAGGTTGCCGGCACGATTTGCGCCCGTCCGCAGACACTCCTGGGGCCGGGTTTATCAACAATTAACCCGTGGGTATGCGGGGTATAAGGGGTAGAGATAAGATGAGAGTCAGGTAGAGATAAGGCAGGAGTCAGAGACGCAGGCTTCATTGGGGGTATCTCTACCCCTATACCCATGGGTTAGTCGTTGATGAATCCGATCCCTGCTGGAGTATACCATAGGCCTAACACGGCATACGTACTCCACGTAGAAGAGGACGAACCTGCATCATCTTCCCCGCGATTTCTCGAGCCTTGCCGACATGTCGTCCCATGTAGTGAATACGGTCGATCACTTCAGCGGCCACAAAGTCGATAGTGATTGTCACCAGAATCACCCCGAAGATAAGGAAGAACACCAGGTAGATCACATTGATGCTCGGCTGAAAGCACTGTGGTCTATTGAATGCTATGAATTGTAGACCCACGACGGCAAGGCTCACCATCAAGTCTCCGAATCCAATGGTGAATATTGAAGTGAAGCTGAAGTATATCGCGTCTCGGAACTCGAGGTCTGCAAAATGATGGAAAAGCAGCCCGCCGATCACTGGGTAGAAGCAGAGCAGTGAGAGAAACAGGCCGGTTGGCCATGCCATGGACTGGAAACAATTTGTTGGCAAAGTTGCTAAAACGGTTGCGCATCGTCTTGCATGAAAAAAGACCCAGGGGCCTTTTTTCCGTAAATGTATCTTAATTTGGATCTGGGGAACCGATACATAGAAGTCCGCGCAGTAGGAATGCAACGGTCAGTTACCCATCAGTGGCTGGATTCATCAACGTTGCATTCGCTGGTATGCGGTGTATAGGAGTAGACATAGGACGAGGCATTCATGATAAACCTTAGCCGCCACATCGTGGGTAAATCCGTGGGTGGAGAATACCCAACGATCGTCGTGGGTATATCCGCATACGGGCGAGGATTCGCGCCCCATTATCAAAATGGCGCTCCAGTGAGATCAGCTCTTCTCGCGAGAGACTCTATACTACATTATCCTTGATTCTTTTCATGGATACGATTCGTACCCACTACCCACTGCGGCTGGTAGGTACTATTCCCTTACAGTACCTATGCCCACTGCTTGATGAATGGCAATTCTTTGGAGTTGTCATAGTCTCTACTATGTTGCTGCTGCCTCCCATCACACACTGAAGAGGTCAGCGCCTTGACGGGATAGAGTGAAAATAGGCGGATTACATTCATACCTCGGTCATCGGATGCATACCATTCTTGCGTCAAATTGCACACTTTTTAAATCAATCTGGACACCATTTTAAGCATGCTTG
The DNA here is from genome assembly GCA_947396885.1 of Heligmosomoides polygyrus polygyrus. Classification (NCBI taxonomy): domain Eukaryota; kingdom Metazoa; phylum Nematoda; class Chromadorea; order Rhabditida; family Heligmosomidae; genus Heligmosomoides; species Heligmosomoides polygyrus. Next base: position 23,154,403 of record OX377204.1, on the reverse strand, counting down.
ACGCTTCTAATTAATATCAAACTGAAAAACTTCCAAAAAAATCAAAAATAATTCAATTCAAAATAAACTTTCTCCGCATTAAACCCCCTGAAAACGGTTAGAATAATTTTTTGTTCGAGGAGAAGGTAGTGTAACCTCTCTGGAAATTTTTAAATTTACCTGCCCTAGTAACTGAATTTTATTAAATTTATATTTAAAGTAAAAAAAAAACAATGAAATAAATTAGCTTTAAAGCACATGGTGGTGAGAACTACTTAATGTATTAAAAGACGAGGTTGCGCCATGACCTCGACTAAATAGTCGCTGTTTTTTTGATTTATAGTGTAATGCTGTTTACCTGAGGCAGAGCTGTGAGGTTTTATATTTTTAAAATGTATAACTGTCCTTGTCGTAGCGTTTACATGTGTTAGTTTCCGCGAACATTTTTTTATCAGTGGAATAAAAATCATGACGATCTAATCGATTACATGGCCCGATCTCTTCTTTTCATGAACTTATTGATTGCTGCCTTCGCTTTAAAAGAAAGTTGGAATATTTATTTTTAATTGCATGTTAGAATTTTTAAAAATTCCTAACAGCGTCTTCATATTTTGGGTCAGGTGAATTAAAAAATTTCAGAGAAAGTATTGCTAAACTTCCTTCGAACAAAAAATCATTTTAACCTTGTTGGAGAGTCTCTACTGGAAAAGCCTTGAAAATGCTCGTTTTGATTCGTTCAGGCTGATTTTAAGAACATTAAGCTTGCTTTAAAAAGCGTCCAATTTTGATTTGAAAAGTGTCAAATTTGATGGAAAATTGTGTACATACGTCAGACCTCAGCGGACAGATAAAACTCAAGGACACGACACCACTCCTTAAATAAGCTTCCACAGTGAGCTATTACCTCATCAAACCAAACGGTAACAAATCTGCTGAGGAATTTGCCCGTGTCGGCCATCGTAACCAGTGCCAAAGGTATCCCAATAATTCCGTAGATGATCAGCAACAACTTGCCGAGCTCCGAGCTAGGACAGACATTTCCATATCCTGTAAAGACGTAGATCCTCAACAGCCATGTCTAGCGGTAAGAATCAAGAGCAAGGTGAAACCGTGACCCACACGAACCAACGGGAATGACAGTAGTCGTGGTGAAGAGCACGGCCGCCGGAAACGTCCAGATGTCCTTGTCGAGCGACTGATTCGTGAAGTGGGTCTCGAACACGTGAGCGTAGTGCGGATTCTCGAACAGCAGCAGAATGCTCTCTATGTAGGAGTCGACCATCCGCTCCACGTCGTCGCCGCGTTCACTGACGTTCGACATGAACTCCTGGAAGAGGGGATTAGCTGGGCTACGCTCTCGACGACAGGCAAACACCCACGTTCTGGAGCCGGTCGAACACGTTCAGGGCCTCCGCCCTTTTTTGAAGTTCGATTGGTCGCTCTATGGTTTGAAAGAGGTAAGCACCGAGCACGATGTAGGCAACGCAAGTGACGACGAGGCCCAGGTGTACCAGTGCAGCACGAAATCGCTGAAATTACGTTTTATTATTAATTAAAATCGCTATAATCATTATACTACTTTCGCACTGCTTATGACCTACATATTTCTTCGCCTCTTATTAGGACATCCAATAAGTAATCTCGTTTTTTGTGCATTGCTATATTTGCTTATTATTTATCGACTAATATGTGTACTTCAAATGTGTGCCTAAGTTATTATAAGATAAATGAAACTCAACTATCTATTAAATTTTTTGTTTGCAAGTTCAGGAAAAATGGTCAGCCAAATTTCAGAGAGGTACGACCGGTTTTATGCTTTTCGAGTCTCGTAAGAGTACGTTGCTACCAAAAATATATGCGATGTATATCGCGGTGCATTGGACATTCGCAAATGCCAAAGATGGATCGTCTTCCAAGTGCAGTTGCAGCAATTTTGATCTTTCTTAAGGCCCTTTCAGACCGGCACAGTGGCGGCGGCGGCGGCCGCGGACCAATGGTTTAGCATAGGGAGGCGGCGGCGATGACGTGCCCGAGCGGCGGCCACGGCGGTGGTGGGGTTTCCAGACCCGCAGCGGCCAAGTCGCCGCGGCCACGCCCCGCAACGCCCACGGCGGCGCCGCCGCCTTGGCCGCCGCCCGAAATGACTGGGGTCATTTTTTGAAGGGCGGCGAGAGCGACGGCACATCGAGACGTGGAGTGTGCTGCGCTGTGTGCACACTGCGGACAATGCTCGGCTCCACGCCAGCCGAGAGAAATCGGCGTCATCGAAGGTCATCCTCTCCTCTTTGCCCCGTTGCGAGACCGCTGCGCGCACGCGCGCCCCAAACGGAATTAGCCTGGCGGCGGCCGCCGCGACCCCTAGGCGGCGAGAAAGGACACCGCCCCTCCACCTGCCGCTGGAGCGGCGATGGCCGCCGCCGCCGCCACTGTGCCGGTCTGAAAGGGGCTTTACTCTTCTCGATCAGGAAGGCCTGCAACATTTGGCAACGACATGCTAAGGGCAGAGATGGAGGCAAACCCTTGTCAAACAGTGGAGGAAATATGGAGTGTCCTCACGCAAACCATCCATCTACGCTCGATTGGCAAAGTGTGCAGGGCAGGTGTTTGGGTACATCAGAATCTGTCCGTCAAGAAGCGAGCTAACCGATCGACGCTCCGAAACGCACTGCTCCAACGACACCTTACAAACCCGTTTTTCGACTGATCATAGGAGACGAAAAATGGGTTTTGTACCTTAACCCAATCCGCGAAAAGCACTGGCTGTCTCTAAGTGGATCACCAAGAAGTACTGCGAAGCCGCACATCTTGGTGATCCACTTAGAGACAGCCAGCCACCTTTACATCGAAAAAAGTCGTTTCAGCGTGTTTGGTAGGATGTCAGTGAAATTAGTCAGTTTGAAGTGCTATAACCTGGACAAACTGTTGACGCAGATCTTCACGGTGAACAACTGGATCGAGTGAACAATTGTTTTGTGGAAAAGTATCCGGCGAAAAAGAGTAACGAGTTAGGTTGGGGGTTCTGCTTCACCGACCATAGCTCCCGATCTCGCATTTAGACGATGTTCAAAGTGCTATGCCCAGATATTTTGCAGAAATACCCAACATTTTTTCATTTCGGTATTGAGAATTTGCACACTAGATGTCGAAAGGTTGTTGTTAATGAAGGCGATTATATTGTTGGCTGAAAATAAAGTTTTGATAAAACTCGTCCAGTTGAAGTTAACGGTGAAAAAACAACGTTATTTATTGGATAACATAATAAAATCAAGATTATGATTGCGTAGTGAAATAAAACTGACCATTTTCTTGCAGAAATTGGCGGCGAATCCATCTTTTGAAGGTCTCTTCTTTGGTCTGATCGGCGCTATTTCCAGATGATCGGGAACAATTGCCATCGAGTCATGAAAAAAAGAAAAATAAGAGAGTTTTATTGATTTACGAATGAATACCGCGTCTTGCGACAGAATTTTTTTATATAAATAGGTGGTCAATAATTTGGTTTCAAAATTGGTCGTGAGCCCGTGGAGGAAAGCACTTTGACAGTGCTCGGTCTCGCGTATCCAATAAAATAAATGAGCCATGGAGTTCCCGTCAGAGCACCGAGTATTTCGGATTAAATTTAAAACGGTTGTCTACCATCTGCCATCCCTATTGTGCTGGAGCACCAGAGAGCTACTTTTCAGAGAGTTTTAGAGTTACTTTTTAAAGACTTTTCAGTGGTTGTAGAGGCTGAGACAGAAAGGACATTCAATAGATTTCTAGATGCTTTGCAAATCGAAACAAACTCTTTTAAACTTTTTGAGCTGGACACGTTTAAGGGAAGACGAAGTAAGGGAAATAAATTTCCCATTTAAGTGCTTTTTTTAAGTCCAAAAAATCATAACACTTTCGGTGTGCCTCGTCGTACGAAATGGTTCTCCATACTCTCTTCCAGAACTGCGCTATATTTTTGACTGATAGTGAAAATATTGCTCGCCTGGAGCCACACAATGCGAAACTGCATTATTTTACTCGTAATAGGCGATGGCGTAATCTGATCGCACTACACACCGGAATTATTTTCACATTTTGGTTGAAGATAAGCGTAAAACATTCCGGTACATTAAAAAACTATTAAAAAATTGTGAACGTTCTAACAGGGCAGTTGCATAGATATCGAGCTTGCATTGAGGGAAGGAATAATTAAAATGACGTGAATTCAAAAATAGAAGTTCAAGGCCATTTTGTACATTTTGGGTTGAGATTTCATTTTAAGTTCCTTAATACATGTCCAAGGTAATTTTAAAGAGATTCATTTCATAATGGAGGATGTCCCAATTTAGAATTTAATGTGACACATTTAATGTTGAATATAATGTCAAGATAATTAATGTAGCGTCAATTTAATGTTGACACATTCATTTAAATGTGCCCAGTTTATAGTGAAAATGGAGTGTAACCCGTACCTAGGGTTAAGGCGTGACTTACAGAGGCATTTTTGAATGAACTTTTATTTATTTATGTATTCACCGACGGTACATAAGGTGTACATCGGAAAAGAAAACTAAACACAACTGTAATATCTGCTAGCAACATGAACGGTGACATGTTATCGGGTTACCGCCGAAAGAAGGAAAACAATGACAAAGCAAATCTACTTGAATTGTTAAAAATATGAGCATGGAGTCAGCCCTCGAAGTCAATCATTTAGATCTACAGAAGGTTCTTTCTTAGAGTGGTGTGGGTGATTTTTATAGAGCTCTTTCTTGACCTGAACGAAAGTGTAGCTCAGCAGAATCTTCCCGAGCTGTCTATCCATTCAATACAGCTACAGGTATTGAAACAGCTGCGTTAACCCCCCCCCCCCCCCCCTCTGCCCGCTACTGTTTTGAGGAGCCGACGTCGACGAACTGTGAAGAGGTAGTGCTGCAAGAAAACGAGTAGGAGTTGCTAACTGTTGTTGTGGAGTATCTTGAAGACTATTGGACAAGCTGAAAATGAAAAAAGGCAAAAGTACTAGCGACGGTAAAACTGCACTTGTGCCCCAGATGCTGAGGTCTCCAGTTTCATGGGGGTGATAGAAAGTAGATGAAGACACTGAAGAAATTAAGCAATTTCTATGCAAACGCCCTCGGCTCGGCCTCTCTAATTCACGTGAATGACGACGTGGACGACATGATGCGGCAGCCATACCGTGATCAAGGAGGAAGGAAGGTTCGAGACGCGGTTATGGAAGAAGATCGGAGTTCTAAGTGTAGTAGGAAAGGACGACTGAACGTTTTCACGTCAGAGCCGTAACTCTACTGTTTCGCGTCTAGAAGTGGAGCCCATGAAATAGAAGGATTCTTGGGAAAGCTGCTGTCGATTGCTTAGACAACTCTAGCAGCTCTCTAGCAAGTTATAAAAACACTGGAACAAATCCGATAGTTCATGACGCAGCACTTCGTAAGGAAATCAGCATAAAAGATACTCTGATTGAGAACTACATATCTAGATCCCTTATGGCTAGTTTGGCCAGTTGGCCTTCCTCCTGACGTTTTCCCGTAGGAAGTCAGGGAGTGAGAGGTGTCGATGCAGGTCGCAAGAAAGGTACTGGGGTGCGAGCGTCTCCAAAGGTGTCACAAATCATCATTCTCCCGGTCGACGGACCATTTTTCGCAGGAGAGGCTGGTTGCCTAAGCCCTCAGCTTCAAGGAATGATCATCTCCTCAACTGCGCTTTGAAAAAGCCGGCACTTTGTCAAAGTAAAGCATGGCGCATTTCTTATGGATTTCGCTGAACTAATGGTGTCTCTCGGAAAGCCTCTGTTCCCATGAGGTCTTCATCCGCGTCCTATTAGTAAAGATTTCTAGGACATGCGTTTGGCAAACCATGAAAAATCTACCAAAGTGTAATAGGGATAGACGCTTGGCAGGGATAACCTGTGATCCTGGTCTCAAAGGGAGATTTGAAATTAACCTATTGAGGGTTGTAGTAACGGATTGAGTGGGAGGCACCGTGAGTGTTTTCAAATTTTCGGCTGCATCTGGGTAGGTCATCAATGGCGAAAAATTGTGACACTTCAGTGCAGGTAGGCAGAAATGAGGACTTGATGGCCTTGTAGTGCTCAGAAATTAACCTGCGAAGGTTTGGAGTTTTAATTATAGTCGGATCATAGCAAACTGATAGGTTCCTAGGTTCTCCTAAAAAAGCTGAAGGGTACCTACATTCAAATGAATCATGAACAGCGCGCACGTCGGGGAATGGGTGGCCGAGTGATTAGCGATGCATACTCGTGGGAGAACGCTGGCGGGTTCGACTCCACCGCGGGTTCGTGGTGGTTGGGTGGACGCCTTTTCGGTTTTGTAACCTAAGGGTCATCCTTGACCTCGGAAAAGAAGAGTTTTCGCTTTTCCAGCGTAAGTTCATTCAAGAAAATCACCGAGACTTGTTGCCTTGGTCCATCTCCAGAATGTGCAAATCAGCCTTCCGGTTGTCACTTACCACTGGTTAGTGCATATTGAGCCAGATGAGGTCTTTAGATGATATATCACGTCGTCTTCAGAGGCCTGAATGTGGTGTGTAAGAATTTTGCGCTCCCCTACACCAAGAGTGTTAAGAGCCCTAGAATTTGCGACCCACACTTACGACCGCAGCACGAGTCCAAATGAACGAAACGAACTTACCAGTAGGAAACTCCGCAGGGGCTGGTTCGCCCACGTAATTTGACCAGTAAAGGGAGACACATTGTGTGTTACTGTCACGAACGGTCTTCTACAGTTCACAGTGATACACAAACGGCAGGAAGTCACTCGTCACAGAAGGACACTCTTTTCGGTTGTTCATCACTGGATTTCTTGCGAAAACCGAGAATGCCTCTAACGCTTTCCCAGCGGAAGTATCTTCCTCAATGGCCAAAATTGCGCGGTTCACCTCGAAGGCATTCCCGTTATGCGCATCAACCCTGTTTTTCAAGTGGGCTGGTGTGCAATCCACGTCGTTTCCCAGATAGATGTTCCCTTAGGCGAATTCCTAGTGCTCGTTCCGTCTCCTCGATATATTTTGCGTTCCATGCCGGACACTAAATCTGATAAATTGCTCCTATCTTTGAGCAATCCTCTAAACTACCATTTGAGCATATAGCGCAGTGTTCCGAAATGCACTGCCTATCGTAGAGTCTAAGGGCACGTGTAGCGCAGTCGGAGGAGGTGCGACTGTCGCGTGCACCCGATACCAGGTTCCTGGTTCGGATCTCCCGCCCAGGCCAACCAAGCCTTCCATCCCTCCGGGGTCGGTGAATTGGCACCAGACTTGTCTGGGAAGGATAAAGCGCTGACTTGTTCATCGGCTGGCCACCGCAAGTCATTGTATGGCCAAATACGCATTCGTGTCGCCTCCACGACATCCCGCTGAAGTAGAATGCGCTGGCGCATCCCAGAAGGGATTGAGTAACGCTGTCCTTTATCCTTTATCCTTATTATAGAGTCTAATTCGTACCAACTGCCGTCCGTCTAAAGTTGTCCTTAGGAATATTCACTAAAATAACGTCGTTCTCCACTTGTGCTTTTACAATAACTCTATGAATTCCAGCAGTGACTCTGTCGGAGATAAAAGGTAAAACGAGATGCAGTTTGTTTACACGGGATCCCTGAGATCTCCGACGGCGGTTGGCGCCATGTAGCCACTTGAAATGGCTACATCCGAAGGAAACCGCAATCTTTTCTGATATTCGTCTTTTCGAGTCTTCGGATTACGACAGAGAACGCATTTCGTTTAGCTTACTAACTCTATAACTGCTACAAAACGTGGCTTTTTTGATCCGTCTCGTGGTATTGATCTCCTTGCATTTCTCTCGACCACTCTTCGCTAATCGTAGGGCTAGGGTATGGCAACTTTTAGTCCCACGACTTCGAAGTTCGATAACAAATTTGCTGAACACTACTGCCCGATTAATAGGGCGCGTGGCAGCGCAGTCGGGAAGGCGTAACACTGACCTTTTCATCATCAGGTTATCGCTATAGTTTATTTATTTATTTATTTATTTATACGTGGAGATCCACGAAAATCAGAACAGAAAGAATAAAGCATGTTAGGTCGAGTTATAAATTTCGCAACAAAATTTGTCTTCCAGCAAAAATGAGATTATACCTCAAAAGGAAAATGAATGTCTCAAACGAAGTAGTTGACGCTATTCTCAACGAGTTTCTTCCGCTCTTCATGCACTGAGTGGATTACATCTCTGTAGAATTTGGTCGGCTTCGATCTAAAGAAGTCGTGTACCACCTTAGTGACCTCATCGACTTCGGCGATGCGCCTACCATGGAGGAAGTGGTCCATTGATTGGAGTAGATGGCGGTCCCGGCGCAATGTCCGGAGTGTATGGTGGTTGCTTGATTTTGGTTGAGCCCAATTCCTAGATTTTTCCCAGCGTCTGAAGTGCCTCAAGCGTCGGCCGTTGCCCTGGTGGATGAAGCATTGGCTCGTATCGACTTCTTTCTCCACTAATTTTTGCTGAAAATAGTCGAGTTTCTGGCCAAAGCGAGCGCCGAGGATGGTTTGACTACGAGGAGCAGCTCCCGGTGCACTGGACCACTACACACTCAGCAAACTCACAACAGGCCTTCTTTCGGTTGGTTAGTTCTGGTTTTGACGTCAAAACTCCCAGCTCCCCGCGTTCCAGCTATTGCTTTCCAGCTTTGCAGTTGCAGTGAAGCATCCCCTTTTCATTGCTGCAGGGTCTCGATCCAGGCATCCTCGCTTGAGCCGGTGCCAGAGCTCTCGGCAGTCGGAAAGCACAACGATTCACTTGGGATTCGGTCAACGCATGAGGCACTGGCGAAGACGATTTCGGCGACCTTCCAATCTTCTGCAGCCGTCGAGCGGTGGTTCACTGGGAGGTAAAACCGGTCCTAGTGCGATTTGAGAGGAATTCGAGTTAATGAGTTTACGCAGGTGCCTTTGTTTACAGCAGTTGGTCGTGGTCTTTTCGGGAGTAGTCTGCCTTTTTTGCCCTTCTCAGCAGAAGTGAACTTCTGGTACCATCCCCAATAATTTATTCGGTTAGGAATAAACGTGCCAGTGACTTCCTGGATGTGCCTGACCCCCGACGCTAGGTTGCTGCCAAGCTTGAACTAATTGAAAATGAAACCACACACTTTTTCACTTTAAGTGGTCATCGCTCTAAGAATAAAACGTTTCAACAACGCAAGAAAAACTAACGATTCATAACTCAGAATGATCACCAGGTTAAAAGCTTTCAAACAAAGTATAATACTTCAGCGGGTTTACTTTGAATTCCAGAAAAAACAAAAATGTTGCAAAATTTATGACTCAACCTAATATATTGTTAGGCGCCTACTGTTGCTGCCCTTTTTTGGTAAGATGTTTTTCTTCAAAAATTTTGAAATTCGGTTACAGCTCGGTCTGTGAAAAATGTTGACCTTATATTACTTCTGGCTTTTGGAACTAGGACCTTCACATATTACCATTCGTATACGCCAAATATGCATTCAAATTGCTTCAACGATATCCCGCAGAAGTAGGATGAGTGGCGCATCCCAAAAAAACCTTTACTGGCGGCGACCATTGTGTATTTACTGATTATATGATATCGATTGACCAATGTTAGTTGCAAATTGGGAGTTATGAATGTGTTGAAAAGGAGGGCATGACTTAGAAAACGCAGGCCGTGAGCCTGGAACAAGTGAGGCCGAGAAGGTTTTTAATGGCCCCGCCAGCACGGCATAAGACCGAGTAATAAACTCCAATGATGAATACCCGAGGCTTATCATTGGGGTAATAATGAAGGGAACGGAGGAAAATCTATTGACGAATAATGACCAAGGAAATGTCTTCTTATCAAACTCGAGAAGCTGATGAGTCCGTGCAACCTGTCATAGCAAAACGACCACTATTTTCGCAACAATCGTTCGTGCAGTCGTCGAGATGAAGTGGAGGTTGGCTTGAGCCGAAGTGGAGTGGTGTCGGTGTTGAACTCCAGACGCGGCCGAGAATGGCAACCTTCGGCAAGGTGCTATTATGGATAATAGCCCGGCGGAGGGCCATATATGCCACGGATTGCTATCCGACACGCAGCTGGCAATAACCCTGTTGCGAGACGCGTAACCTCACAACCGAGACGGGTCTACATCCGGCGCTGCCGTGGGTAATAGCCGCGGAGGAGGGAGAAGTTCTGCTTCTGCATAAACGCTCAGAAATCCTGAGCCATAAGTTGGTGAGTTTTCAATATCAAGTAAGTTTTTTGTTCAAGAAGAGCTTCTAAAAATCGAACTGGGTTCTCGTAGCCAAGTCATTTTCTTTTAGCCTCAAGTGGCTGCTACTGCGGTAGTAGGCTGTTGTAATGATGTTTGTTGCGATCGAAGCTGTGTCGTACTCCTTTCGAAAAGTTGGATGGTGTCGGTTTTCATTCAAATTTAAAAAAGTCAATGCAAGCTCGCTCTGCACGTTGCAAGCTTCAAATCCTGCTGATCTCGCAGCCTTGGAAAGGAGATGTGCATAGGTGTGGAAACTTGAATGTGACGACGCCATGTGCTTGGATATAACCAATTTTCACGTACAACTGGGCACTTCTCAAATAAAATTGGACGTTTTTCACGTTAACATGGACACTCTTCTAATCAAGCCTTACACTTTTTAAACCAAACTAAACAATTTTTAAGTAAAACGGGTTCTCTCCCATTATATAGAATTTCCAGACAAAGTTAGAAAAAATTTTTCTTTAAGGAAAATTTTGACATAACTTTCTTTGAAGTTTGAATTCACTTACCCAATAACTAAACGTATTGTTTGAAAGGAAAGAGGAGGGAAAATAATGATTAAAAACTTGTTTTAAGGAGCAGGAAGGTGGACATTGTACCAAAAAAGAGATTGCGCCGTGTCCCTGTTCAAGACGTCGCAACTTCTACTAGGTTGAGTGATAAATTTTGCAACATTTCTGTTTTTTCTGGAATTCAAAGTAAATCCGCTAAAATATTATATATTTTTTGGACGCCTGTTTCCTGACGCTCATTTTGAGTTATGAATCTTTAATTTTCCTTGCGTTTTTGAAACGTTTTATTCACTAGAACAATGACCACTCCAGGTGAAAAAGTGTGTGATTTCATTTTCAATTAGTTCAAGCTCGGCAACAACCCAGCGACGGAGGTCAAACACATTTAGGTAATCACCGCAGGTTCACTCCTAACCGAATAAATTATTGAAGATGGCATCAGAAGCTCCTTTCCGCCAAGAAGGGCAACAATGACAAACCACTCCCGGGAAGACCAACTGATGTGAACAAAAAGCGTCTGCGCCAATCCATCAAGTCGAATTCTTCTCAAACCACACTAGGACTGATCGCCGATCTCCACAGCTCCCAGTGAACCACCGCTCGTCAGCTGCAGTAGATTGGAAGATCGCCAAAATCGCCTTCGTGCCCTCATGCCTTAATGGAAACCCAAGTAAATCGCTGTGCTTCCGACTGCCCAGAGCTCCGGCACCGGTTCAAGCGAGGAGGCTTGGATCACACCCTTGCCAGCGATGAAAAGGGGATGCTTCATTGCAACTGCAAAGTCGGAAAGCAATAGTTGAAACGCAACGAACTGGGGGTTCTGAGGTCAAAACCGGGGTTCCACCGAAAGAAGGCCCCGCTGTGCGTTTGGTGGATGCGTCGTGGTCCAGGGCACCGGGAGCAACTCCACGTAGTCAAACCATCTTCGACGCTCGCTTTGCCGACAACTGGCTAGTACCAGTAAATAAAAAAGATCAAAATCAAGCCAGCACCATTGCGCCGGCTGACTGCCATCTGCTTCGGTCGATGGATCACTTCATCTATGGTAGGCGCTTCGGCGAAGTCGATGAGGTCACGGCGGTGGTGCACGACTTCTTCAGGTCGAAACCGGCCAAATTCCAAGTTTATGCCAAGTTTATGAAAAGCGGAAGAAACTCAGCAAATGGAAAAACGACAGTCGGACGTGGAAGAGCAATTTCTTCCATGTCCGACTGTTGTTGAATCTTGGCATGTCGTTCAACTGTAGTGTAAGATGTTGTGAAGCTGTTAAGCCAAGATTGTTATCGAAGCTTTATTCGTCTTACGTTTCGGCGTAACCCCTTCTTCAGAGCCTGGAAAAGTCAAAAAGAGTTTGAGAAATTACTCGTCCAAGGATCATTTCAAGCTACAGGAGTCTCAAAAACTAATGAGGGAATGAAACGAATAGGAAGTAAGGCAACCCGACTGACCTTATGGAAACAGCCGAAAGGCTGGATGGCCACCCTCGGATGGAGAACGACTGGGTGAATAAACTCTCCTTTCGAGTCAGCCCCTCAGCGGCCCTCCGGCTGGCGCCCTCCAGGGTCAAGCCCACAGAGGTCGGCAAATGGGGCCAGCTCCTGGATTACGGCCACGCGTTCCTCTCTCCTATTGATCGCGGGATTCTTGAACGCAATCCACAACGCCTCCAGGGTTTTGCGCGCCGCGATATCGAACTCACGCGCTAGGATCGTCACCGCTATCCCAATCACTGCGCCACTGTGACTTCGCAGTCTGTGTTCCCCCAAAGGCGTGGAGACTTTGCACTTGTCCAGTCCATCCACTCTACAGCTTCTTCACTCTGACCCAAAGAGGCCTTCCCGTCTCACCGATGTATTTCTCGTTGCATTGACTGCAAGTTATGAAGTACACCGTTCCCGAGACTACAGCATGTTGTCGGACACATACCCATTTGACAAAGCAATGCGAGAAGCCATTTTCATCGATGAAGACTACATGTCGTCATCGGAAGACACTAATGCAGCTGTGCGGAACATGTTCTGAACAATGGCCCTTTTAGTAGTGCGAGGGTGTGCGCAGAACGAAGTGCACTATAATGTTCTTGTTCCTAGGTTTCCGATACCACGCCAGTGGTTTATCATCTTCTCCCTTGTGAGCATAATGTGCTCCGCTTGATGATTGAGCAAATTGAAACAGGTGTCCATTTCGGTTTGCGTGGGACATACGATAAAGCAATCATCAATATAGAGAAAATACAACAAGGGTCTGCGTTCCAGAACAGGTCTCTCCATTTTAGACATAAAAGCTATGGCTAACACAGGAGCCAGACGCTGACCCATGGCCAACCTTCTGACCCGCCTGTAGTACTCATAGGACCACTTGAAGATGTTACACTGAAGACACTCATTTATAAGTGTTATTACCTGAGTCACACTTAGTCCAAAAAGTACAACCTGGTCCTGATGTTCCACGATAATTTCATGGATAGCCTGCATAGCATTGTCATTGGAGACATTCGTGTACAGTGACGTGACATCAAATGACTCCATCACAGAGCTACCTTCCGTGACTGTGTTTCGAATTTTACCCAAAAAGGCAGCGGTGTTAGGAAGGTGGGCAGGTATGAACTTTAGAAGCTGCGTGAGAACCAAGTTCAGCAGCCAGGAAATACAACTTGCCAGACCACCAACGCTGCTTATGTAGACCTAACCTTATACTGTGTGGGTCGCTGAGGTCTTTTCTTCGTTTAGTCAATCATTTTTTTGTAATATTTTATTTTTGCTGGAAGGCAAATTTTGTTGCAAAACTTATGACTCAACCAAATATAACACGTCGCAACTTTTTCGATAGTTTTCAAATTAAACTGGGCACTTTTCACGTCAGAATGAACACTTTTCAAATCAAATAGGATATCTTTCAAATCGAATTGGGCGCTATTTTAAGTTAGCCTAAGACTTTTGAAATCTAAGCAAAGTCTTCCAAGTCAAAATGAGCGTCTTCTACATTAAACTGGAGACTCTCAAAAAAGTTAGAGTACTCTTTAGCTTAATGAAAATTAGGTATAGCTTTTTTGAAGTTTTAATTCACCAGCCCAATAATTGAGCATACGGTTCGAAATTTTATAAAATTTATATTTTACGAGGAAAAGTAGGTTTAATGCTTGTTTTAAGGAGAAGGTAGGCAACCATTTTTAGTGCCAAAAAAGTTGTGTCATCTCGATTGATAGGGAAAATTCTGTTTGTATGGAGTTTAACACCTGTAAACGATAGAGGAAGTACAGTTGTAAAGAAAACACATATTCTCATTTTGATTATTCCTGTAATGAGCATTAGCACCACCAATCAATAAAAAATCGCGAGACTTCAGAGAGCGCATGGTGCGAGCTCGTATTTTAATGCATTAAATGATTACTACTTTGTTGCGAATAAAAATTTGATTTATTATTTTTTCGCAAAAAATAAAATTTTTATAAAATTGTTTCACTCATTTTGACAGGTGAACTGGTTTCTTTACCGTTGTCATGTGCTTCGTGTTCTACACTTCGTACTTTATAATACTATCCTTCTCGCTGTTATCTCGCAATGGCTGTCATATCAAACATTCTAGACTTTCAGCTATCCAATGTCTGGTTGGAGGCTTCGCCCACCCCCCCCCCCAGGGTCAAGCCTTAGGTTCGGGAATCGAAGGGGGGGGTCGTACTGTAGCCTCGACTGGAGTCGTACTCTCTCGGTTTTGGCAAAGGACTCTCTCCAAATTCAGGTTTTAGATGATGTTTGCATCTATTAATAAGTTGTTTTTCCAGGTGTGACTACGGCAATGCGAAGATATAAAAGCACTTGCGTTTCCTGGAGTTAAAAAATAAGATTGAATATCAAAAAAATTTTTTTATGCCGATTACTGTGCAGTGAAAAGTAAAGATTTCCTGTCTGCAGATTTAGAGTCAATGAGAGATTTTCATTTTTTTCAGGTTTTCCTAAGACGTCATGGACAAGGTAGTTTTCTGCCTGATGAGCGACATCTACTTCCAGAATTGCACTCTATAAAATTTCAAGTGTTAATTACTGAGGACGACCTAAGTGCTTTCCCTACAAAACTTTTGAAGCGCTCTTCGAATCGATGACGGAATGGCAACCGAAGGACGCACTTGCTCGAAAATTTCTAATTTCTCTCCTGCAGGAAACAGCATCAAAAAGTGAAATCGTACCCTATAAAAATTTAAGCCCGTTTCTCACACAGTGATAAAACTGTGTTTCTCTGAAACGATATTCTATATGATCAGACGTCTCGATTTACCGAAAAAATATCGACACACTAATCACATGGAAGATGTTACTTTTAAAACCTGCCTTTTAAAGCATAGAAAACATATCTGCTAAAGCTTTATGAATTTTCCAGGAGCCCCAAAAGATCTCCGATTTACGGCAGTTTACGTGCGGCTACTGCGCTCTCTGTTCGATCGCAATTGAAATATGGATGGACTCCTCGCTGGAAAATTTTTCTCTGCCTTCTGAAGGACACGACGACAGAGAGTGGAATTGTGCCACATAGAATTTTAAGTCGTGCTTAAAATACAGTAAAAACTAAGCTTCTCCGCTGCGATAAAGATATGATGAGGATGGATCGCAAACAAAATGCTCATTTTTCATGAAAACATTATTTTTTAGCCGAAGCATATCACCCATACGGATAAAATCTAGCCACAAGAATCTCGAGGTCTTGATTAATTCACTGTAAAATTAATTCACTGTGATTTTTTTCGTGATTTTCTGGATAGAACAGGTTGAATAGACCTCTGGTCGACTTTGCACCTAAATCATCGGAGCATAGAATTGAACGTTCACAAAAAGGTTCATAACTCGGTAAGCTTTTCGAATTTTGAATTTTTTTTAGTTTTTCATAAAGTAGATAAAACGCATTTTCACATCGTTTAAAATTGTTTTCCAAAAAAGGGTCGTCACGCGTGGCGGTTGTTTCGATTTTTGAGCGAAAAAAATTGAAGTGGCTTCACAAAAATATTCATAACACGACCAATTCTTCGAAGTTTCAAAATCCCACCAGCTTCTCAGTAACTAAGAAAAGAGCCCTTCTTCGCTATCTAGAAATAAGTTTCCAAAAATTTGGTCTTCGTGCGCGGCGGAAGGGGTTCGATTCGGACCCATTTCGCAAAAATACTTACCGAAAATCGAACCCCAGCCCCGCATGAAGACCCCTTTCTTGGAAATAGATTTTTATATGGTAAGAAAGCGTACTTGCTCTATTTTTTTTTGATGGCCGAGCGGGATTTTCGATTTTCGGAAGAATAGCCGAGATATGATCAATTTTCGGAAGTCGCGAACTGAATCTCGGATCGACCCTTACCACGTCATCGGAGTGATCTCACAAAAATGCTCATAACTCGGTAAGTTTTTAGAAGTTTTAAAATCTCGCTATTCTTTCTGAAACTAGATGAAATGCGCTTTCCTACCGTGCAAGAATCAATGTTCAAAAAAGGGTCTTTATGCGCGGCAGAGGGGTACGATTTCGGGTCCATTTCGCAAAAATACGTACCGAAAATCGAACCCTCCGCCCCACATGAAGACCCCTTTCTTGGAAAAAGATTTTCATATGGTAGGAAAGCATGCTTGCTCTATTTTTTTGATGGCCGAGCGGGATTTTTGATTTTCGGAAAAATGGCCGAGACATGATCAATTTTCGGAAGTCGTGAACTGAATCACGGATCGACCTTTCACCGTCGTCATCGAAGTGATAACACAATAAATTCATGCCGCGCGCATGATGACCCCTTGTTTTGAAGATCGATTCTTATATGGTAGGAAAGCGCATTTTATCTAGTTTCAGAAAAAGTAGCGAGGTTTCGAAACTTCTAAAAAATTACCGAGTTATGAGCATTTTTGTGAGATCACTCGGATGACGTCGGTGAAGGGTCGATCCGAGATTCAGTTCACGACTTCCGAAAATTGATCATATTTCGGCTATTTTTCCGAAAATCAAAAATCCCGCTCGGCCATCAAAAAAAAATAGAGCAAGTACGCTTTCTTACCATATAAAAATCTATTTCCAAGAAAGGGGTCTTCATGCGGGGCT